>CM066031.1:718997834-719088315 GCA_033557465.1 Ichthyophis bannanicus
GTGCTGAACCATTCTGCTACTGCCGGGGTCAAAACAAATCTTGTTAGAGGGGAGAGGTCCGGTTTTGGTTAGTCCTGAATGGTATGTATAAGGAGGATGTCATACTGCAGTAGGCTAAACAGTTTTGAACCTTGAATGAACGTGCTAGGGCCACATATGGGCTGCATGTAGATGTTAAACATCAATGCAGAATAAGTGACGAGCCCTGTGGCACGCCCTTGGTTTTGTAAAACTGGTTTCGGGAGGTTGTGGAGCCCTGACCTGTCACATGTTGCCGTTACAGTGTTGCAGGCATGTATCTGCACCTCTGATCCAGCCCCTGGCTCCCCCAGGTCTTGTCACCTCCTGCCTATGTTTGCCAGGCACATTGACCTCCACCCTTCCATCTCATGCACACCCCATGTCACATATACCTGTTCACTGTGGTCACCATCCACACTCGACTGCCCGTTTATCAGTCACGCTGCCCTCTCACTCTTCCCTACTATGCTTCCCCCCTGCGTACTCCTGCATATCCTTGCCCTCTCCCTCTCCCCTCCTGCACTGCCGTCATGCTTTGGCCCTCTCAAATGGCGCTCCCGCAGACAAACATCCCTTCACATTCAGGACCTCGTCACTCGGACATCACTGGACCCTGCCCTCCTCACCGTTACTTGGCTGGGAGAGGGGGAGGATCCCCTCCTTGCCCGTTGCCCACCTGTAGGTATCACTGTGGTAGCCGTCCCCTGCACCAGCCGCTCTGTGGCGGTGTGGCCGCTATTCCTCAGTCCTCTCTCTTCCTCACTCAGATCTTCTCACCCTCTCTTCTCTACCCTGGGGCTCTTCCTTTCCATCTTCCTACCTCACACTCAACATGTCTTCTCATCTGCGCAGCCCCTGCCCTGCACCCCTATCTTTGGGGCTTTCCCCACCGTTCCATCTCATATCTCTCCTTCGGTTTACGTCACCTCCTCATTGCTGCCGAATGTTACGTTCCCCTCACCTCACCCTCATCCTCCTGGTAACGCGCCTTCCACGCTCTCACACACGACCTATGTTTCTGACAGCATGTTTCTTTCCCCACACCTTCTGCCGGTCCCACCCTTGGTCTAGCCCTGACCCTTCCCCCCCCCCCGAGCCCCCGTGACAACCTGACATCCTTCCCCCCTTCCCTGGACAGTCCATCTCTGGGTGTCAGTCATTTGTTCGCATCCTGCAGCCCCAGCTATGGCCCCTCCACCCTCCTCATCTCCTCCTCCCCGTCTATCGCGTACTAACTCTCTTTCCACTGTTCAGCAGATGCCTCATGCCATGGACATACTGCCCTCGGGCTTCCTTCCCTTGTCCCCTGACTGTCACGCGTCCACCTGGTGCTATGCTCTGTCTGCTGCCCCCACTCACGTTGGCCCTCTTCACCCACGCCCAGCCTCACGCCGCCCTTCCCAGCCATGGTGTCATACCACTCTATGCCTCCTCCGCTCCCATCAACCGAGAGCTGAACGGCTATGGCATAACGTCCCCCTCTCCAACCACCCTATCTATATTCACGGCCCACCACTCTCGTATCGTTACAAGGTTCACCTTGCCATGTTCCCTTCCTTTTCCAATGCCATTGCCAATGCCCCCACCCAGACCCGGCATCTCTACTCTACCGTTTTGTTTCTCACCTGCCTTCCTCCTACCTCCTCTGCTGCGCCTGCACATCCCACTCCCCCCCCCCTACCCTTCTTGCGTACGCCGTCAGGAACAAGGTCTCTACCTTCGGGAGCTCCCTACCCAACCTCCCCTTCACCATCCCCTCTCCGACCCCTGTTGGCTCCCCCCCCTCCCACCCCCCAACTGTCCCACATCTGGTCCTCCATCCCCTTACCTACCACAGCTGAGCTCCACCACCTCAGCTCCACATGCACCACGGCCATCTGCCCTCTTGACCCTATCCCTTCCTCTTGGTTGCTCTTTCCCTCTCTGCCTCTCCTTCTGTATCTGGTAGCCATGCTGATCTCGAAATTTTCCACAGGCACCTTCCCCACCTCCTGGACGCACGCACGTATCCGCACGATTCCACAGACACCTTCCCTTGCCCCCATGGACACTGCCAACTACCGCCCAGTTTCTACTGTGTCCTTCCTCTCAGGACCTCTGCAGAGGATTGTTGTTGCACAGCTCTTTTCACCATTTGTACGCTGTCATTATCCCTCACCCTTGTCAGTGTGGCTTTCCGTCCTGGGCACCAGTGTAGTAACCATTCCTCTTGCCCTCACCAACTCTCTGCACACTGCGCACGATCATGGTGAGTTCCCTGTGGCAGTAGCTCTCGAGGTTTCTGCTACCTCTGACCTTGTTGGGTGAATCTCTGCTTTTGTCTTGGCTACGAGAGGCTGGCTTGTGTAGCATTGCATAGTGCTGGTTTACACTCCTTTCTTTCTTCTGGATATGCTGCAGGTCCTTTCCTACTCTCCCTCCGTTCCCCCCTCAGACCCTTCTTCCCTTCCCTGCGGAGACCCACAGGGCTCCATTCTCGCACCTTTGCTCCTCAACCTCTGTCTGACCCCTCCCACCTTGTTGATACAACAGTTGGGGATCCCGGCCTTGTTCTCTGCAGATGACATTCGTCCTCTCTATCACACCTACCCTGTTTGTCCTGATCGTTCCCACCTACACCTGTCTCTCACTGCTGTCTCCGACTGCCATACTAATAGGGATCACCATCTCAACCCCTCCCAAACCACAGCTATCCGGTTATCCCATGGTCATCAGCCCCCCTCATGGGCCCCCTCATTCTCTGGTTCACCTATCTGTCTTGTTCCTACCTTTCGTCATCCTGGTGTGTTATTTGATTCTGAGCTTTCCTTTTCAGCCCACATTTCCCATATTTGCAGAGACTACGTCTACAACCTCGGCCAGATCCTGTCCCGTTTTCCTTTTATTTCCCCCTCTGCTCTCACTACTCAGCTTCGATCACTAGTTCTATCTTGCATTGACTTTGCCAATTCCATTTTCAATGGCCTCACCAGGCTCCAACTGTCACGTCCTTGAGGACTCCAACATGCAGCCGTTGGACTCGTGTCCCACTACTCCCCCAGGGACCCTGTCACCCCCCGTTCCCGTACGCCTTCACTGGTTACCAATTCCCTTCCACATTCAGTTCACACTACTCCACGCCATGTTAATGTCGCACATCACAGCTCCACTCCTCAATACCTGGCAGTACCCATCCACTTTCATACTCCCAGACACACTGCCCATTCCTGTCGTGTACCCAGCCTCACAACACCCCCTTCCTCTCCAGCCCACCTGCACTCTACCCGCTCCCCAGCTTCATGCCCCATCCCTGCCCCTCTGGAACTCCCTTCCCACCAGCCTCCGCCTGGAACATCATCACCCCACCTTTCAGCTGGACCTACGTATTCCCCCATTTCTCCCTTGCCTTTGGCCCTCCTTCCTATCACCCCTAACCTATTTTGCAACCCCCTTTGCTATTGAGCTGCTCTCCGATATTATCTCTACAAAGCAATTGTAACGTTATGTCTACCTTTCCGGCCTTGTGCCTTACTGTTACTGTACTATCTTAGTGTCATTGTAAACTGCTCTGGTACCTTGGGGGGCAGTCATTCAGATTAGGAAACATACACATACTCCTCACAGTCCATCTCTGCAGGGGCCTCTGTCTAGGTTTATGCTGGAGAGATGTGCTTTGTGCCTGTATTGGGGATCCCTGTTCAGTCTGACCAGTGCGTCTCTCCCCCTTCACTATTGCATTTTTGTCAGGCTACCATGTGTTGGGTACCTGTCCCCTCGGGGCCTTACACAGCAGGATAATGTGTAGGTGTTGCCCTGGCCTTCAGTGGCCCATCTGTTACAGTGCATATGCCTTTCTGTAGCCAGACCTCTACCAAGACATTTTGTGCCACAAAGCTGGTACAGCTTTTGTCTCCTACGGGCATTCCCCGTCCCCACACAGGATGTCCCTGTCGAGTCTTGGGCACCCCCTGTGGAGAACAGCATCACCCTCTTGGTACCTCTATCCAGGTTAGTTTCCGCTCAGCAGCCTTTCCCTGCCTGTTTGCAGGGATCCCTACCTGGCCATAGCCCTCTGTGACAATGCTGCCATCCCCATCATGGGTCCCAGGGTGCCTTCAAGGGTACCACTCCCCAGGCTAGCCCACTACCATATGCGGTGGTCCTGCTTAGCTTTCACCCACATGTGTTGGTCCTGATCAGCCCTCTTACTGCTCACCTCTGTCTCCTTTGTAGGTGCTCCCATTGTAGCCTCTCCCCCCTGGCGCACGTTTGTGCGGCTGTCCATGGCCAACCAATGCGGCATGTGGTGCTACGTTGATTGGGCGGTTCCCTACACCTTCTGCTGCTGTTAGTGTTGTTTGCTCATAGCACCCATCATCCATGTGCATGGGGCTGGGTTTGGTAATGTTGGCCCGCACGTACTCCCCTGTTTACATAGACACTACATACCCTGCACCCAGACGTGTGTGAGTGACATCCATAGTAACGTATCCGTGACAAATGGGGCATATTGGTGTCACAACATAACCCTGGCAAACATTCACTCAGCTCACACCAGGGAGCTGTGATACACATGCCTGTGCAGCCTCTGTTCAGACCACGCCCTGGCTCTCTGCCACCACACGTTGCATGTAATCTCCCGTTTGCAGCAGTGAGCTCTGTCAGTGTCAGCGCACAGGTTCAGTGACAGGTCGATGATGTAACAAGGGTCCGCTTACATGGGGAAATTTGATGGCGTGGGAGGCTATAACACATACTCACGATAAGCGTACTACACTATGGCCACTACCTCTTGATCCCAACCTGTGATGATGTCACGACTGCACAAGAACTGCTGGGATACATTTTCCATATTGTCATAATTGCACAGTGCTATGCATGGGCTGTTGCCTGGATGTGTGTAGCGCCACTATGTGTCATACATACCTGCCAACGGGTGGGCGGAGTCCAGGAGTTCCGGCAAGCCACAGGTGTACATCTGTCCGAGTCGTGCGGCCAGCTCACGCTCCAGGGGTGATAGTGGGGTGATGAGGGGTCCCCCCCGCTACCTGTCCCCTGCACATGCTGCTGTTCGGCAACCATTGCCTGCCGTACCCCTCTTTTGATGTCTGAGTACCTCTTCTTCAGGGTGTTGACATCTCTCAGAGGTCCCCCCGCCGCACCCACTGCTAACCTGACATCCTCCCACACAGCATTGCGTCTTGACACTGGTGTGCGGCTACTGAGTTTGCCAAACAGTATCTCATAGTTTTCCAGCAGCATGGACAGGAGGATGTGGTTCTCATGGTCAGAGAACCGAAGTGCCCTCCTTCTCTGCGCATCAGGCACAGGTGTGCATTTCCTTTTGGCCATGTGTTGGCACATTTATGGCTGCTGGCCCCCCGACGGGCCTGGAACAGGCTCGGGCTCCATGTTCCCTGGACCACTGCCCTCTGCAGGGACATTTATCACAACATCCACAGCCCCCTCATCCTCACTCCCCCTCACCCCCTCCCTCTCCCCCTCCCTCTCCATCACCCTCTCCCCTCACCACTGCCCACACCACACACCACACACCACCAGACCCTACACAAAGTAGCCCAACACAACACACAGCCCCCCCTACCCTTGGCACAAACGTCCGCTGGCCACACACCATGAACACATGCAGCAGTACAGCACAGTACACAATATACACTACACACTACACACAGGGACTCCTACCCTCGTACCTCCCCCTCCCTCCTTTGTAACACTCTGGAATGAAAATGGCAATACCTCCTCACTACACCTATACCACCCTCGACGTCTGTTTGGGGGCAGGGTGTTTTATATCACCTTCGTTGGCGTTTTTGCTTTGCGCATGCGCTGTGGCGCAGGGCGTTGTCTTGCGGGGCACGTAGCTGCGCATACGCCGATGTGCATGCGCGGGCGCACACGTTAACGTCTGCGTGGGCATGTAGATGTGGCCTCTGCAGTCAGTTGCGCATGCGTGCTGCACGGCCCCGCCCGCGGCGCACAGACGGCAGAGCACGCGCCGTGGCTTGCACCTGCGCGCGACGCGGGGCGCAGGGACGCAGACGTTAACGTGTGCGCCGCCGCGCATGCACATCGGCGTATGCGCAGCTATGTGGCAACGGGCAGCCATCTATTTATCCTCGGTCTGAACGAGTCCACGTTAAGGGTTGAGGTTTAGGCGAGGTGTGTGTTTGCAGAGGGTGACAGAGCTAGCAGGGCAGGAGTTGGACTGATTTGCGTTTGCTATTGTTTTGTATTGTATGTATTGCACTGTCTGACGTGTCTTGTGTTGAGTGCCACATCCTTTGTATTCGTGTTTCTGTTTGTGTTTATTGGTCTGTCACTGTTGACATAGGTTTGTGTGTGTGTGTGTGTGTGTGTGTTTGTGTACCCAGGCAGGGGGAGGAGATGGATTGGCTCTATGTTGGTGCATGTGCCTTGAGCAGTGGGCAGATGCTGCGGTTGCAGGACAGGGGAGATGGTGTCCATGGGGATGAGGCACAGGGCAGAGGTGTCGCCCCGCAGCAACTCAGACCTGCAGCTGTGGGGGCGGGACAAGCAGGTGCTGTCCGTGCACAGCGCAGGAGGCGTGCCGAGGTGCAGGCTCGGCAGCCACGCCTCTACAGGCCCAGGGCCCAACTCCAGGACATGCGTGAGGACCAGGTCATCTCCCTTTACAGACTGAGCACACGGGCTATTAGGGAGCTCTATGAGGATCTGAGAACTGACCTCGAGCCCCTGACTAACCGGTCCCAAGCCATACCAGGTTTAGTCAAGCTCCTTGCTGCCCTACATTTCTTAGCCTCTGGCTGTTTCCAATACTCTGTGGGCGCAGTGGGTGGCATGAGCCGCCCCTCCTTCTCCCGATGTCTCCACCAAGTACTGCGTGCCATGGTCAGCCGGATGGGGAACTACATCGCCCTTCCCCACACTAGGCAACAGTGGGGGACCCAGAATCAGGCCTTTGAGGCTATAGCCGGGATAACACACGTGATGGGAGCTATTGATTGCACACATGTTGCCCTGGTCCCGCCTCGAGACAGGGATGGTAGCGTTCCGCAACCGCAAACACTACCATTCCCTGAATGTTCAGGTTGTATGTGATGCTAATCTGCATATTCCTGAATGTGGTTCCCAGATTCCCAGGGTCCACCCATGACTCCTATATCCTGCATCGCTCAGCACTATTCACCCAATTCGAGGAGGGTCAGTTTGCTGACTGTCTATTGCTGGGTGAGTATTTCATGGTCCACTGTCGATGTCTGTATTTCAAACATTATGGATGCTGCATGTCATGTTTCTGCACTGTTTAATTTGCCTCTGTCCTTCACAATTATGTCACGTTAGGCAGAGACAGGTCTTTTGTTGCGTGACATTGCTACATATTATGTGACATATTATAAGAGAGACATTGCTGTACATGGTACCATATGCATTGTGACATTACATGGTTGGAACATTCTAATGCTGGTCATGTGTGTTTGCCTCTGTGCATATGGCTCCCTTGGTGCTGTATCCCTCCAAGTGTATGTGTGCATGCATCAACTAGACACATGTGCATGGGGGGGTGTTTTGCGGCCACTCACATACCCATGTGTTGCTACATCGGTTTTTGCTAGCATCTGTATGTCAGGTCAGGTGTAGTGTATTGCCATTTCTGACAAATAACCCTTGTCATGTGTGTTATGTGTTCACACAGGCCGTCTTTACTGGCTGCTCACACATAAGGGTCTATTTCACATGGGTGTGTGTCCAGACGTCTCTGATGCATGGGGGGGGGGAGCTGGGGGGAACAATATGTATCTGCGTTGGGGTGCTTCTTTGCTGAATCACCACAGTGATGGCACACATTGTTCGTGGTGCGTTACCTTTGCAACATGCGGATGAGCTGGTGATCTCGTTGTGGGATGTGGCAATCGTGATGTTGCGGAACGTTCTGGGCCGTTTACAGCACGGTCAGGGGGCTACATGACGTGCATAATGTGAGGTCCTGATGGTTGATACGCAGTAGTTACAGTACCTATATATGTATACTTGCTGACGGTTCATGTGTGGTACAGTGTCCAGCTTTGTGGGCCCACCACTCGGAGAAAGGTTATCTGGAGGGGGAAGGTGCAGTGCCTGGCTATGACACGGATTTGTGGTGAGCAGCCACAGGATATGTTGACAGACCACTACATCCTGATATGTTGCCCTGAGTGGGCAGGGTGTATAGAGGTGAGATAGTTTACACTTTGCAAAATCCTACAATGGCATACGTGTTCTGTGTGTGGGCCTACCTCCGATGAACGCATGTATGCCCTTGTTTATTTTGTCATAGGTTAACATAGCATTTCTGATCCATAGATCAGTGTTACTGTCACACAGTGGAGGTGGTGACCCACACTGCATTACAATTTGCATGTTGCACGCACATAGGATCTGGGCAGGTGGTATATGGGCCTGCTGTTGTGTTTGGCATGGCTGCACAGTGTCAATATGACTTCTGGTTGTGTTTCCTCATCATAGGCCATTTTAAACTGCTGTAATAGTTGTGCTGTCATATGTGTGTATCTAGGTGTGCTGTGCATTTGTTGCTCGCATCAGAACATGTGACGTTTTTGATTACATGGAACCCTTGATTGACATGATACATTTCTTTCTGCAGGTGATGCAGGATATGGGTGTCGCCCCTGGCTCCTTACCCCTGTGCGTCACCCACGGACACGTGCAGAGCGGAGGTACAATGAGGCCCATGCCTCCAGCCGCTCTGTCCATAGAGCGCACCTTTGGCATGTTGAAGAGTCGCTTCAGGTGTCTGGATCGGACTGGCGGTGCCTTACAATATAGCCCACTGACTGTGGCAGAGATAATCATAGCCTGTTGCATCCTGCACAACATTGCTCTCAGGCACAATATCCCTGCAGAGATTAATGAGAATCTGGAAGATGATCCACTGTGCCCCCCTGTATGTGCCGGTGGTGACACTCGTGAGGGCACAGCAGTCAGGCAGAGGGTGATTTCAGAGATCTTCTCATGTACGTATTGCCTATCTTCCCAGCCAAATGTGTATTTCTAGATGTATGATGGTTGTAAAGGGTGGTGTATCTGTGACTTCCATCATTTGACTGACACAATGCATTGACATATGATCTACAGTTAGCACATCACCGATAGGCCTGCGTGTGCAACAAACCATGTGCTCAGGGCCCCAACACGGGTAGGGACAGTTAATGGGGGGGGGGGTGTTAATCGACGTCTGTGAGCTTTTGAAACACACATCCCCAGTTGGTGGTTGCTCGTGCTAGCAGCAGTTGTGGATACACATCGGTTAGTTTTTCCACCTTTGCTGACAGTCGCTGACAGACATTTGGTGGGATGTTCACATTTGATGGGCTGGACATGTTTGGGGACAGTGGTCAGGTGTGGTGTGCTTATGGTGTGGACGTTCATCCTGCTGGTGTGTGTGTTACGCTCCAGTCCACTGGCTATGTTCCCTATGCGTGCCATAACATGTCATGCATGACACAATACACTTGCGTGGCACTAGATGTTCGTGTTGGTAGCACGTATTGGTGAGTGTGGTTAGTGCAATCGCACAGTTTCCCTGACTGCCTTGGTCATCACCTAGGCATGAGATGGATGTAATCAGGCATGCGGACATATGCAGTGTCCAGTGTGGGTGCATATCATTACTACATGTTTGTGTTGCGATTAGCCTCTCTGTGCTGTGTTGCATATGTACACACATACAGAGGTTATCCTGGCCAGCTCATCAGGGTGTGCGTTACATGAGACAGTTGTCTCACAGAGGATGTGTGTGTCTTGCATTTAACCCATTATTTCAGGGGGGAACATAGCATATGTAGCTGGTGCTATCTGAACCAGTCCCATGATGCCACCACTATGGGCTGTGTTGGGGTCAGGGGCAGGAGGGTACTGTCCACATGCTCAACTACTTTGCATCGCCTTGCACTGGAGGGTTACATCCGCATACACACACAGACATAGCTGATAGATCGTAGTCATAGGTGCATATATATTGTCTATCCATGCTTTGCAGATCTCACAGACACACAGAGGGTGTGACATACAGCCATCATAGTCATGTCGCAGTCACACATGGGGGGGGGGGTTGTCATGAGGGGTGTCTGGAATTGCCACCTACTTGTGCTCATCCTCAGAACTCAGATGACATTATTATGTAAGGTTTGGAGTTACACATCAGGGTATGTATCTCACCATTGTCTAGATGTGTGGTGCCTGCATATGTTGATGTGCTTCACCAATTCACAGTCAGTTACCTGACAACGGTGGGAGGTGTGAAACATGTTGGGGGACATTTCCTACAGGCTGCTGTACACAGGCTGAGTTACTACTTTGGGGTGCGCAGACACATGGGGGGGCAGACACCTATATTTACGTGTGTGTGCTACTGCAGCAACATAAGGGGGTGTGAGCTGGTCCTTTCACACATATGTAGTTAGCCTACGACACCGCTGTGCTGCCTCTCACATCTGTGAGCTTTGTACATTGTGAGATAGCCCATTCAGTCAGTATGTGATATAGAGGGATTTGACAGGTGTGAACAGTTAGCTGCAGGGTATGTTGGACCCCTCGAACATGACATATATTCCTTATCTTGTGTTTTACACTGAACAGGACATACTTTGTGATGATGCAGTTGCTGTGGTGCAATGTCATGTGACTGACCATCAGCCAAGCTGCTGTTGAGTCAGGTAAGTGGATACACAGGTACATTGTCTGTGTCTGTGGTGTGGGGGGATAAATGTAATGCATGCTGTGTCATGTTGGCCAAATGATGTGTTTCCCCTTCTTTCCATCTTGCTCCCTGACCCATCACTTGTTTCTGCCACACATTTGCCCATGTGTTTGTCTTCATTATGTCCTAGGCATCAGTGTTTCAGGGACATGTGCAACATACCTGCATGTGTGTGTGTGTGTTGTTTTGTTTTCCTCTTGGTGGCCATCTACACCTGCACCGTCCTCCAGCATTGTACCTGCTGCCAACAACAGGGTATCACTGCATGTTCTACAGGCCTTTATGTCAGCAAATCTCCCCTTGTGGACATGTGGAGCATATTTTCCATCTGGAATGGTGACCTTTGCATACTGTTTGTGTGCTTGTTGATGTGTTGTATGTGTAATGCGCTTGTGTAAGGGCACATTACATCATCATGTGTTGTGAGGTGTCCGTACAACAGGGCAGCATTTGTGAATGTGTAACCTGTCCGGTGCTGGCAGCTACCTTGGGTCCATTCCCTACATGGTTTGGTGGTGTTACATGAGCTGTGTCTTGTTGTGTTTGAGTCCAGTGTGGGACACATTTTCTGGTCTCTTTTATCAACAGAATGTGGACATGCATCATCAGTGGCTTTACATGCGGATTCTACACATGTTTGTGACATTGTCTCCCTTAACTGAGACCTACGATGGCTGTTTATTCACTCCAGGGATTGATGACATTCACCTTCTGCACGCACAAGGTACATTGCACCTTTGCTATTTGGGGTATGACATCTGTCTGGGCTTGTGGGTGACGTCATGTTTGATTCATGTGCATGTCGTGCTGTCTCTATGGTCACAGACACAGATAAATATGGTGTGTACTTGTAGGACACCTGTGTGACATGTGCATTGTGTTGACCATATCCATGTGGCACACGTGTCAATATTTACATATCATCCAGTCACCAAAAGACTGAATGATTGTGTATTGTTTTCATATAAAGCTTGCCTGTGCATCCCTATCCTCATTATTTGCTTAGGTGTGGCTCTCTGCAATTACTTTTGCAAGGTGTCTAACAATATACTACTTCTTCTCTCCAGACACACGGCAGGAGACATACGCGACACATCTCTTGCAGGGCATCTGGCATCGCCATCAGCCAACCTCTGGGGAGACCCAGCACTATGGACTTTTTTGGGGGACATTGAGCCATTGGATCGATGACCTTTGAGAGTGGGACACATGACTCAGTTGGACAGTATTACTCTTGGACTGTTGCTTTCCCCATGACAGTGCTGTCCAACACAGTTTTGTAATGCTGCTCTTGCTGGGACACCTGCTCATTGTACCGGACAACCATGAACGTTCATGGACTGTGTCATCCTGGAATCGGACACCTTGCTATGCATGGCGTGAGTTGCATGGATTTATTTGACCGTGACCTGTTGGACTGCACGTAAACCTTGCACTTTGGACGCTGCCTACTACTTCCCACATGTGCAGCAGGGACTGATATTGACTCCTTTTGTGTTTCATTCCACTACAGTTTGGTGAATATGTAGTCATGGCCATGGGTGTGACATGGCGCACAGGGTACCCTCATCATTGTTTTTATACACAGACATACAGCCACTTTTGTGAGATACTGCCAACTATGGAGCAGCCCTATTGTGTATGTACACCTGCTCCCCACCTGGACATGATACATGTTTGGGACCAACACAGCTTCCCTGCACAACACCATCCGTGATCTATGTTTGCAATGGGCCAAGGGTGTTTACGGACATGTGTGCCATCCCTGGATCATGTTGGACTGTGGATGCTGCATCTGCCTGTGATTGACTCGGTTTGTGCAACACAACATGTGGACCTATGGCTTCTGTGTGCTGCACAGTCAGATGTTTTGCCATCATTTGCATATTCACATGCTGTTTGTTGTGTTAGCTTAGTGTGCAGATGTGACAGTCTGTGACTATGTACACACCTTGCCTTGGACGTCTGCACAATGGTGTTTGTGCCCTGCGTTGCCGACACCCCCATTGTCAAAGGTATATTTTGTGGGTGGCTGTGTGGGTGGCTATTGTGCCCCTTCAATTGTGCTGTCCATGTACCGTGCTATATGTGGTCACACACTGTCTACCCAAACAACATTGCAGGGGGACCACCATCATGGTGCTCTCTGTGCAGGTTTCTGCAGGTTGCTTATTTGTTATTTAGTCTAGGTTCATGTGCCTGTGGTACGTGTTTGCATATGCTCATTTTGCTTTTGATATTGTTTGATCCTACATTGTTGTACCTTTGATCCTTGAAGACGCCATTAGGTGGGAGCAAAGACATTGCTTTCTGACAGTGTGTTATACATTAAACATTGTGATGTCATATGCTTAATTCATTTGTCTGCCTCCTGTCTTTCACAGGGATATGTTGTGAGGGACATATGATGTGTGTTTTTCCCTGTCCGTGTGGCGACTGATGTGTACATGCACTCATCTGTGTGTATATCTTTCGGACATGCAGTAGCAGGTGTGGGGTGGGGGCATGCTGCCCATTGCATACCATGCACCTGATACACATCATATCCCCTCTCCTTCATTCCTCATCTCGCTGGTAGCCTTGCTGTAGGTGTTGTGTTGCTGCTCTACTACGGGTGTCTTGGTCTCTCCCCAGGGATGTACTCGCCTTGATATTATGTTGCCACTGTCTACACTTTCTGTGATGAACAACCCAAATAAAGCAATTTTTCTGATGGAAATGTGTTTGTTTTGCTGGTTGCTCATGGGGACAAACATGCAATGCAATGTGTGCTTTGGAAGCAGTCCTGCCTCCTTGTGACCCAGACACTCCATGTTTTCCTTGTCCATGTTAGTAGATGTGGATTGTCAAGGTTTCTTCCAGGGTCTTGGAGGATCCCGTGATTGGCCCATGGCCACATGATGCGCTTGTCTGAACTGCGCCCTAGTTGCTTGGTGTGCAGACCTGTTTTCTATTCAATAGGTTACTCCTCCACTCGTTCAGCACATTAACACTGTTATCTGGGGAATTGCTGGTCATGCACATCGTCCACATGTGTTCACATCCTTGTCCAGTGGCAACTGTGTATCTGCCAGCCATATGCCACATCACTGGGTATTACAGGTTCCCATTCACACCATTCCTTTGGGGGGTTTTCTGTGCATTTTTCGCAGTGTGCTGTTTCTGGGACTGATGAGAGGCATGTGCTATGACTGTCACGTTTGCAGGTCTGATACACACACGAGGTTTACCTTTTGTTGTGTTTCTGCTAATTGCGCCATTGGATAACATCAGGTTCATGACCTCTACACACACCCTTCCCTCTCCACATGCTCAACACAGTGCGCCCTCTGTGCTGCCTAGCCATCAGGTATTATCTGTTACATAGGTGTATGATTTGATGATGTTTACATGTCATTGCACATGGGTTTCTGTTATTGCTGTGCTGCAGCTGCTGTGTGGTACACCTGTTAGCATGTTGCGTTTCCTCCTGTCCAGATCCACTTTGTTCACCAGCTGTACAGAACATTCACCGCTGCCTTTGGCCTTATTTTCTCGTCTATTGCATGCTGTGTTCACTGCAGACCATCTCATTGTGTGTTTGCATGTGTCATTGGTCACAATTTCAGACTGGGAACTTGTCTGTACACAGCAGGACTGCATGTGCATTTGGGCATAATTACAGTTTGACATTTGGCTGTCCTGCCAGGCAGTATTTCTTTTGGTTTTGGGCCTGCACACTTTGTTCATGTGGCCTTTGCTGATGCTCTCACATTGGTGGCGTGGCCTACCGTGAGATACCTTACCATTTGAGGTAGTGGTCGCAGGTGTGTTTCCTCTCAGTTGTATTTGGTTTGTATGCTTGTTCTGTGGAGTTGGTGTTCAGTCGGGGGACATTCATATCTGTGCAGATCTGTGTGGTGATGACATTTTAGCCTCATCAGAGTTGTGCACCATCCTTCCCTCCATCCTGTGTCTGGCAGCTGTGTGCCATCCTACCCTGCTATGCATGCTGTGCACCCATGTCCTGCACTCCTGAACATTCCCTCATTGCACCTCTCCCTGGCTGCTTCAACAGTGTGTTCTCACCATGGCACTGCTGCTCCATAGTCATCCTGATATTCCAGAGGTCCTGCCATTTCAGCATCCTCCACTCCACACATCTCCCATCATCTGACACACACTGTCATTATATCATCATACATTGCCATCACTCTGTGCATGGCTCTGGATGGCCCTGATATGTTCGTACATTGATCTACAGACATCTTTGACATTTCTATTGCCTTTCCTTTCAGCTCTGTGCTGTGTTTGGGTTACATGTGTGCATGTCACATACCTCCCTTTCAATTCACATTGCAGGGTAATACTGTTCATGACAAACGGTTTTGGCTTCACCTGGGCATCCTTTGGGCATGTTCTGGCACACCTTCGGTTCATGAAACATCTTGGGGACCTCCTATTGTGCATTTCCCACCCTTATACATGTCCTATGCGGAACAGTCTACCTCGCCTTTGACAACATGGTTGTTTGGGATGTGCCTTCTGGGGTTCCCTGTGAGGTGCATACATATGTGGCACTGGGGATGGGTTCCTCTATGAGGGGAAACACAGATTGGTGTACAGTTGCACAAAGAGAAAATACATACCTCTGCCTCCCATATTCAACAGGTATTTGAGCCCATCACCCCTGGACCATATGTCAGTGTCTGCAACATTGTGCTACACTGCTGTTCCTTCTTGTATGTCATCACACCTAGTGCGGGTTCCATGCGTTACGCTGCACAGTGCTACCGGCAGAGACGGTGCTCTGACCTTAACCTGCCTCATACACCGCTGTATGATCCTCCCTATCGGCAAATGTGTAGGGTGCCTGGGTGCTCACTCCACTTTACAATGGACCCTCTTGGTTACCTTATGCAGCATCCTATATTACAGTGGTTTGCACATGCATTTTCGTGCAGTAGTGATTACAGGTAAGGGTGAGCTGCCTCCTAGAGCAATATCCCTCATAACAGGTTCTGCCTCACGCACCCTTGTGGACTAGGCACAGGGGGGGATTTAATCCATGTGCCCTGCGCCACTGGCATGTGCCTTGACCATTGTGCCGTGGCTCTGCTGTTTTACTTGCACATCAGCGCACCACTTCTGCCACACAAATTTAGGGTACCTCCTAAAACATTGGCGCGCCGCCTTAGGCCCATCAGCGCGCCGCCTTCTGCCCCCATTACTTCTTGGGCTCCCAAAACGCTGCCTCAGCCTGCCGTCTTCATTGGGCATTGTGGGGGATTGAACCCCTGCTCCCTGCACCATTGGTGTGTGCCTTGACCATTGTGCCGTGGCTCTACTGTTTTACTTGCACATCGGCGCATCACTTCTGCCACACAAATTTAGGGTACCTCCTAAAACATTGGCGCGCCGCCTTAGGCCCATCAGCGCGCCGCCTTCTGCCCCTATTACTTCTTGGGCTCCCAAAATGCTGCCTCAGCCTGCTGTCTTCATTGGGCATTGTGGGGGATTGAACCCCTGCTCGCTGCACCATTGGCGTGTGCCTTGACCATTGTGCCGTGGCTCTGCTGTTTTACTTGCATATCAGCGCACCACTTCTGCCACACAAATCTTTGGTACCTCCTAAAACATTGGCACGCCGCCTTCTGCCCCCATTACTTCTTGGGCTCCCAAAATGCTGCCTCAGCCTGCCGTCTTCATTGGGCATTGTGGGGGATTGAACCCCTGCTCGCTGCACCATTGGCGTGTGCCTTGATGATTGTGCCGTGGCTCTGCTGTTTTACTTGCACATCAGCGCGCCACTTATGCCACACAATATTCGGGGACCTCCTAAAACAATAGCATGCTGCCTTCTGCCCCCATTACTTCTAGAGCTCCCAAGACGCTGCCTCAGCCTGCCGTCTTCATTGGGCATTGTGGGGGATTGAACCCCTGCTCCCTGCACCATTGGCGTGTGCCTTGACCATTGTGCCGTGGCTCTGCTGTTTTACTTGCACATCAGCGCACCACTTCTGCCACACATATTTTGGGTACCTCCTAAAACATTGGCACGACGCCTTCTCCCCCATTACTTCTTGGGCTCCCAAAACGCTGCCTCAGCCTTCCGTCTTCATTGGGCATTGTGGGGGATTGAACCCCTGCTCCCTTGGCATGTGCCTTGACCATTGTGCTGTGGCTCTGCTGTTTTACTTGCACATCAGCGCACCACTTCTGCCACACAAATTTTGGGTACCTCCTAAAACATTGGCGCGACGCCTTCTCCCCCATTACTTCTTGGGCTCCCAAAACACTGCCTCAGCCTGCCGTCTTCATTGGGCATTGTGGGGGATTGAACCCCTGCTCCCTGCGCGTGTGCCTTGACCATTGTGCCGTGGCTCTGCTGTTTTACTTGCACATCAGCGCACTACTTCTGCCACACAAATTTAGGGTACCTCCTAAAACATTGGCGTGCCGCCTTAGGCCCATCAGCGCGCTGCCTTCTGCCCCCATTACTTCTTGGGATCCCAAAACGCTGCCTCAGCCTGCCGTCTTCATTGGGCATTGTGGGGGATTGAACCCCTGCTCGCTGCACCACTGGCATGTGCCTTGACCATTGTTCCGTGGCTCTGCTGTTTTACTTGCACATCAGCGCACCACTTCTGCCACACAAATTTTGGGTACCTCCTAAAACATTGGCGCGCCGCCTTCTGCCCCCATTACTTCTTGGGCTCCCAAAACGCTGCCTCAGTCTGCCGTCTTCATTGGGCATTGTGGGGGATTGAACCCCTGCTCGCTGCACCACTGGCGTGTGCCTTGACCATTATGCCGTGGCTCTGCTGTTCTACTTATACATCAGCGCGCCGCTTGTGCCTCCCGCGCAGCCTTGACATGCGCTACGGTGCGGGGCGCACATGGGCGGGGCGCACCTTAGCGCATATGTAAATCGCCGGTTTTTCTTTCTCAGGCCGGACCGCCCACTCCTTATATGGCATCCCGCACACTATCGCACCGCGCACGTTAAGAATGTTTAGTAAACAGACCCCTAAATGTATTTTTTTGCAGTGGCAGTGGAACATCTTTTTAGTTGGAGGGGCTAAGCAAGTCAATCTTCACCCTTGCCCCTAGCATTCTGGTTACTGATACTGTGCAAAATGTTGGTGGGGCCATGGCTCCTGTGGCCTATTCCTTTCCACTGACTATGTTTACCTGCCTAATTATTTATTTATTAGAATTTCTAGACTGTCTGTTGCTGTTAAGTGCTGTCGAGTTGGTGTCGACTCCTGGCGACCCTCTGGATAGTTGACCAAATGTTTGTTCAGTGTTTAGCCAAGCAGCTCATTGTGGTATCCATAGCTGCTGTCATTGTATTGATCCATCTCATTGCCAGCCTTCTTCCTCTTTTACAGTGACCTTCTACCTTCCCATGCATTATGTCTTTCTCCAATGATATCTTTTTTTGCATGATGTACCAAAAGTAGACTGTCTACCTGGTCTTATAAACTTATCTAAGGCAGTCTACAAGATTAAGTTCCTCTTTTACCGAAGGTTTGTACTTACTGCATTATTAGTGGCAAAAGTAACATGCTATAAGTTCATCTATCATGTGCTACCTATTGGGGATGTGTCTAGAATGTTCCCAGCACAATCGAGCACCTAGAAGGCATGGTGTGATTAATACAGGTATTCTTATGACATCCACAGAAGTATGATTATATGCACTCATGCTAATTTCCACATTGCTGCTGAGTGCACGACACTTGTCCTCACACTAGCAGCAATATACTCTCCACACCTATATTCCGCTTCAACCCACCCCCTTTTCTCCCTAGTGCATGATAACCACTCACCATGCATTTTAGTAGTTGGTAGCTGGCATGCAGGTTATCTGGTTAGCAGCCTTTAGGAAAAGGGGCCACTTAATTGAAAAAAAATAGCAAATAAACATAAAATCATAAAAATTATAAAATAAACGGAATAAACAAACATCAACATGAAAGAACAAAGCATTACATAGAAAAAGGTATTCCTGCATAGAACACATCAATCCCTAATAATGTTAGGATAAAAGGCATTCTTTCACTTTCTTGCAGAAACACAAATAATTAAATTCTTGCCTAGTATAAGCTGGACATTTATTCAGCGTGAAGGATCCACTCTGAAATTATTCTACTGTATATGTTGAAATTATGCATGGAGTTATTCTCAAACTTCAGATTATAGTATGCATTTTTTCCTAGCCACTTATGCGTTTCGCTATAAGGTGATTTTAAAGGAAACTAAGGCCCAATTCCCATTGGGGCATGTCTGGCCCGTACGGACGTCCAAAATCTGAACGGGCTGGAATTGCACCCGATTCTGATCCCATGGGGGCTAGACGTCCCCTCGTGATCATAATTGAGTGCATCCGACCTGGACAGTTCTGGGGCTCTGTACATCCAGGCTGCTCCCCAAATAACCGCCTGGGGCTCCTGCAAGGAGCCCGGTGCCATGGCGTCCTGTCACCATGGCTCCGGGATGCCATGCAGGAATCCTGATTGCCAGCAAGCATCTCCCATGCTCATTTTCCTGCTTCCTGACCCCAATCGGGCCTGTCATAGCCGAGATCGGCAGCAGGGAACCCCTTCTGATCCTTATCTGCCACCTCTGGTGTGGAATAAGTCCCCTGCCTAAGTCGGTAAACCCGGACGGACAGGGCCATGACTGGAATTGGCCCTGTATGTCCAGGTCAGGGTTCCACTTCTGGGCGGCCCTCTCCTGCCCCTCTCCAGAGCTCCCCGCACATCTCCTCTATATGTGTGGGGAGCTCTAAGATCGAAATTGGCCCCCTGGTGTTTAGCGGGGATGGATGTCCAAACCAGATATTCATCCCCACTAAACGTGACTCGAAATGACCCCCAAAGGGGTTAATTTATTAAGATAATTAAAAATGCATGCTCATTTTTAGCACACATTTTACTTATTATGTGTTAAAAATGTGTTAATATGTAATGCAGCGAGCTAATGGCATACATATAGATCATGAGTTAAAAATGTACAAAATGAAAAAAGCATGCTAAAGAAATTAATAAATATAAAAATGTATACTAAAAACATGTATAATGCAGATAAGCATGGTAAAAAACAGGCATAAAGATATGAAAAGGATGCTGTAAACTGCTGCATTGTCTTCTTTTGGTTGAGAAGTGTAACCAGAGAAAACCTTTGGTATGACTGGAGGGACATTGCTTTCCTTCCTTGGTTTTAGACAGGCCTCCTGGATTTAATAATAAAATGCAGCTTCATACAAGGATACTTTCTCAGTGCTATGTGGTGCTTGCCAAGCTCTGGACCTAGGTATTAGAAGATTTTGGTTGCGGGTACGTTTTTGCACTGATTACTGTATGTTTGTGTCTTATTTGTTTAACCTTGCTATTTCTCATCTTTGAGTTATCGTTTGTGTGGAAATCTTTGTTGGTCACTGCTTTCCAGGACTGTGAGCTGCAGCAATGCATGTGATGCCCAGACTTTATGGCTCTGCATACAACATGCTGCACACTCAGCCAGCAACTCACTCCACAGACTGTGTGAGACACCATTTAAGGGCAGAAGGTTGGTTTTCATTAAGTAGTTGCAACCTATGGGAGTCACTGGCTGACTAACTGTGCCTTTACACATGTTGTCCCCAAAGCTGTGACACTCAAATGCATTTCCAGTTAAACCAGCCTCAAGGCCCATCCCCACAGCATGCCCCTACACTTACCTCCCAACATGACACTGCTGTACAGCTCCCGTGTCACCTGTTGGTTTGACTAGAGTAAGCTTGAGAGACACAGTCTCACCAGGGAGAACTCCATCACCTATGTGTGTGCAGCAACTCTTATCTCTGACTGAGCCCCCAGGCCTCAGGACATACCTGGCTGCACAGGTGAGAGACCTAATTAATACCAACTGCCATAACAGTTGTATCCATGGCAACACTGTCAGCCCCCTTGGTGCAGCTGCAGCCTATTGGAAGCTAGGCTCACATGGAGGGCTGGCCTCTGTGAATGTCCAGAGGAGTCACTGAGTTGGTGAGACGTTAAAGAATCTGTGATCTTGTCCTACACTGCAATCACAGATTGAACTCTGGAGGTCTCTTAGCTCCACAAACAGTATGCACATATAAGCATGTCCATCTCAGGCACATCTGCATACAATATACCCTATCTCAACACTGTCTACTGATCACTGACTACAGCAGTCAGCATGACATTATGTAATACTCCATAACACACAACCAGCCTTATGTTTACAGAGATGACATGTCTTGGTTTGACTAATTGCAAATATGGGACACTGACCTTTGAATAGTCCCTGCACAACTCCAGCTGGACGAATGTGCCACAGGATATCATGTTGGTCTCTGCATCACCTACAACCATGTGGGAAGGCAGTGCCTGGAGGTGAATGTTGAGGTGGAGGGGGGGGGGAACAGTCCCATACATGTTTTAGATGTGTCCCTGGTAGGTGGCATAGCCAGCCAGAGGCTCTGTTCAGATGCACAGAAACTCTGAGGGCCTTTTTATTTTATTTATATTATTTCTATACCGTGCTCTTTAAAATAAGTGTGGTTTACAGTCAACAACAAATTGTACAGAGCAGCAGCACAATGCGGTGTACATTACAGATAACAGGATTTTATAACTTGGGTTTAACAGGGGTAACTATATACAACTATATACAACTCTATACATTTGCGCTCTTTGTCAGTAGGTATGCCACAGATGTTACTATGGAATACACGGCACTCTCTGACTAATTAGGTAATCTGTACGTTTGGGCAGAACATTTTCGGGCTGTGGGTATGTATCATGGTCTGGGTATAATGGTGGTGTCATTGAGGTGGGTGGGCTTGGTTGTGTTGCTTCGCTGGTTAGGGAGTAATATTGGAGGAATAGATGGTGCTTTAATGCCTTTCTAAATTGGGTGAGGTCAGTTATTGCCCGGATGGGGTTTGGGAGAGCATTCCAGAGGGTAGGAGCGTAATATACAAATGCTCTCTTCCTTGCTGACTGGGAACACTTTGTTATTACACTAGGGATTACAAGGGTGTTTACAGTGAATCACCATCTGGTCCAGTTTGTGGGTGTGAGGAGGATAAGGTCTGTTAGGGAATTGGAAGATAGGTTGTTGATGGCCTTGAAAGTCATTAGTATGACTTTGAAGGTGAGTCGGCAGTGGATTGGTAACCAGTGGAGGTGTTTTAGGATAGGGGTTATGTGGTCCCTTCTGGAGGCTCCATGCAGGACTCGGGCGGCTGCGTTCATTGCCAGTTGCAGGGGGTTCAGGGGGTTCTTGGGGAGTCCCTGTAAAATAGCATTGGCATAATCGAAGTGCGGGTTACCAATGTTTGGTAAATTGTCCGAAAGTCATCTGGTTCCAGTAAGGGTCGCAGGTGGCGGACAGTTCGTATCTTATGATAAATTGTTCTGACTGTATTGCTTATGTGTGCCTTCATCTTGAGATGCTGGTCAAGGGTAATCCCCAAGTATCAGATGGTGGGCTTGCTCAAGAGCTCTGCGTCTCTTACTCTTATTGATGTTGGTGAGGTGAAGGAGTGATTCTTAGTGATGAAGAGTTCATCAGTTTTTTTGAAATTAATTTTGAGGCTCTGTGTATGGAGCCAATCTGTGACAGCTTCAAAGCACGTTATCAGGGTCGAGAAGTCGGGTTGGTTGATTGAGAACGGAGAGAAGAGTAGCACATCGTCGGCATACATGAGGCAGGAGACCTTGAAGGAACGGATAATTGAGCAGATGGGTTGCATGTATATGTTGAAAAGGAGGGCTGAGAGTGATGACCCTTGGGGGACCCATTGTGTTTGTTCTCAGTCTATGCATTCATATCAGAGGCCCTGCATGAAAGCCTCACTCACTCTCCACAGGCACCAAATGTGACAGTCACAACAACATTGTTAGAGTACAATGATGCAGGGAAAGGTGGCGTATGTATAGCCAGCAACTGGACCAACATCTAACCCCATATTCAACCTGACATACTTCCACATGCTCTTGGATGGGGGGGGGGGGGGGAGACAACTGCATCCAAAGCATGGGAGAGTGCATGGGCTCTACTGGCCATTTTTGCAGTGTCCATGGCCAGAAATATGACGCACTGTAATTTTAGCAGCATTAGCATAGCATTATGTCCAATGCTCACTGCCACACGCTGTACAGGGGGACACAGTCCTCTGGTATGTGACAGATGTAGGCCACTGTGGTCCAACATGCACTCATAGCCTGTATCTGAGCTACTTTCCAGTGCTCATTGCATTGTATTAGCTGTTCTCAAGTTCAAACTAAAAGGATATTGTCCAAAACAGAGCAGTTTGCATAGGATGTATATGAGTCAGGGGTTAGGTAAAGGGTTGAGCCATCTTAACGTGGGTCTTGCACAAACATAGCCTGAGTGCACACATTTGTTCATGCTGAGAGGCCAGGCTCACTCTGACCGAGCTGGGACCATGTCATGGCTATATATCCACATAGTATGATTTAGGATCAAATTGCAGTGATATGAACACTGTTTCTTTATGGGAGTCCTATCACTAACCAGACTGATGGATGTTTATGCTGTTTTTATGTAGCCAACATATTCATAGTGGTTATATGTACAGTACATGCAGAGGATGGTGATTAGCAAAATGGGCACAGTTAGTATGTGAGTGACTGATGTATAACATATGCAGGGTGACTATGATTGATCTAGTTGATTAGAGGTCTCAGAGAGAGTGGAGAACAGCTTTTATTGGGCTGCTGGTAATGTGATGCTGACCATGGCTTTGGCAGGCCCTGTGGGTTACCATCAACCCCTTGCCACCCTCCGCCACCTCCACCACCCTGCCATCCCCTCCACCACTCCCACCCCCCATTCCCCCATATAGATCTCTTTATATAAGAAGCCTATGGATACAAATATCTTGTTGCAATTTGGAAGTTTTCATCCATTGCCATTAAGAATGTATTTACTAATTGGACAATTTCAGAGATTGTGTAGGGTCTGTTCTACTTTAAGATTTCAAACTACAGGATCAATAACTGAAATTATGTTTATTAATGAGGGGATATTCCATTATAGCAATTATGAAAGCTTTTAAAAGGGCACAATTTGAGAATTGTGAGCTACTTTTATAATATAAACAAATAGCAGAAGAGGATTGCCTTTCTTGTCTGCCCCCATTTTCAAGAGGAGCTTAGCATTTAGTAAAAGTGAATCACCGGTGCTAGCATGTTTTTGGGCACTATGTTTTATGGTTTGCCTCCCAACATCAAAGCATTGTGCAATTAAAATCACAATTTATCATAAAAGGAAAAGAATGCCATAAAATAATACAACAGTAAAAAAGCAGGGATCAAACAATAGAAAAAAGGGGATGGGAACAGAAAAACTAGACAGTTGCTAAGGAAAGGGAGAAGGCCTTTTGGAAGAGAAATGTTTTTAAGACAGCCTTAAAGCAGGAGTAAGAGGATTCTAAGCAAAGTTCAGTAGGAATAGAGCTCCAAAGAGAGGGACCAAGAAAGAAAAATGCAGTGCAATGATACTTTCTAAACAAGCCTGAGACGGAGCTGGAAGATATAGTTAATTAGCGTGACTAGGACCCAAAAAGGTGCATAGGGGATAAGGTGTAAAGAGAGATAAGCTAAAGTGCTGGAATGAATGATTTTATGTGAGTGTAAGAAGCTTAAACTGAAACAGATGAGAGAAAGGCAGCCAATGGGATTTGATAAGCAAGGGAGTAGTAGGATCAGATCTGGTGGCATGTTGTAAAAGATGGATTGCAGTATTTTGTATGGATTGTAAACGTTTGAGTTGATTTGGAAGACCTGAATAAATGATATTATACTAATTGAGTTTTGACATAACCCAGATCCAACTAGTGGTAAGTCATACTTGCTGAAGAAGTGATCATAAGAATATTATAAAACACATTTTACATAGGATGTGGAGAAGAGAATTCCCACCTCAAGGTCAGGATATGGAGAATTGCTATAATATTTTATAAGAGGTTCTGCCAAACCTAGAGTCCCTTGTCAAATAGGTGCAGGACTGCATGTGTATGGCTTTCCACATCCCGCTTGAGCAGCAATTTTAAGAAGCTGTACATGGGGAACAAAGCATAACCCCTCCTCACATAAATATATACCAGGGCCAGCTTCTTAGAATTGCTGCTCTTGATTTCCACCTGCATTCTATTTTGCACCAGCAGTTCATCCATCCCCTGCAAATGTACCCCCTCCAGCTTGGCAGTCACACCCTTGCCTCTCCAACACTATGATTTCCTCCTCCCACAGCTCCTACAACCTCTTCTCACCCTACTCCTTCTTACAAAGTATCCAATACTCCTATTCCCCCCCTCCATGAGCCATTTCCATCTATTGTAAGGTCAAGCTCACAGCTATTAATAGAACAATCTGACACCCCCTCTCCTAACCCCAGTGTTCTCCTGAGTTTACGAGTGCATCCCTTCAACCTCCTGACAGCCCCCTTTGAAAGCAAGGTAATACTCTGCCTGAAAGCTCTCAAAGGTGTTTTGGTGTTCATTTTTAAAAGCTAATTCTTAAAGGGGTTGTGGTGTTCATTTTTAAAAACTAAGGGGTATGTTTACTAAACCATCTTAATGTGCGCTCTGCGACGTTATCGCGCGATAAGGTACCTTATCGCGCGATGATGGCGCTTTTTAAGGCGCACAGGTACCATATCGCACGATAACGTGTGCTGCGGCGAAACGAGCGCTGAAGGCGGGGAAAGGCTCCCAGAGGGCGGAGGAAGGCTCCCCAGGGGCGGAGAGAAGGGGTCAATGGGTGGAGAGTGGGAGGGGAGAGGCTCCCTGCACACCAATGCTGTGAAATCCGAGGCTCAAAACTAACGCCAGTGAAACCCTGGCGTTAGAGCTGATTTAAAGGGAAAAGAAACCATTTCCGTCAGCAATGTACAGCAAAACCAGGGAAACCTACAAAAAGTGATAAGTGTGATACATGTGCACGGAACAAAAGGGCAAATAAATATTGAAAATGAACAGAAGTAAATGTAAAAAAAACATAACCAAGCTGGGCAATAGTGATAGCAATGGTAAACATCAAAAAACACTCCCAAAAAAGCCCCAAAACAAAGATATGAAGTTTGGAAGGGTCTATGCTCCGTCCTCATACAAGGTGAATGATCCCACAGTGAAATAGCACTGATCAGGGTTTCCCTCACCATTGGACAGGTTACCTATGGCATGCACATGTTCCACAACAGCAGGGCGGGCATGTCGGAATGGGCAACTGGACAGATGCTGGGAAAGGGGATACAGAGGACTGCAGGCGGCACATGCTGTGGTGCAGCTGGGGCACAGTGCGGACTAGGCAGATGCCTAGGTGGCACTTAGGAATGCTGAAACTGAACAGCAGCCAGACAGCAACTGATGAGGGCCCAACATGGGCACGAGAGTGTTTATCACAGTGTCACAGGGGATAGTACCCAGCAGGTACCTCCAAGGGCACAGAAGATTGGCAGGTGGTGTTGGGGGGAAGCGTGGATGCCTATGCAGGCACCCCTACCCCAGAACCCGCACCATAGGCAGCCACCTACCTGCACACAGGATGGCTTGAGACTGCACACCACCAGCACCAGCAGCAGAAGGGCATGTCAGCATGGTGGCAGAGGGGTACTGGTGGTGGAGGGGGGCAGTGGCAGCTGCCCAGAGCAGACCATGGCCTAGCCCTGTGTAGGTGGATGCCATGCACTGCAACAGACAGGCCCTGCCAGACAAACAGTCATGGTATCACCAGGGAATGCACTGTCCCTGTGGCAACACGGTGGTGCAGTGCAGTGCACACAGCCAGTGTGTTTGGAGGCAGAAAGTCACAGGTTCAAGTCCCAGCTATGGTGCCTGCCAACCCAGTCCCCATATTTTACCCACTACTACAACATGCTAATACAGACAGAACCTTTATTGCAGATGACGTAAACATGCCCAAAACACCTACATTTGACCCTACAGAGCACAGACTCCATAAACAGGCGCATTACCTACAGCAGAGTCTCCCAAATGCAGTCCTGGAGGGCCAAACACCATTCAGGTTCCATGCTGCCTCTAATAAAGATGCCTGTGCTGCATATCTATGCACCACCCCCATGGTATGCAGATGTATCTCATGCACATTCATGAGGGACAGCATGAAAACCTGAACAGTGTTTGGCACACCAGGACTGGAATTGGGAACCTCTGCCGTAAAGCAGCAGCCAACAGGGGCAGACACATCCACACCCACAGGCTCCATTAGCCAATGCCTCCTGGAGAGGCAGGACATTGGGCCCTGTGTGCATCTCCCAATACTAGCACTTGCATACCTTAGCAATGCCACCCTACACCTGGGAACACGGTACACAGCTATCAAAGGTTTGCTATGATTACTGGCAGATAGCAATTCCTACGTTAAGCACAGTTTGCTGATTGAGCTCCATCATAGCAACCTTTCTGATGTCTGTGGAGTGTGCTTCAGGTCTGGTCTCTGACAATGTTTACCACCCTGGGGAGTGACCCCCACCAGTATTGCATACCATATCCATGCCTGCACTGTGGCCAGGACTGGTGTAGTGGCCAGGGCTGCTAAACACCTCTATAGTAACACAATGCTGGCATAGGTGTGGGAGTGTGTGTCTGTCTATCCAGTGTGTGGTGGCTGCAAACACTCTCCACAGCCCACACTGCCAGCACTGTTGCCAGTATTGGCCTGCCAATGTGCATAATGAGGAGCAAGGTACCATGGGTATATCCCGGACAGGGTGGCCTGGCCAGGATGCATCTGCACATGGCATAGGGCACTGGCTGGGATATTGTAGTGCCCGGCCACCACCTGCACAGACAGGGTGGCCACAGCATGTTCTGCTGGGAGATCACTCTCACCCTGACTGAGCAGTGACCATGGCATGGCTAGGCTCCCCCATAGTGCTATCTAGTATTTTTCTCATGTGATATTTATGGGTTCCCTTTTAGGGCCCAATCACTGACTTATCTGCTTGGTGTGTATTCTGACATCCCAGTTCTGGCTGTATGCATCTCCTCCAGGAACATGCCCTATGGACTAGTTATCAGACTGTCTGCAGCTAGTATGTGTTTTGCTGGAACACCTTGCAGGGTGCAGTGGCTGCAGGGGAATATCAGATTGTGGTGGGGTGCAGATGAGTATTTCTGAGCCTAATGTCTGCTATTGCTTTATAGATGTGTACAGAGCTGCATTGACTGCCCTGTAGGGTGTCTGTTCCCCAGCAGGACTGCGGTTGGTGGTCCCCTCTACTGCTGCCATTGCAGGGACGTAAAACGTGAATCAGTTGGTGGGAGACCCTGTTTCCCACCCACAGCCCAAGAGGGTGGGTTGGGTGGTGGTACATAATCTGCCTATGGGTCCATAAGGGTTAAACCTGACTGAGAAATACAGATGCATCCAAAGTGTGTCTGCAGGAACTACCTATCTCACATACAAGCACTGCTGGGGACCTACAGTATGGTCTATTTCTGCCATGGAAGGTGCTGGGGACCTGGTGTTGGGTGCCCCACCGCACCCTCAGGGTGAGCATAGTACCCGCACAATGTGACGGTGTGTAGCTACTCTGTGCCAGTAACACATATGGTCAGTTCCCCCTACCAGGCCGAGTTGCTGTGGGGGTGCATACCCCATCTTGTGTTCATCTGTAGACGGCTGATTTGCATGTCACCCTATCCTGGTGACCACAGCAGACTATTTGTGTGGTGACATGTAGTCCTTCTGCAGCCAGCCAGGGCCTTGCTAGCAGCTGTAGCCCACTGGTTACTTCACTGCATGTGGAGCCAGAGGACATGCGTTCAAACCCACAGTGGGGTTATTTGATAGGGCTGTCCAAAGCATTATCTATTTTTAATGTACATTAGTGCTGCCAGCAAAACCACCCTCAGCATACTGTACCCATAAGGTGCCTCAAAGGGCGCTTTATAGGGCGCCCTATAGGGCACCTTATGGTTACCGTCCATATAAGGTGCACTATACGGTATCCTATGGAACGACTTATAGGGTGCCTTATAGGGGACATTATAGGGTGCCGTGGCAGACAGTGCACTTTATAATGTGCCCTATGGAGTGCCTTATAGGGTGCCTTATGCGGCACCTTATGTTACGGCACGTGAGGGTGTGTTTGCTGGCAGCAATTAATAAAATACAAATAAAGTGCAGCAGGAAACAATACTTACATATCAAAGCTGATGCCTCAGCCAGCCTTAAGTATTAGGCACACTGGGGGATCAAACTTATGTCCCCTGTATCATCAGTCAGTGTATTAACCATTATGCTACACCTCTGTTTCAAAGTTTATATGTCTGGGCACCTACTTATGATTACCGTGCGTTAACGCGCTTAGCGGCGCCTCGCACGATAATGTGTGCAGCAGCGCGCGTTATCGCACGATACTCCCGTTTTACTGCTTTAAGACTGAAATGCCCACTCCTTTTATGGCAGCCTGCACACTATCGCCAGGCGCACATTAAGACGGTTTAGTAGACATACCCCTAAGTCTTTTTTCTGTAGTGCAAAGGGGGGATTTGTTTTTGTTTGTTTATGGTGTTGGGCAAAGCTCTGTCAGTTAGAGTTCATTGTCTTTGTTCCAGCTACCCATTCACAGCTAACGCTTTGAAGCCACTGACCTCATCAGGTGTTAGTGGCCCTAAATTAACTGCTAAGCAGCTAGGCCGTGCTAATAAGGGTCTACAAGGCCTTTCAGGTACTAACATTCCTGATGGACTCTATTGCAAACATGGTAATACTCTGCCTTTAAGCTCTCAAAGGGGTTTTAATGTTCATTTTTAAAAGCTACTTCTTAAAGGGGTTCTGGTGTTCATTTTTAAAAGCTAAGGGCCCGATATTTGAAAGGCATTTATATGGTTTACAGCCCAGTAAACCATGTAAATGACAAAGATGGATATATTCTATGGCACCTACTTGGTTAGTGTCGTTGAATATCCCCATCTAAGTCCCCTACGTGCTCTGATGCTATCCAGTTAGCATTGGGACATGTTGGGGATGTTCCAAGGTGGAGCAGAGGCATAGAATGGAGCTAACCAGAAAGACAGCAGCGATATTGGATGCTGCCTGGTTAGCGATCTGCACCTTAAAGATAGGCGAGGAAAAACCTAATATTGCTGCTGCCCTGATAGCTTCAGCGGCTTCTGGCTTTGGTGGCGATCACTAGATATTCAATACTGTTGCTGCAGCACCGAATATCCAGTTTAGCTGTCAGCAGATCCGGGCAGCTGAATATCGGGCACTAAGGGGTATGTTTACTAAACTGCGTTAGTGTGATTCGCGTTAGGAGCCACGTTAGTAGAAGAAATGCCAAAAAAGGACATGGGCGGTACATCGTTACCAATAACGCGCGTTAAGGCGCGCTATAAGGCGCCGCGCAGCAACAATCGTTACAGGGCGCGTTACTGCGCGTTAAGCGTAAGAAGGCGCGTAGACACCCAAATACAGAAACAGAGCTGTAGCACATTGGTTACTACACAGACTGATGGTACAAGGGTCATGGGTTTGATTCCCCAGTGTGCCTAATGAATAAGGCTGCCTGAGGCGTCATTTGAAGGCCTACTATAATATTTTAATCCACATTCTGCAGCCGGGTTAAAGTTTGCATATGTCAGGAAAATTGTACCCATCTTATTCAATATGTTCCAATAGTGACGTTCCCTCTGCCATGGTCATATATTATATACCATTTGATAGGAATATTTAGGCAGAAGTGTGGATCCCGAACGTTTTGGGCTTGGCCTGGAAAGGGTTAAGTATTGGGCTGTGAGGAAGTTTAGTTGTACTTTAATAGTGCTGCCAGCAAACACTCCCTCACAGTGGCGTAACCTAAGGTGCCACATAAGGCACCCTAGAAGGCACTCCATAGGGCACATTATAAAGTGCGCTGTCTGCCAAGGCACCCTATAATGTCTCCTATAGGGCGACATATAAGGCACCCTATAGAGCGATGTATAAGGTGCCCTATAGGGCACCTTATGAGCCACCCTAAGGTGACAGTACCCTGAGGGTGGTTCTGCTGGCAGCACTAATATACAATAAAAATAGACAATGCCCAAGACAGCCCTATCGATGAACCCCACTGTGGGTTGTGAACCCATGACCTCTGGCTCCATGGGCAGTGAAGTAACCAGTGAGCTAGAACTGCTAACAAACACCTGGCTGGCTACAGGAGGACTGCATGGCACCACACCCACATTCTGCTGTAGTTACCAGGGAGATCACATACCACCACCCAACCCACCCTCTGGGGCTCAGGGTGGGGGATAGGATCTCCCGCCAACAGATCCACTTTCTACACCCCTGGAATGGTGGCAGTAGAGGGAACCATCACCCCAGTCCTGCTAGGGATCAAACACCCTACAGGGCAGGCAATGCAGAGCAGTACACATCCATAACGCAATAGCAGACAGACGGCAGGTCTGGAAATGCTCAGCTGCCCCCCACCATTATCTGACATTCGCCAGCAGCAAGCCTCCAGCCGCTGCACCCTGCACAGTGTTCCAACAAGACACATACTAGATGCAGACAATCCACCAGCTAGTCCATAGTGCATGGTCCTGGAGGAAATGCATGTACCCAGAACGGGGATATCTGCATACACACCAAGCAAATAAGTCAATGATTTGGCCCCAAAGGAAACCCATAAATATCACATAAGAAAAATGCTAAATAGCACTATGGGGGAACCTAGCCATGCCATGGTCACTGCTCAGTCAGGGTGAGAGTGACCTCCCAGCAGGACATGCTATGGCCACCCTGTCCATGCAGGTGGTACCGGGCACTACAATGTCTGGCCATTGCCCTATGCCCTGTGCAGATGCGGCCAGGCCAGGCCACCCTATCCAGGCTATTCCCACAGTACCTTGCTCCTCATTATGCACATTGGCAGGCCAATACTGGCAACAGTGCTAGCAGTGTGGGCTGTGGAGGGTGTTGGCAGTTACCACACACTGGATAGACAGACACACACTCCCCACACCTATGCCAGCATTGTGCAACTATAGAGGTGTTGGGCAGCCCAGGCCACCACACCAGTCCTGGGCACAGTGCAGGCATGGCTATGGTACGCAATACTGTAGGAGTCACTCCCCAGATTGGTAAACACTGTCAGACACAAGACCTGTAGCACACTCCACAGACATCAGAAAGGTTGCTATGATGCAGCTCACTCCGAAAATTGTACTTAACCTAGGGATTGCTATCTGCCAGTAATCATAGCAACCTTTTGATAGATGTGTACCATATTCCCAGGTTTAGGGTGGCATTACTAAGGTATGCAAGTGCTAATATTGGGAGATGCATGCAGAGCCCAAAGTCCTGCCTCTCCAGGAGGTTTTGGATAATGGGGCTTGTGGGTGCGGGTGTGTCTGCCCCTGTTGGCTGCTGCTTTACGGCAGAGGTTCCCAACTTCATTCCTGCGGTGCAAAACACTGTTCGGGTTTTCATGCTGTCCCTCATGAATATGCATGAGATACATCTGCATACCATGGGGGTGGCACATAGAAATGCAGCACAGGCATCTTTATCAGAGGCAGCATGGAACCTGAATGGTGTTTGGCCCTCCAGGACTGCATTTGGGAGTCTCTGCTCTAGGTAATGTGCATGTTTATGGTGTCTGTGCTCTGTAGGGTAAAATGTAGGTGTTTTGGGCATGTTTACGTCATCTGCAAGAAAGGTTCTGTCTGTATTAGCACGTTATAGTAGTGGGTAAAATATGAGGACTGGGTTAGCAGAAACCACAGCTGGGACTTGAACCTGTGACCTTCTGCTTCTGAATATACTGGTTTTGTGCACTGCACCACCATGTTATCACAGAGATGGTGCATTCCCTGGTGATACCATGACTGTTGGTCAGACAAGGCCTGTCTGTTGCAGTGCATGGCACCCACCTACACAGGGCTAGGCCACGGTCTGCTCTGGGCAGCTGCCACTGCCCCCTCCACCACCAGTATCCCTCAGCCACCATGCTGACATGCCCTTCTGCTGGTGGAGCTGGTGGTGCGCAGTCTCAGGTTATCCAGTATGCAGGTAGGCAGCTGCCTATGGTGTGGGTTCTGGGGTAGGGGTGTCTGCATAGAAGTCCACGCTCCCCCCAGCCCCGCCTGCCAATGTTCCGTGCCCTTGGGGGTAGCTGTTGGGTACTATCCCCTGTGACACTTTGGGAAACCCACTCGTGCCCATGTTGGACCTTCAGCAGTTGCTGTCTGGCTGCTCCGCTGTTTCAGCATTCGTATGGGCCACCTAGGCATCACCCTAGTCCACACTGTGGCCCAGCTCCACCACAGCATGTGCCGCCTGCGGCCCTCTGTATCCCCTTCTCCGGCATCTGTCCAGTTGCCGTTCTGACATGCCCGCCCTGATGTTGCGGGACATGTGCACCTGTCCGATGGTGGGGAAAACCCTGAGCAGCGCTATGTCACTGTGGGCTCATTCACCTTGTATGGGGACGGCGTATAGACCCTCCCACGATTTATATCTGTTCTATGGGGCTTACTCGGGGGGGGGGGGAGGGGTTGATGTTTCTCATTGATACCACTATTGGCCAGCTTGGTTCTTGTTTTTTTCCAGTTTGTTGGGGTCATTTTCAGTGTTTCTGTGCCCTTTTGTTCTGTGCACATGTATCACACTTATCACTGTTTTTTGGTTTCCCTGCCTGGGCTGTACATTGCTGACACTGAAATCGTTTCTCTCCCCTGTAATGTGCCTTTAACGGCAGGTTTTCATTCGCGTTGGTATTCAGCCCTGAAATTCAGCGCGTTAGTGTGAGGGGAACCTCTCCCCGCCCACTCTCCGCCCATTGACCCCTTCTCTCCACCCTCTCTCCACCTTCTGCGGTGTTTTACCGCGCCGCGGAGCATTACAATCATTAGCGCGTCATAACGTGCGTTATGACGCGCTGAGCATTAACGTTACATAACGTGCATTATGTACGTTTACCGCAGTTTAGTAAACATACCCCTAAGTCTTTTTTCTGTACTGCAATTTGTTTTTGTTTGTTTGTGGTGTTGGGCAAAGCTCTGTCAGTTAGAGTTCATTGTCTTTGTTCCAGCTACCCATTCACAGCTAACTCTTATAAGCTACTGACCTCAGCAGATGTTAGATCCCTCCCTACCCACCTCAACACCAACCCACCCCATGTGAGCATTCTTGCTTTATAGGACAACTCCCCAGTTAGCTACACACAGAGACATAGAACAGCGCTGTTAGAACACACTGAAAAGAGGTTAACTGTTTTTTCTCTTAAAGGACAGCTGAGAAACAGGTAGGGACTAAACAATGGTGGGGAAAAATCATATTGCTAATGCTGTTGCTCCTGTTGCAGTTTCTGCCTCTGTCCAGACAGAGATCCAAATGCCAGTTGAAGGACTGGTTCCATATGCAGGATGCCTGCATGCTGAGGCTCTCAAGAAACAAGTGGAGGAGCTCAGAGAAGAGGTGGCAAGGCTGAGAAGCATTCAAGACAGTGAGAAGTACATTGATAAGATGCTTCTTGAAGCATCCAAGCTCTCTGACAGAGGTGAAGAGGGGAGATTACAGAATGAAGAAAGTTGGACATGAGTCACCAGAGCCTGCAGTATCAACAATCCAAGTCCTTCAGCCTTTGAATTGAAGAACCACTATGAAGCCCTGGAAGTGGAGAAGATGGGAGCATCCCAGGAGAGGAAGAACCACAGCTTGAACACCTCAAAGTTGTAGAATCAGTCACCATAAGGAAACAAAGGGCAGTGGTGGTCGGTGACTCTCTTCTGAGGAATACTGAGGCATCCATCTGCAGACCAGACTTGATGCCCATAGGGGTGTGCTGTCTGCCAGGTGCTTAAATCTGAGATGTTATGGAGAGTTTGCTGAGACTCATCAAGCCTACTATTATCCAATGTTGCTCATCCATATTGGCACAAATGATAGTGCTGGGTATCCCTGTGAGCATATCAAAAGTGACTTCATGGCTCTTGGACAGAGAGTGAATCAGATAGGTGTGCAGGTGGTGTTCTCCTCAATCCTCCTTGATGAAGGCAAAGGCCGAGGCAGAGAAGCTCATATCCTGGAGATGAATGCATGGCTGCGTGGATGGTGTCATTGAGTGTTTTGGTTTCCTGGACCATGGGATGATGTTCCAAGGGCTGCAGAGCAGAGATTTTGTCCATCTGTCCAAGAAGGCTCAAAGTGTCTTCAGCAACAGACTGGCTAACCTACTGAAGAGGGCTTTAAACTAGATTCATTGGGGATGGGTGAAGAAAGCCCCCAGGTAAGTGAAACATTAAATACCTCTATAGCAATGGGTAATAGGGACAACATCTGGAAAATGGTGTGTATAAATGCTTGTAGCATGGCAAATAAGATCCCAGATGTTGAAGCTTTAATGGAAGAGGATGACGTGGATTTAGTGGTGGTTATGGAGACATGGTTCATGGAAAACCATGACTGGGATATAATTATACAGGCCTATGCTTTAGTCAGGAAGGACATGGAAGGAAGAAGGGGAGGAGGAGTGGCACTATATGTGAAAATAATATTAAAGCTATATAATTGCAGGGCTTTAAAGGAAGAGAGGAGGCACTGTGGGTTAGACTAGAAAGAGCGAAAGGGAAATCCATTTGCATTTGAGTTATATATAGATCCCCATCACAGGGAATAGTGGTGGACAAAGATTTAATAGAAGACATACACAGTATTGCCATAAAAACAGAAGTGCTACTAATAGGTGATTTCAATATGCCGGATGTGAATTGCCACATCCCTGCTGTGGTGTCATCTAGAAGTAAGGAGATCCTGGATTCTTTACAGAGAGAACTATTCAGGCAACTGGTAACAGAATCCACACATGATGGGGCCATACTGGACTTAGTGCTTACCAATGGGGAAAGTGTTTCTGATGTTAATGTGGGAGATCATCTCGCATCCAGTGATCACCAGATGGTATGGTTCAGTATTGGGACTAGGGCTCATAAAATCCATTCAAAAGCTAGGGTCTTACAGACTGTTGCAGAAACCTAGTGCGGGCTTTATGCTGCCCATAGCGTCACATTTAAGCACATTTCTACATAAGTACATAAGAACATAAGATATGCCATACTGGGTCAGACCAAAGTCCATCAAGCCCAGTATCCTGTTTCCAACAGTGGCCAATCTAGGTCATACGTACCTAGCAATTTCCCCAAAAGACACAGGTTCCACAGTGCTTGTATTGGGTTAAGCATTGATATCCTGGGTCCCTTTTTAATAATGGTTTATGGACCTTTCCTCCAGGAACTTGTCCAAACTTTTTTTAAACACAGCTACACTAATAGCCTTTACTACATCCTCCGGTAACAAATTCCAGAGTTTGATTACACATTGAGTGAAAAAATATTTTCTCTTATTTGTTTTAAATAGTTTACCCTGTAGCTTCATTGCATGTCCCCTAGTCTTTCTATATTCTGATAACGTAAACAATTGACCTATGTTTACCTGTTTCACTCCATTCATTAATTTATAGACTTTTATCATATCTTCCCTCAGCTGTCTCTTTCCAGGTTAAAGAGCCCTATCCTTTTTAGCCTTTCTTCATAGGGGTATCCTTCCATCCCCTTTACCATTTTGGTGGCTCTTCTCTGAACCTTTTCTAATAATGCTAAATCCTTTTTAAGATACGGCGACCAGAATTGCACACAATATTCAAGGTGCGGTCGCACCATGGAACGATACAGAGGCATTATAATATCCTTTGTTTTATTTTCCATTCCTTTCCTTATGATACCTAGCATTCTATTTGCTCTCTTGGCAGCCACTGCACACTGGGCGGAGGGTTTTAATATGTTATCCACAATGACGCCTAAATCCTTTTCCTGGGTGGTGGTTCTCAATATGGAACCTTGCATCGTGTAACTATTGTTTGGGTTGCTTTTCCCTAGGTGTATAACTTTGCACTTGTCCACATTAAATTTCATCTGCCATTTGGATGCCCAGTCTTCCAATTTATCAAGATCCTCTTACAATTTTCCACAATCCTCATGGGTTTTAACAACTTTAAATAGTTTTGTGTCATCTGCAAATTTGATAACCTCACTCGTTATTCCCTTTTCCAGGTCATTTATGAATATGTCAAAAAGCAGTGGACCCAGCACAGATCCCTGGGGTACACCACTATTCACCTTTCTCCATTGGGAAAATTGACCATTTAGCCCTACCCTCTGCTTTCTATCTTTTAACCAGTTCCTGATCCACAATAGTACACTGCCTCCTATCCCATGACTCTAGTTTTGCCAAAAGTCTCTGATGAGGGTCCTTGCCAAAGGCTTTCTGAAAGTCCAATCTACAATCCATCCCATGTAGGAAATAGACTTAAACACTGGTGGAAGAACTAGTGACCAATTAACGCAATGCATATTTAAATGAGTACTCATTATAACTGCAACCAGCCATAGCGACAAAATTTTAACTGCAGGGTCTGAGTAGAAGTAAACTTCTAATGCTGCCCCCGACAGTATTTTGATGGCACTGGGTGCTTTCCCCGATGCCTAGATGATCTTCTCTCTAGATGATCAGCTATTGGGCAAAGCCCCCGATACCATCAAAACAGTGTTGGACTGTGCCGACAAAAAAAAAAAGATAAAGCTGACGTGAAACCAGTTTTCTGGTGTTCCTGTACCGTGTGGTTCATCAGTCTGTCATTCGGTTAGATAAGAAGTTGCTGTGTGCAGATAACGCTTCTGTTTTTAAATTGCCAGGAAGCAGAGGGATGACCAAAGAAAAATCATGCAAATGAGCCACCAATGCTTGGGGAGAGCAAGCCAAATTAGCGCAAACTTCTTGTGAGCATGTGTTTGGCTTGCTTTCCCAGTTTAATGCTGAGGTGGCTCATTTGCATGTGCAGGGTTACCGTGGTGGGCATCACACATTAAAATGTGTATGTTGTCAGCAACGTTAAACAGTTGATCCAGTGCGGGTCTAACACCGGCTTTCTGCATTGGCCTGTTAGACTTTAGGAAAACTAATTTTGCCAAGATGGAACAATACCTTAAGGAGTCATTAGCGGGATGGGAACAGCTGGGGGATGTAGAAAAACAGTGGGCACAACTGAAAAGGGATATTTTAAGGGCAACAAACCTTTTTGTTAGAAAGGTAAATAAATATAAAAGAAAAAGGAGGCTGCTATGGTTCTCAAAAGAAGTAACTGAAAAAAAAGAGGGAGGCCTTTAGGATATACAAGAGATCAAAGAGAGAGGAAGACAGGCATCTATATTTGGAAAAACTTAAAGAAGCTAGCAAAGTAGTCAGAAAAGCAAAGATAGAAAAAGAAGAAATAGCCAATGCAATAAAATGTGGTGATAAGACATTTTTCAGATATGTTAGGGAGAGGAGAAAGGGCAAAAGTGGTATTGTCAGACTCAAGGATGCAGAAAAGGAATATGTAGAAGCTGATGAGGAATTGCTTAACAAATATTTATATTCTGTGTTTACAGACGAAGGACCAGGAGCAGGACCTTAGAAAACACCCATAAATAGGAAGAGTTTGTGAGGAACTAGCTAAACTGAAAGTATTTATTTATATTCTCTTATATACCATGCTATTCTGCATCAGTGTGGTTTACATTGAACAAACTGAAATTACATTGAACAGGGCATTATAACTTGGAGATAACTATTTTACAGGGAACATGGGCTATGGAGGGTTAAGTGGCTTGCCCAAGACCACAAGGAGCACCTGTGGGACTAGAAACCCCAGTCCTTCTGGCCCAAGGTTGCTGCCCTCTAGTGGAATTTGAAACACTGACCTAACAGCCTGAAGTACCTTGCCACAACCACTAGGCCACTCCTCTACTCCAAAGTACACCAAGTAATGGGTCCAGATGGGATATATTCAAGAATACTGAGGGAACTTTAGGACGTTCTAGCAGTTCTACTGTCTGAACTTTTCAATGCTTCTTTGGAGTTCGGAGTGGTCCCAGAGGACTGGAGAAAGGCACTTGTGGTTCCTTTACACAAATGCTGATGTAAGGATGACATTAAGAACTACAGGCCGGTTTGCCTCAGCTCTGTGGTTAGTAAATTATTGGAAAGGCTACTGAAAGAGAGAATAGTGAGTTCTCTGGAGTCCAATTGATTGCAGGATCCAAGGCAGCATGGATTCACCAGAGGCGGGTCTTGACAGAGAAATCTGATTGATTTCTTTGACTGGGTTACCAGGAAGTTGGACTGAAGGAGAGCCCTTGATGTAGTGTATTTAGATTTCAGTAAAGCCTTTGACATCATTCTGCACAGGTGACATAAACAAACTGAGCACCCTAGGGATGGACCCTAAAGATACTGATTGGGTTAGAAGTTGGTTGAGTGGGAAGTGAAAAAGGATACAGGTAAATGGAGCTCACTCTGAGGAGAAGGAAGGATCTGTCCTTGGTCCGATTCTTTTTCGTTACTGATATTGCGGAAGGGTTGTCGGGTAAGGTTTGCTTGTTTGTGGATAATACCAAAATCTGCAATAGAGTAGACACCCAGGAAGGAGTAGATAACATGAGGTGGGATTTAGCTAAGCTTGAATGGTCTAGAATTTGGCAGCTGAGATTTAATACTAAAAATGCAGGGTCATGCATTTGGGCTGCAAAAAACCCAAAGGAGCAGTGCAGTGTAGGGGTTGAGCTACTTCTGTCTTTGAAATAATAGTGGAGCCAGGGTGTAATTGTGTCTGATGATCTTAAAGTAGCTAAATGGGTAGAAAAGATGACTGCAAAAGCCAAAAGGATGTTTAGGTGTATAAGGAGAGGGATGGCCAGCAGAAAGAAGGAAGTGATAAATTTTCTGTATAAGTCTCTAGTGAGACCTCATGTGGAGTATTGAGTGCAATTCTGGAGACCACAACTTCAAAAATATGTAAGCAGGTTGGAGTCAGTACAGAGGGTGGCTACTAAAATGGTTAGTGGTCTTTGTTATGAAGCATACGAGGACAGACTTAAAGATCTTAATATGTATATTTTAGAGGAAAGCGGAATAGGGAAGATGTGATAGAGATGTTTAAATACCTCCATGCATAAATGCACAGGAGGAGAGTCTCTTCCGACTGAAAGCAAGCACTGCTAAAAGGAGACATAGGATGAGGGTGAAAGGGGATAGACTCAGGAGCAATATGCAGAAATATTTTTTTATGGAAAGAGTGGTAGATGAGTGGAATAGTCTCCCAGTGGAGATGGTAGAAATGAGGACAGTATCTTAATTCAAAAAAGCATGGTACAAACACAGAGGATCTCTAAAGGAAAAAAGGGGACTATTGTAGTTGATATGGAAGGGCAGACTAAATAAGCCATGTGATCTTTCTCCACCATCATGTTTTTATGTTTCTCCAACCCTGATCACTTCCCTGGGCTTACCAGGGGTCCCTGGTGTTAGCAGAAGCAGGATCGATGCTCACTCAGGGCCGGTGCTACCTTTTGTGCTGCCCTGTGCCAGTAACTATTGTGCTGCCCCCCACCCCCACCCCAATTGAGTCCAATGGAGCCCTTCTCAAGCCCCTGTTTTTCCCCATCTTCTTTCTCTTTATCCCCACCCTTCATCCAATATCTCCTTTCTCTCTCGCTCTTTATCTAGCATTTTCTCTCTCTCTCCCCCTCTCCCCCACCCTTTGTCTAGCCTTCTCTCTCCCTCTCCCTCTCGCTCTCTTTCCTCCTCTAGCCTTCATCTAGCTTTTTCCCTCTCCCCTCTCTTCCTCTCATCCAGTCTCCCTGCATCCTCCCTTTGTATCTACCCCCCTATTTCCTTCTTCCCCCTCATGTTTAGCATCCTCCTTCTCTATCTCTATTCCTGCTCCTTTGCCCAGTATCTCCCCTGTGTCATCTTGCCTCCCCGAAGTCCAACAATGCCTGCCACCCTACCCCCCTAATATCCAGTATCCCCTCTTTGTATCCCTAATCCCTTTCCCCCAATGTCCAGCATCAACAAATTCTGCTCCCCTACTACCCAGTATCTCTTATCTTCTTATTTCCCTGATGTCCAGCATTTCCTTTGTCTGTCCATATCCCCTCTCCATGTTCATTATCTCCTTCTGACTTCTTATATCTCTTTCCCTGGCCAGCATCTTCCCATTCACCCCCCCCCCCTCCCTGTCCAAGATCTTTTGCTGTCACCCAACTCCCTCCCTGTATCCCAATGTGTCTTAGTGTCCTTTGGGTTTCTATTCTGTCCACTATCTACCATTACCCCCTCAGATCTCCCCTCTCTTTCTCCCTCAAACAAGGCAACATCTTATTTCCCCCCAGTACATATCCCTTCTATCACTCCTACTGAGTATGTAACATCCGTCCTTTTTCTTCTCACCTTTGTTTGATTCTCTGGATCCAGAATCTCCTCTTCCGCACCTCTATGCCACTCTGCTATTCAGCCTCTCTTTTTTTATTGCCTGAATGCTGCTGCTACTTTCATGGACATTCAGCAATGGGCAACAGTAATAGAAGAGTGAGAGTACGGAGCCATTGAACCTGCATGCGGTGCCCACCCCCTCAGAAACAGGAAGTGTTTGTCTGAGGAGGCGGGACCAGCAAACCCTTAGTGGTGCATGCAAGTTTGATGACCCAACTCTTTTTTCTTCTTCTATTGTTGCTGCTGTGTGTCCAGAAAAGTGACAGCAGCTTTTAGGCAATACAGAGAAGAGGATGCGGAAACAGTGAAGGATGAGACAGTGCAAGCAGGTAATGTTTGACTGACTGGGAGCAAACTGAGGCAGACATAACAGGGGCATGTTGGGAGCACACTTGCTACTCTGCATAATTTTCTACCTGAGACGGCTGCCTCACTTGGTAGAGATGGGTGCTGCTGTGAGATTTTTTGCCACTGCGCCTGAGACTGATGCAACACTAAGCCCCAGTTGCCCCCTCGGAGCCACTGCCCTGTGCAACTGCACAGCTTGCACAGTCAGTCGCACCGGCCCTGTGCTCACTCATCCCTGCCCTGACTACAAAATGGTGCCCATGACCCCTAGTGGTAATCAGTGCCATTTTGGATTCAGCCAGATGCATAGCAGGAGAAGTGGGCATTACTCCTGCTCCCAACAGCACTATGGAAGGGATCATGGCCTGGAGTGATGTGCTCTGTCACCTCTGGGGAGTCAGAGTTAAGGGTGAGGATTGAGTGGTTGTGTTATGGCACTATGTTTGTCCTTGCAATAGATGGAGGTGACTTGGAGAGGGGTGAAATAGGGAGATTGGATGGTTTATGAAAGGGTAGGAGGGGCAGAAGTGGTAGGAGGTCTGGAAAGGGTTATCATACTGCAGGAGAGTCACAAGTGTGACATCCAAGCTGAAAGGACAGCAGGGGGGGGGGACATTGGGGGGTCAAAGACCTAATGCCAATGTCTACAATTTTTGCCAAAGACATTGATTCCCTATATGAAAGTAGGGGTGTGCTGATAAAACAATTTTGTACTGTTTGATTTTTGGATGAAAGTGCTAAACTTTTCATCTTGTTTTATTTTTTTGTTTGTTTTTTTCAGCACTTCTGGATTTTCTTCAATACAGTTGTAGTCAACATTATTGGCACCATTGCAGTTCAACCCCTTGATGTCAAATATCTAAAAAAAAAAAAGTGGCCAGTGAAATGGCTTTGGACTATATATGCACACATATTTGACACATAAAAGAATCAAATAAAACAAGAAAATTAAAAAATCAAATAGTAGGAAATAGTATAAAAAATGGGACATTGCCAGGACATAATTATAATTATTATAATATAATATAATTATTAGCATCCTTCTAAACAATTCAAATCAGTTTGAACAGAAGAGCCATATTCCCATTGCACTAAAATTAGACGTACACATGATTAATTGTCAGTATTCACATGACTTGACTCAACCAATGAATGATGGTTCTAATGTTTAAAATAGCCACATTCACACCCTGTCCAATTTTCACAATGGTGAAGACAAGAGAACTGCCTGAGACTGTCAGAAAATCTATTATCACTAAACATCAAACTTCAAAGGGGTGCAAGGCCATCTGCAAAGACCTTAGAATTCCTGTGTCTACAGTCTGTTATATTGCTAAGAAGTTGTCTGCTCATGGAACTGTCAAGAAACTCTCAGGATGTGGTGGGAAGAAGAAAATTAATCCAAGAAGTCTTCGAAGGTTAGTGCGCACTATTGGAGAAACACCACGTACAACATTCAAAGATCTTAAAACTAAACTGGAACAATCTGGAGTGCTGGTTTCAACCTGCACTATAAGCCACACACTAAGCAAAGAAGGACCCACCTTGAGAAACCACAATCCTTCTGGGAAAATATTTGTGGATAGCTGAAACTGAACAAGCTCTTTGGCAATGCAGACCAGCAATACATTTACAGGTGAATAAATGAAGCTTCTAAGATAAAATAACACCCTTCCTACAGTTAAGTATGGTGGAGATTCCATAATGTTGTAGGACTGTTTTTGCTGCCTCAGGATCTGGAGGCCTGGAACTTATTAAAGGAATCATGAAGTCAGAGGACTACCAAGATATTTTGGAGCGAAACATGCTACCTAGTGTCAGAACGCTAGGTTTGGGTTGAAGGTAATGGGTCTCCAGCAGGATAATGACTCAAAACATAGATCCAAAATTACAAAAGAATGGTTAAAAAGGAAAAAAATAAACTGCTTTAAACTCACCAGCAATGAGTCCCGATCTCAATCCAATCAAGAACCTTTGGAAAAAACTGAAATCTGGCACTTGGCAAAAGGAATCCTGAAAACATTCATGAGCTGGGGCAAATTACAGTTGAAGAGTGGGAGAAACTACCAGCAGACAGATGTACGAAACTTATAGACAGCTACAAGAAATGTTTTGAGGCTGTCATCACTGCTAAGGGTTGTGCAACCAAATATTAGTAAAGGGTGCCATTGATCTTGTCCAGATCATATATTGTTTTTTTCTCAGAAATTACTTTGTCTAAGTTGCACTGACATTTCTTTTGTTGTACGTATACCTTTGAACACACTGTTAAAATATTATGATGACATACAGTTGGAATATTTCCAATTATTTCTCAAGATATTGTACACAGCGGGCCCGATATTCTTCCGGACAGGCTATGTGCCGCGTCGGTGCATAGCCCTGCCCACCAACCTTTAAGCCCAGATATTCAATGGCGCAGAGCAGTAACCGGGCAGCATGCAATATTGCTGCTGCCTGGTTAGCTAACACCCCCACCTCCGTTCCACCTTGCAATGTCCCCGACATGTCCTGATACTAGTCGGATAGCATCGGGGCATGTAGGGGACATAGATGGGGATATCCCCATGTAAGGCATTTATATGTGTAAATGTCCTTCAAATATCAGGCCCAACATATCTAAAATGGAAAAGTGCCAATAATGTTGACCACAACTGTAGTAAGCAGTATTTTTTTTTTTTTGAAACTTTTATTTTCATTTTGCAACAAACAAAAGAAACAACACACCAAAGGAGACAAAACAATTATACAATAAAGAAAAGTAAACCCAATTACCCCCCACCCCCACGCTTCTTCTCTAGCTGATTATGTCAGCATGTGAGCGCTTCCAAACAACAGTGATTGTACATCAAAACAATCAAAAGAGTATCTGCGATACAGAATAATCATGGGACAAAGATATATAAATTTAGACAGTCAGATGAGAGCATTGAGCAGAATGTACATAGTCGTTGAGCATCTTCCATTTAGACCGATGATGAGGAGTCTGAATGGGGGAAGCAAACATACGAGGTATTTGTTCATATTTACTGTAGAGACAGACATGATTCCACCATTCATTGGGGCTCAGTTGGGAGCTATTTTTCCAGTATTTCGTAATTAGGGAAATAGCAATGCCTAGCATAAAGTCCAAAAGGAAGTAAGTAAGCCGTTTTTGGAAGAGAGGGGATCCCCGCAGCTGAGCGAAGTCCCACTATCCTCCAAGAAAGGGGCTCTTGAAAGTGCAAAATAGACTGGATACGACCCCAGACCCGACTCCAGTAATACTGTAGTGCGGGACATTCATACATAACATGAGGTAGTGAACCAATGGCCGCATGACATGTCCAACAATTATTGCCCTGAGTAGTGTTCCATTTGGCTAATCTGTCAGGAGTGTAAAAACACCGGTGGGCTAGAAAGAAGAGTGTCTGAGTGAGTGAGGCGGATCGGGAGACCCGTGTCACTCTACTCCAGACAAGGCTCCATTGCTCCGGGGTCAAAGTCACATGCAATTCTCTCTCCCATGCTTTCTGCGCTATAGGGGTATCCCTAGTTATAGCATTACATAAGGTTTTGTAAAAATTTGATGCTACACCCGGTGAACTACCGATAGATCGGATAGTCTCCAACCAACCTTGTGCAGGGGAGGCCGATGGCGGGAGCACCCTAGCACTCCGAAGGCAATGCTGAAGTTGCACCAATTGAAAGTAGTGTTTCGCTGGGAGACCAAATTCAATTTGCAATTCACTAAAAGTTTTCCAGCGATCTTCATGGAACAACTGACTAGGAATCCAAATGCCCCTAGTGTACCAGGGGCTCCACGCCATCGGCTTATTTTGTATTCGAAATCGAGTGTTGTACCAAAGTGGGAGCTTGTCTAACGGACAGAGTCGGGAGTCTAAAGATTGCATAAGATTATTAAAGGCACCTAAGGTGTCTAAAAGCATTGGCGGAAGGTGGGAGTCTGATGGGAGAGTCATACCAGGGAGAAAAGTAAGAGGAAGCGGTTTGCAAAGGTCCTCTTCTATGTCTAGCCACACAGGTCTACTCGGTACTGGATCTTCCAGCCAACGAGCACCTTGTTTGAGAAGAAAAGATTGATGATACTTCAGGAAATCAGGGAATCTGACACCCCCATTTTCCTTATCTGCTTGCAGCTTATGTTTCGCTATCCTAGGTGTCTTGTTTTGCCACAAGTATCTAGTCAGAAGGCCCTCGATATCTTTATATACGTCGAGGGAAGAGACAGGGCAACATTTCTAAGATATAATTCACTTTCGGAACAATCATCATTTTTATGGTTTCTAATCGACCCCACCAGGTAAGCGTTAAAGGAGTCCAGCGGTGAGTAAGCGCCCGGACTTTAGAGGTTAAGTCTTTGGCATTGAAGGAGATAGTGTCTTCCAAAGGAGAACAATAGTGAACCCCAAGGTATTTGACCATGCGAGGTTGCCATAAAAAGGGGAAGGATTGCATATCTGCCTGATGAAGCAAAGGATTTAATGGAAAGGCTACCGACTTGGTCCAATTTATCTTATAACCGGACAGTTGTGAGTATTTACCAATTTGCTCTAGGACAGCCGGTACTGAGTCTATAGAGACAAAAAGCATAAGATCATCAGCATACGCTGAAATTTTGATTTCCCTATGGGTGAAGGGGACTCCATGAATCTCCTCCGATTGCCGGATTAATAAAGCCAAGGGTTCGAGTGCAAGATCGAAGAGGAGTGGAGACAGTGGGCATCCCTGGCGAGTGCCGCGTTGAAGGGGAAAAGGCTGAGACTTTAAAGCATTTGCACATATACTGGCTGTAGGCTGAGCGTACATGGTGCGAAGACAACGGAGAAAACCTTCCCCGAATCCGTACCAGCGGAGGACTGCAAACAGGAAGGGCCACTCTAAGCGATCAAAGGCCTTCTCAGCATCAAGTGAGAGGCCAACAAATGGGCGATCAAGATTAACTGCGGTAGTCAATACATGGCATAGAGTCCGAGCATTGTCAGCAGTTGATCTACCAGGAATGAAACCGCATTGATCTGGGTGTATTAAGGTAGGCATCCTATCCGAGAGCCGGGTAGAGAGAATGGTGGCAAAGATTTTATAGTCCGCGTTTAGGAGGGAAATTGGACGATAATTAGCTGTTAGTTGCGGGTCTCTCCCCTCTTTCTCAAAAACTACTACATTTGCCATTGAAAAGGACCCAGAAGGAGAACCCTCCTCGGCCAGAGCAGAAAAATAAATTTTCAAAACTGGAGCTAAGTCAGCGTGAAAGGTTTTGTAGAATTCAGCGGGGAGACCGTCTGGGCCTGCGGCTCGACCTGAGGCACATTTCTTGATAGCAGAATGAATTTCTGAGACAGTAAATGGTGTGTCCAAGGCCACTCTATCTTCGTCAGATAGGGTCGGTCTTTGTACTCCTGAAAGTAAGCGTTCAAATACATCTGGCTCAAAATCACATTCAGATTGATAAAGCCGAGTATAAAAGTCACGAAAGAGTTCTAAGATTTCGGTATCTTTAGTGACCAAGCCCCCCCCCGACGGATTACGGAGGGCGGTAACACGCTTGGCTTCTTTTCGACCTTTTAGGGCATTTGCTAATAATTTGCCAGCACGATTATTTTCCCGATAATATAGCCCTTGTTGTGATTCAATATTTTTAACAGCAGCAGTGTGCAAAAGCTGATTGTATTGAAAACGCAAGCGTTGTAAACGGAGTAAAATACATGGGTCAGTACGGGACGTGAGGAGACGCTCCCCAGCTTGTATCTGCTGCTCTAGAATCAGTAAATGCTGCTTTCTTTGTTTCCCCTGCCGAATTTGATAGCTAGTTATAGTGGCACGGATAGATGCTTTAAAACCCTCCCACCAAGCCCAGCCCGCTGTGTCATGGGGTGAGTTAAAATGAAAATAATCTTGGATAGCGGCCTTTATATCAACCTGAAAATCTTTTTGACCCAGTAGGGATCTATCAAAAAACCAAGCTCGGGGAGAATCGTCCCGCGCAGTGACACGCAATGATAAAGATATGGCAGCATGATCTGAAATATGGAGAGGATGAGTCCTAGTCGTGTCTACTTGAGAAATCAGTGCTTTGGAAATGAGAAAGAAATCTATTCTAGATTGGGAGTGATGGGGGGCAGAAAAGAAAGTGAACTCTAAGTCGGAGGGGTGAAGCAGCCTCCATATATCTACCAGCGCAAGATCTTGCATCAGAGCTGTAAGGGTAGCAAGACTCTTGGGTGGACTACTCGTTCTAGGCGGCTGTCTATCTATCAGAGGGTCTAACACTTGATTAAAGTCACCACCAAGTATTAATGGAGTATTGGCAGAGGCCTGTGCCAACTGCGCAATACTTGCATAGTAAGCAGGGTTGTCCACATTCGGGGCATAAATGCAAATACATGTAAATTCACTATCTCCAACCTTAAGATGTACTCGGGCCCATCTACCCTCCTTGTCAGCGCTAGTATCAATTACAGTAGCTTGCAAAGATTTCTTAACCAGAATGGCTACCCCGCACCGTTTGGAAACGGCGGGAGAATAGGCAGCCACCATGTAAGGCTTAACATTGAGTTTCAGTGTTTCAGCAGAGTTTAAGTGCGTTTCCTGAAGAAACGCTAAATCAGCATGCTCATGGCTAAGATAGCTAAGGATTTTCTTTCTTTTGATTGGACTATTAATGCCCTTTACGTTGAGTGATAAAATTTTACATAAAGCCATTCATACAAGTTAAAAATTCTGAGCATGATAGCGCACCTAATTTCACAATGTCCCTCATATTGACTGTATCAGGCTGTACATATGGCATAAAAGAAAATAAGCTTAGATAATACAATGAAGCGCCCCACATTAAAAAAGAAAAACCGCAGCGCGGTAGAGAAGAAGCAGAACCCCAAAAATTACTGGCGACCATGTGTCTGCGGGGAGAAGCCCCAGAGAAGGCCGAAATTGAAAAAACACATAACCTGTAGGATTGTGCGTGCTCCTAATCCGACCGAGGCACACATCATGGAGGGAGAGGAGACCACAAAACAAGAGTCATAGAAAGAAAGAAAGAAAGTCCAGGTAGTCTCTGTGCTTGACTATGACCGCCGCATCGGGCCCTTCAAAATGGCGGACAGAGCCGGCGAATAAAAGTCCACGTCGTTGGATTATCGCATCTGCTCTGCTTCTTTGGAGTCTAAAAATGTTGATAGTAGATCAGGATCTTCGAATGTCCTGGTTTGGTTGTGGAGAGTCACTCGGAGCTTCGCAGGATACAACAGGCCAAAGCGAGCCTGTAGCTGTTGAAGTCGAGGGCGAAAAGCAAGGAGTTTCTTCCGTCGGTCAACGGTAGGCTTTGCCAAATCAGGGAAGAAGGAGACTTTGTGACCTTCAAATTCCAAATGATGGTTCGCCCGGGCAGCATTTAAAATTTGTTCCACTTGTTGATATCGTAGCAAGCGAAAGATAATAGGCCGGGGGTCGTTCGGTTGAGCGCCATGTGGGTAGGAACACGGTGTGCACGATCGATTTCCAATTCTTTATGAAAGGTGATCTTCAGCAAGGAGGGAAGAGTTTTGAGCAGGAATTCTCTCATATCTCCCGCTTCCACCCCCTCCGGTATTCCAATGAGCCTCACATTGTTGCGACGGGCTCGATTATTGCTATCTTCTAACTCCTTTTGCAGATTCTGTATCTGGCGCTCGGCCTTGTCCAGTGCGCCCAAGCGCACCGCGTGCGAGTCGAGGACCCCCGCCATATTGTCCTGCCGTAATGAGAGACTTTCAAGTCGGTCCTGGAGCACTCCAAAGTCTTCTCGCAGGGCTCTAAGCGCTTCTCCATTGGACTGCACCAATTCCTTCACGCCGCGTAGTTCCTCCAAAATCTCCAGGTGCATTTCGGGGTTTTCACGAAATGGAACCATCTTCTGTGGGGAGGACACCTCTGTTTTGGAGCGTTTTCCGTGAGAAGAAGAAGGAGACCCGAAGTCCAAGCGCGCTGGTTTATGGGCCGCCATCCCCCCCGAGGTACCCCGGTCAGCCCGGAGCGAAATAGTAAGTTTGTATAGGTATTAAGTCAGGATTCTAAGTAGGCCTCTCGGGAGCTTCAGCGCGAAGCGTCTTACCCGCTGGACATCAGGCTCCGCCCGCTGTAGTAAGCAGTATTAATAAAAATCCAGAACTGACAAAATTTTGTCATTTCCTCTATTGTTTTCGTTTGAAAATGAAAACAATATGAAATAAGATATATCATTGTTATTTCCCATTTCATTTCAAACGAATGAACAGTATGAACTAGGGAATCCACATCTACATTTCAGGCCTGCCCAAACCACTCCCTCTTTCTGCCCTCTCTATTCCTCCAGGACTTTTAGACATGGTTATCATACCCATGTCTAAAAAAAGCCTCTCTTCTAAACTGACATTTACACTTGTATGTCAATCTACATGTGTAAATGCTATTTTGTAGACATGGAGATGCTTCTAAAATAACCCCCTATATATTTTATTTATGCTGTTGTTGTTGTTGTTGTTGTTAAGTGCCGCGAGTCAGTGTCGACTCATGGCGACCCTCTGGATAGTGTGTTGTAACTGGAAAACACAAATTTTAGATACTAAAATGATAATTTTTTCATCCAATGAGCCAATATAAACATCACTGAATTTCTTTGGCAAATCCATCAGACAAAATGTTCTTAGAATGGATTTTAATAAGCAACAGTTCATTTTGATTCAGTAAAGTTCTTTTCCTTAATTAAAAATTCAGTTACTGCCTTTTTGGATTGTAACTGGCTATTAGCTGTAATTATCTCTTGCATTGAGGTTTCTCATTATCTTGAAGGAGCTATATTAAAGTTTAAAATGCCAGGAATTTATGCTTTTTTCTTGTCCATGTACTGAATTGCAAACTTGTCTCTGGGCCTGATTTTCCTAGCTTTTCCCATAGACACAGAGTAGAAAACAAAATCCAAATCAGGCCCATATGCTTCCTTTAGGAGATAAGATGTTCCCGAAGTCAGGACACTTTATATTAGGGATCATTTTCTTGGAAATAACTGGCGATATTTCTCATGTGAGGATGTCTGTCAGACAAGACAACAGACTGAGTCATGGGAGGGAAATCTTCAAAGTCTTTTTCATGGATATTGGCAATTTAAGTGTACAGACTAGCTGTCTGAAACTCTTTCTTCAATCAACATTTATGAGAGGCGTGTCTGCTTAGGACATGATGGGAAAATAACAAACCTGGAAGTCAGTCATATAACAGGGTGCCTAGATTAAGGAACCCTCACTTGGTTTGCAGCTAGTCATGCTGTGAGGGCTTGTGTGCATCAGTGATGTTGAGAGCTAGGCTTAACTACTGGTAGGATCTCCCAAGATGGACAGGTCTCAGCTGAGATGCCAGACCAAGACAAACCACAAATCTGGGCAGCAGCAAAATGGGACAGTGTTGGCGGTGGAGGATCACATTTCTGTGACAACAGCAACAACACTAGATTTACCTGCGTGAAAGAAAGGCCTGGCAATCTACTTCCATATTTTCCATTAAAACCCAATGGATAATTACAACAAAACAAATTGCACTATAGTACTGGAAGATGAGACTCCCAGGTCGGAAGGCACTCAACTGACTACTGGGCAGGAGCTGAAGACTTTTCAGAGTAAAGCCAGCATTTATGATGCGGTGGGATCAAAGCCCTCAGGATGTATGACTTCTGATGTAGCTGCACATGAAATGAGAGTCAGAAGCAAATATGTCTTACATATTGGGACATGGAACATATGAAGCATGAACCAAGGGAAGTTGGAAGTGGTCAAGAATGAAATAGAATGTGTACAACTAGATCTATTGGGTGTCAGCAAACTGAAATGGATTGGCATCAAGCACATTGTATCTGATGATCACATGGTCTACTATGCTGAAATGAAAGACAAAGACATGGTCTTGCATTTATAATCAACAAGAAACTTGCAAGAACTGTAATGAAATACAGTGCAATCAGTGAATGCTTTCTTTCTATTCGTCTACGAGGAATGCCCATCAACACAACTATAATTCAGGTATATGCCCCAACAACAGCTGCAATAGGGGATGAAGTTGATGAGTTCTATAAACATTAACAAGCTGAAATTGATAGAACATTCAAACAGGATATGTCGATAGTCATGGGTGATTAGAACACAAAAGTTGGAAACAAAGAAGGCAAAGTGGTTGGAAAATATGGACTTGGACAACAGAAATGAAGCTGGAGAAAGAACATAAGAACATAAGATATGCCATACTGGGTCAGACCAAGGTCCATCAAGCCCAGTATTCTGTCTCCAACAGTGGCCAATCTAGGTCATATGTACCTAGCAGTTTCCCCAAGGGACACAGGTTCCACAATGCTTGTATTGGTTCAAGCATTGATATCCTGGGTCCCTTCTTAATAATGGTTTATGGACCTTTCCTCCAGGAACTTGTCCAAACCTTTTTTAAACCCAGCTACACTAACAGCCTTTACTACATTCTCCGGTAACAAATTCCAGAGTTTGATTACACGTTGAGTGAAAAAATATTTTCTTTTATTAGTCTTAAAATAGTTTACCCTGTCTTCTGCTTCTTCTCCATCTCTTCTTATGGCTTCACATCATTTTTTCTTCCTATTGTTGACACTCCCTAACCTTATACCAATATCTTCAACCCCACCTCCTTATCACCCTCTCTCTGCCTTCTCCATTTCTTCTCCCATCGTGTCTTCCACCCTTTATTCAGTTCTTGAACTTCACCTTTTTCTTTCTCTCATTCATCCCTCTCCATTCTCTCTGAAAGAACTTCATCCTTGTATTTGCCATGCTGTCTCCTTTCTCTGCCTCTCACTCTTCTGCTCCTTCTCCTTCTATCATCTGGAGACATTAATCCCAACCCTGGCCCCCTTAGACTTTTCTCACTCCCAAGACAGTTCCTCACTCAACCACTCTATTCCTCTCCTTCCCCCCCCCCCCTCTTTCCCTTTCTCATGTGCCTTATGGAATGCTCATTCCATATCTAATAAACTCCCTTTACTCACGATCTCTTCATCTCTAATGCTTTCCATCTTCCAGCTCTTACTGAGACCTGGCTCCTTCCTGATGACACTACTTTGGTCACTGCCCTCTGTCATGGCAGGTACCAAGTCTCCCACTCCCCGTGCAACTGGCCGTGGTGGTGATGTTGGGTTTCTGCTTTCTCCTTCCTGCCAATTTTAACCCCTTCTCACTCCTTTTCCTCATTTGAAGTCCATTACTTTCGCCTTTTTAATCCCTTATCTCTCTGGATAGCTGCTATTTATAGACCCCCTGACAAGTTCACCTCTACCTTTCTCACTGACTTTGACTCATGGCTTTCCTTATTTCTGGATTCTTATTCCCCCTCCCTTATTCTTGGTGACTTTAATATTCATGTTGATAACTCTTCTGACCCCTATGCTTCTAAGCTTCTTTACCTTATCACCCCATTCAACCTCCAGCTTTGCTTTTCTGCCCCCACTCATCTGCACTGTCACTGCATTGACCTTGTTTTCTTCTCTAATTGTTTACCCTCTTACATTCCGCAAACTGCTAAAAACTCTCCTTTTCAAAGAGCACTATGGTGAATCGGTAACCTGATTGAGACCATATAAGGACAAAAATCTAGTTTCACAGACCACAACTGTTAACTAGAACATCAAGCTGCACCTTTCAAGTAATTCAGGAAATGTCCATTATAAGCTATAGTTTTTAACCATGCCAGCTCTTGTTCTTGGTTTTTATCTAATGTAGCATAAGAAGGATGTATTAAACTGAGTTTATTAAATGACTTGCACCAGCAACTAAATGACTGACTGTGTGCATCAGCAGCTAAAGATTATTATTTTTTTTTATTTTTAATTTATTTATTTATATTTTCCAACAAAATACAAACAAAAGAGAAAACCAAAATTACAGCAAATCAATTCTTCTCTGCAACATGAGACAAACAAAGGCTGATCACAGCCCACCCTACCCTGTCCCTCCCATTATCATATGACCATCAGGGGCCATATAAAAGAAACATAAAACATCTGCAAGCCAGCAAGGCCTGCAGGGTCTATAGAAGGGCAAGCACTCCACCCCAGAGGAAATAAGGAGATTTGTCTAATAACCCCTTACTGTATCTCATACCGTGCTTTAAAGATACACTTCTATAGGAGTTTCCACTTAAGAAAAGAGGAGGATGCAAGGAGAACTAACACACCATGGTATTTGCGCATATATGTAGCATAGGCACAAATGTGCTACCATGCGCATCAATCAAGCTCTTCCGTATGTTTCCAGTTAGAAATAACGGAGTATAGGACCACTCCATAAATGGAGCCAATTTAGACTGACAATCCCTTTATAACGACGAGATGCCAATTTGCTGATTAAAAACGACCCCAGACCAGGAGAGAGTGGCCCAGAATCCCAGTGCCACCCTGATATGGTTCCATATTGAAACCCAATAAGACTGAATGTTAGGATAGTTATACACCACAAATCTTAAAGTGTCAACATCTCCTCGATGAGACTAACACTCATTCTCAGCTGCCTGATCCCATTTAGAAAGAATCTAGGGGAGAGGACTACTTAATCTTTCTTCTAGTTCAAGTCATATTGAACATATGCCTACGGCCCCCTCCACCCATCGTGAACCTTGCTTTGGCAAAAGGCCACAGTGCTAGGCCTGAAAATCAGGGAAAATCATCCCCCTTCCTCTTATTAAGACCCAGAGAGCAAATTTAGGCGGTTATTTCTCCATGGAAGCTGAACTAGAATCCCATCAATTTGACGATATACCTTACTTGTAAGGAAGACTGGTAGCATTCCTATTATATAATTCACTTTAGGAGTGATAGACATATTTATATCTACAAGACGACCCCACCAAGAAAACAGACTGATGACCACGTTGCTGTATATTGTTAAAGCTCGTTGAGTCAAATAGGGTAAATGAGATTACAGCAAGATCTGAGTTGTGAGCCGCATGGATAGTAGACTCACTAATTCTAGAACAAAAGTCCCTTGGAAGTTAGGAAAATCAATACTTAATATCTAAAAAGACCATGGGGATAGAATTTTCCTCACTAAGATGGCTACCCCATTATTCTTATGATGGGCAGCTGAAAAACCCTTAAAGAGTAGGGCTTATATATCTAATTTCAACCACTCCCTTACATTCAAGTGTGTCTCCTGCAGCAGCAAGATGTCATCACTTTCTTTCCTACCATTCAGAAGAAACATTTCCTTTAATGGAATTGTTAATACCCTTAACATTCAGTGAACGATCTTAAAGGAAAGCATATTGACAATATAGCTACGAATTAACAGTCATATGATTGCAAAACAGACCAATTTGTAGCAGTAGACTGATAGAATTCTGCAATACCAACAATCTATTCATCCCAAACATCTTCCAGCAATACAAGCGGCGACTGTTTACATGGACTTTGCCTAATAGATTGTACAAAAATCAAATTGACTACATTTGTGGAAGTCAACAATGGAAAAGCTCTATAACCTCAAAAAACACAAAACCTGGAGCTGACAGGGGTACAAATCACAAACTACTAGAATGCAAACTCAAGCTAAAGTTAAAAAAGAGCAAGCCACTCATGAATGTAGCAAAATATGACCTTGAGAATGCACCACTGGACTTTAAAGACTGCCTGCAAAATTGATTTGCTATTTAGATACAAATGACAGAGCTCCAGAAGAGTAATGGGTTGACATCAAGAAAGTTGGGTTGGAAGAAAATGAGAAGTCTCTACAAAATGTGAAAAAGTAAAATGGGCCAAAGAAACTGAAAATTGTCCAGAAAGGCAGAGAAGCTAAAGCCAGAGGAGAAAAAAAGGCAAATACAGAACTCGAAATTTCCAACATGCAGCAAGACAAGACAAGGAGAAGTAATACAATAACACATGCAAGGAAATAGAATCAGAAGCTATTAGAGGAAGAACAAGATCAACTTTCCTAAAACTATGAGAGTTAAAGAACAAATTCCAGCCTAGAATTGGAATGTACAAGATGCTCAAAGATCTGCTACTACTACTACTGAGCATTTGTATAGCTCTACAAGAAGTATGCAGCCCTACACAGACATGTAAGAGACAGTCCCTGCTCATCAGAGCTTACAATTTAATCAAGGCAGACAACACAGGAGGTATAGACAAGAATACATCTAGTGGGAATGGTAAGTAAACACAAAGGAGATCAGATGAATCAAGATCTGAAAGCGTTGGCGAAGAGGTAAAGGACCCTTGTTGAATGATGCTGAGAAGATCAAGGAAAGGTAGAAAGGATATACAGAGTCATTATACCATAAAGATCAAGTGGGCCAACAGGATCAGGAACCATTGGTGATGAAAAAAGAAGTTGAAGGAGCTTTGAAAGCCTTATCAAAGAACAAAGCACCAGGCATTGATGGTATTCCCATTGAAGAATTAGAGCAATCAAATGCAGCTGTTACCATACTTAGAAGGCTCTGCCAGGAAATTTGGAAGACATCATCATGCCCAACTGTCTGGAAAAGATCTGTGTTTATACCAATACTAAAGAAAGGTGATCCAACTGACTGTGGAAATTATTGCACAATCACTCTGATCTCACATGCCGGCAAGATTCTACTCAAGATTATTCAGCAGAGACTATAACCATACCTGAAACAAGAACTGCCTGAAGTTCAAGCAGGTTCAGGAAAGGGTGTGGGACGAGAGACATCACCAAGGATGTGAGATGGATCCTTGAAAAGACAAAAAAATACCAAAAGGATATCTATACTACAGCAGGGCTTTTGACTGTGTAAAACATGAGAAACTCTGGACCACATTAAGAAGCATGGATATACCAAACTATCTGATAGTTCTCTTCCACAACCTTTACATTGATCAAGAAGCAACAGTTCGAGCGGAACAAGAAGATACCGAATGGTTTAAAATCAACAAAGGTGTACTATAAGAATGAATACTTTCCCTCTACTTGTTTAATTTATACGCAGAACAAATCATCAGAGAAGCAGGATTGTATGAAGACAACAGAGGTGTGAAGATTGGTGGAAGACTCATCAACAACTTTTGCTATGCTGATGATATCAGAATACTGGCTGAAAGTGAAGACAATCTGAAACATTTCCTTCTCAAGATCAAGGAACATAGTCTTAAAATGGGCCTGCACCTTAATGTAAAGATCCTAACAACTGACAAAATCAATAAGTTTATCATTGATGGAGAAGAACTTCGAATAGGGCCCAATTCTGTGCCATGAACAGCGGGGATGGACACACCAACAGGACGTCCATCCCTGCTATTCATGCCTTCTCTGCCTGCATCTAACTTCCCCGCCGATTGTACGTGGAAGTTAGATTTGGACAAAGAAGGGGAGGATTGGACGCGGAGGCAGGGAGAGCGGTGGGCAGTCACCGGCCCTGGATGTACAGGGCCGATTCTAATGTTGGCCCTGTATGTCCCGGGCCGGCGACTTGTATGAGAAAGTTATTCAACATCCGAGGTGGAATAAATTCCCTGTAGATAAATGATTGGCAGCCTGGGTCTTGGATTGGGCAGGGGGGGGAGCCCAAAGGCATTCCCCACAGCCTGACCCTGGCCTTAGGAGACTGGATCGAGGGTCGGGCAGCAGGGAATGAGTCCCTGAAATCCGGCGGCGGACATCGCGGCTCTTCAATGGAGCCATGGTGCCATGGCAACATGACGCCATGGTGCTGAGGCTCCATAGAAGAGCCTTGACTGAGTTAGCCGGGGACAATCCTGTACGTGCAAGCCAGGCTGAATCGCAGTCCCGGCCTGCACGTACAGTACTGTTCGCGATTCTGATCCCGCAGGGCTAGATGTGCCCCGCAGGATCAGAATCGTGATTCCCTCTGTACGTCCGGCTCACACCAGAAGTACAGAGGGGATCTACATCTGGGACAGAATAAGCCTGATAGTGAACAACTTTAACCTATTTGGATCAACTATCAATAAAAATATGACAAACAGTCATGAAATCTGATAATGCATTGCTCTTGGCAGAATGGCTATGAAGGACCTAGACAAGATTCTCAAGAGAAAAGATGTGTCTCTCCATACAACAATTTGACTTATTCAAGCCATGGTATTTTCAATAACGTCATATGGATGAAAAGTTGGACAGTGAAAAATATAGACAAGAAGAAAATTGATGCCTTTGAATTATAGTGCTGGCAAGGAATACTGTGTATACAATGGACAGCCCGAAGAACAACCAGTCAGTATTGGAGGAGATGAAACCTAAGCTTTCGTTAGAAGCTCAGATGATAAGACTTTGACTTTCATACTTTGAACACATCATATGAAGAGAGAGTTCATTAGAGAAAGACATCATGCTTGTCAAGGTAGAAGGTCAACTCAAAAGAAGAAGGCCAGCAATGAGATGGATTGATACAATAAGAGCAGCTATGGGTTCTACTCTATCAACAATGAGCCTCCTGACTGAGGACCGAACATTGTTTAGGACAACTATCGAGAGGTCACCATAAGTCAACACTGACTCAATGGCACTAACAACAACAGATTAAGGGAAGGGGGAACGGGAATTGGATTTAGCTCACACCTTTTCTCAGAAGTTCAAGGCAAGTTACATTCAGATACAGTAGGTAATTTCCTGTCCCCTGGAGGGCTTTCAATCTATGGAGCCAATGCAGAAAGCTAGTGTGGCCTTTCAACACAGGTAATGCCACATTTAAGCACACATTAAGCTAACTTCAAAGCAGAAAACAGATGGACCTGCCTGTGAACAGCAATGGAAAAGCAAGCGCCCAATTAACACCATGAGTATTTAAATGTATTTAAATTGTAGTAAAATGAGCTGTGCATAATAGTCTGGTATGCAAATGATAGCTGCACCCTATGCAAAGACAGGCATAAAGGATTTTGCAATCATCCATAGCACCAATATTTTTACTGCAGGGTCTGAGGTGACTTAATCCTCCAATGCATGCCCCCGACAGTACTTTGATGGCACTAGGTACTTTCCCCAATGCCTGCATCCTCCTCCTCAGATGATCCAGGCTTCGGGCAAAGTCCTTAATGCCATCAAGATAGGGAACTCGAATCCCTGGTGGCCCAGCGGCCCCGGTCCCCCCACCTGACAGTATTTTGATGGCATCATGGATAATTTCTGTATTGAGAAAAGCTCCTGATGCCATTAAAATACTGTTGGAGATGGTGCCCCGACAGAAAGAGAATCCCTGGTGGTCTAACTGCCATTGAACCCCCCCCCCCACCCCACATCCGAAATAAAAATAAAAGAACCTGGTAGTCTAGCGTCCCCTGAACCCCCTACCCCCACCCATAATAAAAGCAAAATAGCCTGGTGTTCTAAAGGCCCCTGAACCCCCCCATCCAAAATAAAAATAAAATAACCTGGTAGTCTAGTGGCCTCTGAATCCACCACCCCCCACCAGGTACCTTAAAATAAGCGGGACCGCTACCTACATTCTCCCTCTCTGGTTCTGTCATCTTCATAAATTTTGGCACCTGGCCCCAAGTGGTGCATCCTGGGATGCACTGGGTGGGATTAGACTGCCATATAAGGCATATTGTACCTTATATGGCCATCTGACCTTGCCCAGTGCATACCAGGATGCACCATGCAGGGCCAAGTGCTGCCATTATTTAAGATGGCGGACCAGAGCAGGAACATGTAGACAGCACTCCCGCATATTTTAAGGTACTGGGTGGGGGTGGATTTAGGGGCCACTAGACCACCAGGTTACTTTGTTTTTATCTTGAATGGGGGTAGGGGGTTCAGGGGCCTCTAGACCACCAGGGATTCTCTTTCTGTTGGGACATTGGCCCCCAACAGCATTTTGATGACATTGGCAGCTTTTCCCGATGCTGTGATTTATTTATTTATTTACATTCTCTTATATACCGCGCTATTCTGCATCAGTGCGGTTTACATTGAACAAACTGAAATTACATTGAACAGGGCATTATAACTTGGAGATAACTATTTTACAGGGAACATGGGCTATGGAGGGTTTAAGTGGCTTGCCCAAGACCACAAGGAGCACCTGTGGGACTAGAAACCCCAGTCCTTCCGACCCAAGGTTGCTGTCCTCTAGTGGGATTTGAACCCCCGACCTTCCGGCCTGAAGTACCTTGCCCCAACCACTAGGCCACTCCTCCACTGCCATCTTTCTGTTGGGGCACCGGTCCCGACAGTATTTTCATGGCATCGGGGGCTTTTCCTGATTCTGCAGTCGCCCCTGATGCCATCAAAATACTGTTGGAGCTGATATGAAAATTAGCCACGCGGTGCCTGTTTCTCTGGGAGAGTATGCCAAACTAGCGCAGACTTCTTGTGTGCATGAGTTTGGTTTGCTTTCCTAGTTTAACATTGCCATTTTGCACCCAGTGGCTCATTTGCATGCTCACAGTTACCGTGTCCTTCATTTACATACCCAATCTTTTCTGCATCGAGTGTCAAAAGTTGTATGTTGTCAGGTTGCTACTAAACACATAAAAAGTCAATTCAGCGCATATGTAGCACCGGTTTTCTGCATCGGCATATACATTTGTAAAGTTTGTACCTGAGGCAATGGGGGTGAAATGACTTGTCCAAGATCACAAGGAGCCAAACACAGTGAGATTGGAACCCTGGGAGGACTGACCCAACCACCAGACAAACTAGGCGACCACCTTATGTTCAGGGTTTCTGCCTGGTGTGACAGACACCCTTGGACCGGCCACACTCATTATACATATATTAACAAAACAAAGTTTAATATTTAAAAGTGGGATATCCAAATATGCCTTTTTATAGGTTTGTTCTGGGAGGGATGGTGTTGAGATGATTACACTTGAGTTTAATAATCACAATGTTATGGGGGGAGGGGGGTTATAAAAGCTAATTACGAGGGGCACAAGACTGAAATTTTGCCTAGGGCACCTTATAACTGCACTGTCCCTGAACCCCAGCTTGTCTAGTTCTGTCCCACTACTATAGCCATTAGGTGTCTCCTCTACCTTGAAGCACATGGTTCATCACACTTTCAGTTAGCCTTATATATAAAAAGAGGAATCAAAAACAGCATAAAATAGCTCCTTCAGTTAAATTTGTCACTAATTTTCTTCATTTGCCTTTCAAAACAGTAACAGGATGTATGAGTGATTGATAAAAGCTGCCTGTGCAGAAGAAGTTAAATAAAAAAAATTGAGAGGCAGTTCAAGAAAACTAGTAGCAAATGTGGATGAAGGAGCCTATCTTTGTGCTGTTTCTGACAAGCAATTGGTCTGATGTTTTTGATATAAAAGAGAGGGTGCCCTGTGGGATACTGCATTAGATGTGCTAACAACCAGTTAGGAACACTCAATAAAATTCCATTGTTGTGTTGGTATTTAAAAAAGGCAACATATTCATCTCCGTGCCAATATTTATTTATTTGGAAGATTTATAGATCGCTTATCACTGGCGTTCTAGACATTTTACAACAAACATTCAAAAAATAAAAACTAAATTAGACATTCTGACATGATTAATAAGATTGAGACAAAACATTAAACTTATGCAAATGTCCTCAAATTCCTTAAGTAATGAAAACTGATTAAAAGCAAGATTTGAAAAGAAAGCTTTAACCTGCTTTAGAAACTTTGAAACATCATTCTCAGCTTATGATTCTTGTGTCAAATCAGTGTATAATTTAGGGAGGATAGACAAAATGCCCTTTGACGGGTCCTGATGGTGCGAGTCCTATGAAGAGAAGAAATAACAAGTAAGCTTTGGGCTCTGAGATCTCAGAGCATGGGTTTAACAATGTGAAACTAAAAGAAAGAAGAAAAAAACAGTCAGGTTCTTCATTATTTTAAATACCATCATAGCAACTTTAAAATGAACTCTCCACGCTAAGGAGAACCAATAAAATGATTTCAAAGCGGGGGTAATATGATCAAATTTGCTTAATTCTAAAATCAGCCTAGCAGCTGAGTTCGGAACCATCTGTCACACCTTAATCAAGCATGCAAGGAGTCCTATAAATACAGAATTGCAATAAACTAAACATGCAGGATAGGATATTTAGTGGTGACAGCCAGCGCTGTTAAAGCAGCTAGTCATTTCTGCTTTAAATTAAAACTGGATAGTAAATACCAGAGTCATATCTGTCAACTGGCATTGAATATCTGGATATTCAAGAAAAAACTAAAAGGAGCAGTTGCAAAGGTTAAAGACTTACATCTAGCTTGGGTGTTGTTTAAAAATACCATCTTGAAAGCTCAGACCAGCTGTATTCCACGCTTTAAGAAAAGTGGAAGTAAGTCCAAAAAACTGCCAGCATGATTTAAAGGTGAGGTCAGAGAGGTTGTTGTTGCCAAAAAAACATCTTTCAGGAAATGGAAAAAAGAGCCAAAGGACAAAAACTGGAAACAGCACAAGCACTGGCAAATTAAATGCAAGGCATTGATAAAGCAGGCAAAGAAAAAATTTGAGAAGAAGCTTGCTGTGGAAGCAAAAATGCATAATAAAAACTTTTTCAAGTACATTTGTAGCAAAAAACCTGTGAGAGAGTCAGTTGGACCATTAGATGATAGAGGTGTAAAAGGGGCAGTAAGAAGCGACAAGGCCATGGGGGAGAGACTGAATGAATTCTTTGCTGTGGTCTTTACTGAGGAAGATGTAGGGATGTTAACCATGACAAATCACCTGGAACGGATGGTATACATCCAAGGGTGTTGAAAGAACTGAAATATGAGAATGCAGACCTACTATTAGTAATCTGTGAACTATCATTAAAATCATCTGTAATACCTGAAGATTGGAGGATGGCCAATGTAACGCCAATTTGTAAAAAGAGTTCCAGGACTGATCCGGGAATATACAGACCAGTGAGCCTGATGTCAGTACCGGGAAAAATGGTAGAAACCATTATAAAGAACAAAATTACTGAACATGTAGATAGTCATGGCTTAATGGGAGACAGCCAACATGGCTTTAGCCAAAAAAGGTCTAGTCTAACTAATCTGTTATGTTTTTGAAGGTGTGAATAAACAGACAAAGGTGAGCTGGTTGATATAGTGTATCTGGATTTTCAGAAAGCTTTTGACAATGTCCTTCATGAGAGATTTTTGGCAAAATTAAAAAGTCATGGGATAGGAGGCAGTGTACTGGTTAAAAGATAGGAAGCAGAGGATAGGGCTAAATGGCCAAGATGAATAGTGGAGTACCCCAGGGATCTTGCTGGGTCCGCTGCTTTTTAATATATTCATAAATGACCTGGAAATGGGAATAACGAGTGAGGTAAATAATTTTTAGAATGACACAAAATTATTCAAAGTTGTTAAAACCCATGAGAATTGTGAAAAATTGCAAGAGAACCTTGATAAAATGGAAGACTGGGCATCCAAATGGCAGATTAAATTTAATGTGGACAAGTGCAAAGTTATGCACCTAGGAAAGAACAACCCAAACTATGGTTACACAATGCAAGATTCCACATTAGGAACCACCACCCAGGAAAAAGATTTAGGCATCATCATGGATAACATGTTGAAACCCTCCGCCCAGTGTGCAGTGGCGGCTAAGAGAGCAAATAGAATGTTGGGTATCATAAGGAAAGAAATGGAAAATAAAACAAAGGATATTATAATGCCTCTGTATCATTCCATGGTGTAACTGCAATTCTGGTCACCTTATCTTAAAAAGGATATAGCGTTTTTAGAAAAGGTACAGAGAAGAGTCACCAAAATGATAAAGGGAATGGAAGGATACCCCTATGAAGAGAGGCTAAAAAGGTTAGGGCTCTTCAGCCTGGAAAAGAGATGGCTGAGGGGAGATATGATAGTGGTCTATAAATTAATGAATGGAGTGGAACGGGTAAACATAGATTGATTGTTTACACCATCAAAATTTAGAAAGATTAGGGGACATGCAATGTAGCTACAAGGTAACCTATTTAAGACTAATAAGAGAACATATTTTACACTCAACATGTAATCAAACTCTGGATGTAATAAAAGCTGCTAGTGTAGCCAGTTTTAAAAATATTTGGACAAGTTCTTGAAGGAAAGGTCCATAAACCATTATTAAAGGGGACCCGGGATATCCACTGCTTGTCACAATACACACATTGTGGAACCTGTGTCTTTTAGGGAAACTGCTAGGTTTTTGTGACCTAGATTGGCCACTGTTGGAAACAGGATACTGGACATAATGGACTTTGGTCTGATCCAGTATGGCATATCTTATGTTCTTATATTCTCAGGATACTAGAGTGGTCAATGAGATCAAAGGTAGAAGAGAGATCTAGGGAGACATCCAAAGAAATATTGCCATGATCATGAGAGATGTTAAGATAATTCAGGAAGGAAATAGAATAGTCTTAGTGCTATGACTGGGCCAGAAAGCGGATTGAGGGTTTGAAGGATGTGCATGGCATGGAAATGTGAGGAGAATTGAGCAAACATGAGTTTTTCCAGAATCTTTGATAGTAAGGGGAAATTTGAGACTGGATAGTAGTGCGCTGGGACAGAGGGATCCAAAGAGGACTTCTTGAGAAGAGGGTGAACCAGCGCTTGTTTTCAAGGGGACAGAAAAGTACCAGAGGAGAGATTGGTGTTGAGAATGACACGTATAGGGTGGGAGAAGGGTGTGGGAGGGGTCAGGCAACCAGTCAGAGGGGATAGGATCAGAGCGGCAAGTCATCTTGTGTGAAGAAGAGAGAGTCTTCAGCAATTCTACTGAGGTGATAGGTCAAAAAGAGGACTATGTGTAAGAGAGGGAAGAAGGTGGTGACAAAAGGGAATGGGGAGTGGATGAAGAAAGAGATGGTGCTCAGTCAGAGAAAGTAGAACGGAGGGACTGAATCTTATCATGAAAAAACATTGCAAGCTGGATGGGATCTGGGGAGGTATAAGAAAAGGAAGAGGGGAGGGACAGACATGGGGTAGAGAGGGATCTCATGATGGAATACAATTGGCAGGAGGAGTTAGAAGAGGACGAAATGAGGTTAGCATAATAGGATTTTTTTGGTCTCGTGAATCAAGGAGCTATAGTGGTGGTAGCAGTACTGAAAATGCTGAAGGGATTCAGTGGAGAGCTGCCTTCTCCAGAGATATTCTGCATGATGGAGATATGAATGGTGGAGGCAAAGGCCAGGATGGTAGCAGGGATAGTGGTTGGGTCTAGGGAGGTCTGAATGTGGACATAAAGAGGGAGCTGGTCAAGGGCAGTGAATAAGGTGAAGTTCCAGGACTTGACCTGGGCATCAGAGGGGAGGGAAGCAAAGTCAGCATGGAGGAGTGTCTCAGAGGATGGGAAGTGCTCAAGGGTGGAGGGAGTAATATGATGCGACAGATGAACAGAGGAGAAGGGTCAAACAGGCATAATCTTTGATTCTCCATTATCATTTTCTCCTCAATTGGCCTGTGTTGTCCAAGCCTCTTTCTCTGCGTTCTGCCATTTTTACTGGGTACAACTTTTTTAGATTCAGCAACTCAAATTGCAGTTGTACTTCATATGGTAATGGCCCAGGTAGATTATTGTAACTTTTGTTTATGTAGGACATCCTTAATACCAACTCAAATGTCTTCAGACAATACAGAATATAGCCATGCGTACTCTCATTCACGCAAAAAGATTTTACCATGTTACACCACTTCTTATGCAATATCACTGACTTCCTATTGAATCCTGTGTCTTGTTTAAGGCTTTGACCTTTGCATATAAGGCCATCCATGAGTTGACTCCAAAATATCTATCTACTCTGATCACACATTATGTTCATGCTAGGGCCCTTCATTCGCTTCATGGGTTCAGTCTAAATATACCTTCCCTTTCCTTAATTAAGTAGAAAATGACCCAAAGATCCTCCTTCTCTGCCGCAGCCCTGGCTTTGTGGAATTCATTACCCACTATATTACAGATAGGGCCAAACCTGCAAAGGTTCAAAAAGGCATTAAAGATCTATCTGTTTGAGACTGCCTTTGGCGTTACTGCATCCTCCCGAGTAGGTGGTGCTCTCAGTTGTTAGAATGGTGTAATCCTTCCATGTCTGTTGACCCTTCTCTCTTTACCTTGTACCCTCCTGACCTTCCCCTTTATCTTTTCCTTATTTATGGCTATTAATATGTGTCCTGGTATTGGTCCTTTCTCTTATTGCTTTCCTGCCATAAATACTGGTGTTCTTTTTAAAATATGTTTTTATTATTGATTTTATTGTGAACTGCATAGCTTGAATACAGATCTGCAGTTTATCAAATAAATACAAACTTAAATATAAACACAAGATGCAAGGAAAACAAAATGCAGAAATGATCTGATCAAGGAAGTGGAGTAGTGTAAATGAAGAGGAGGAGAGAGAGCGAATCGGAGGGAATGAGGATCCGATCAAGAGTGTGACCAGCTGTGTGATTAAGGCAGTGAACGTATCTCAGCCAAAATGAGTACATTTCAGATATGTGGAGCAGGTCTAAACTTAGATACAACACAGGACATTTCTGAGATCAGGCAGGGAGGCTTCTGAGAATATCCCCACCACTCCCATGTTCAGACTTGGATGATCTCACACTGGGTACTTTCCTAGAGCCAGCCTCTAAAATGGCTCTGGAGAAGTCTCTGTGCTTTGGACATCTCTATATCTGTTTTCAGACATTCAAAGTATGAATAGGGCTTCAAAAATATTAGCTATTGATAGACCAACAGATTTTTTTTCAATATGGGATGCATGAAAACACACTTAGGGGTATGTTTACTAAACTGCGTTAGTGTGATTCGCGTTAGGATCCGTGGTACAGACAGAAATCCCAAATAAGGACATGGGCGGTACATCGCTATAGATAACTCACGTTACCAGGCGCCATAGACTAACGAGTGTTAAAAAAACATCGTGTAGAGCGCCACGCAAGGCGCCCTGTACCCGCCCATAAGGTGTTTGATAAGGTGTCTAGCAAGGCATCTAGAGCTGTAGCACAATGGTTAATACACTGACTAATGGTGCAGGGGTTGTGAGTTCAATCCCCCTGTGGGTCTAATGAGCAAAGTTAGCTGAGACATCACCTTTTACTTTAAATCAGTGCTGTCTGAAGCATTTTGTTTGTTAATTTTAATTAGTGCTGCCAGCAAACACACCCTCACAAGGCCATAACCTAAGGTGCCGCATAAGGCACCCTATAAGGCACCCCAGAGGGCACATTATAAAGTGCACTGTCCGCCAAGGCACCCTAGAATGTCCCCTATGGGGCACCCTATAGGGCGCAGAATAGGGTGCCTCATAGGGAACTGTATAGGGTGCCTGATGCACCGTAAGGAGACAGCACTGTGAAGGTCTGTTGCTGGCAGCACCAATTTAAATTAAAAAAAGAAAATGCCTCAGACAGCCCTACCAAAAACCCCACTGTGGGATCAAACCCATGACCTCTGGTTGCACAGGCAGTGAGTAACTAGTGGGCCACATCGCTAGTGCTACTAACAAATCCCTGGCTGGCTGCTGAAGGACGTCAGGTCACCACACAAACTGTCTGCTGTGGTGGCCAGGATTTGGGTTAACGCACCCATACCCATGGCACACTGCACATGCAGATCTGCAGTCCAGAGATGAACACAAGATAGGGTATGCACCCCCACAGCACCTCGGCCTGGTAGGGGGAACTGACCGTGTGCGTCACTGGCACAGAGTAGCTACAGACAGTAGCCCAACAGGGTGCCCGATAAGGCGCATGAAAAGGTGCCTAGTAAAGCATCTAGAGCTACAGCACAATGGTGAATACACTGACTGATGGCGCAGGGTTCATGAGTTCAATCCCCCTGTGGCTCTAATGAGTAAAGCTGACTGAGACATTACCCTGTACCGTAAATCACTGCTGTCTAAGGCATATTGTTCCGTAATTTTAATTAGTGCTGCCAGCAAACACACCCTCACAGGGCCGTAACCTAAGGTGCCACATAAGGCACTCCAGAGGGTACATTATAAAGTGCACTGTCTGCCAAGGTACCCCAATATGTCCCCTATGGGGCGCTTGGTAGGGTGCCCCATAGGACACGTTATAGGGCGCCTGAGGAGGCACCGTAAGGAGACAGCACCATCGCCAACACACATCTAAGCCATGTTGCGAGGCCACCTACCTGGTGCTGCCCGTGGACCCCAACCACCCTGCCCCCCACACCACCGTTGTCTCACCAACCCCTGGCCCCCATTCCGTCACCTGTCCCAACCAGACTGTAAGATGCGATGAGGAGGGTGCCAGCACGACACGTCCCCACAGTGCCCACCTCCACCGTATGCACACCAGTCACCATCCCCAACACCCCACAGACCCAGGTTGAAGCATGCAAAGTCAACAGGGACCATGCAAAGTCACCAGTGACGTGTCAATGTTCCACAACAATGCAATGGTGATCCCCCCCAGCTGCAATCAACAAAACACCCAGACACTTTATGGTAGCGACGGTGTGTCAGTTCCCCCAGTGACAGTCAAAATAGCAGGCCAACAATGAGGTCCAAAAAAGGCCTGTGTCCAACTCGCAGAGGTCCATCTCCCAGTGGAAACAACACCCAGGGACAGTTTCACAGAGGTGCTGTGTCCAAACAAATGTGGCTGATGGGGTCTCCAAATTCAGTGTAGTAGATGTGCCATGTATGTTGGCTGTGTCCTGTGTGAAAAGGGGTAGAAATAAGGTAAGGGAATGGCCCACCCACACCCACCATCAGGTCACAAAGTGACATCACAATATGTGCATCATGAATGCTGAAATATTACAACATGACACGGCCACAACACACAGCATAGTGCACATGGACCACAGCAGGAGATGGCCCTGCAGACCAGGACACCATCCCAACATGGTCATGTAAATGCCCATGTCACACAGGCATCCCAGAGGTCCACAGCATGTCCAGCAGTGGTGGTGCACAGAAATACCACAGAAAGGCATGTTGTTACTAACAGGCCAAATGCAGCATCTGCACGTGGCGTATGTCCCAGAAGATGGAAGGTGAAACCTACCTGAAAGGTATAGCATTGGTCTGATGGGGAAAGCCCAAGTCAGGCAAGGGTACAAGGGGCCCCAGTAGAGGCTGCAGACGTCAATGAACTGCATCCATCACCACGTCCTCAAGGTCAGCTGTCAGTGGAGCATGTCCAAAGAATGCTGTGGTGTGTGGAAACAAAACGGTGATGTGCAGTGTCCTGCCAGCAAACATGAGACACGTCAGGGAACAATATATGACACATGCACACAATGTACAGAAGGGCATAGAGAGACGGGTGAACATCACTGGACAGGTGGCCAGACACATCCCTGAGACAGACAAAGGCAGAGGGGAGAAGAAGGTACCATCAGGTAGACACGTCCCAAAGACACAGAGACATATACCGTGAGACAAGGTAAGCATGCCGCAAGCTGCAGTTGGCTGGACTGTCGACAATCAGGGACAAATGGAGACACGGGTGCACTGAGGTTGTCTAATGCCACAATGGCAGTGAAGTCTGTACGTGCGCCCAAACAGTACAATGCCCTGTGTCCAGAGACACACGCAGCCTGGTAACATGTGCACTAGGTACAGTATGTAGACCCCCAAGATGTGCACAGGCAATGGTCACATGTGTGTCAAACGGAGCATATGGTGGATGGAGTGGTAGGCCAAAGACATGTGCAACACCAGAGGAGCAGTGGAGAGGGAAACAAATATATGTGTCATGTGGTGCTGCCACCACAGCACACCTACCTGTATGTCCACCCACCCCAGTCACCTGCATGTTGCATTGACGTACAAACAGTCCCTACATGCACCACAGCATTGGGCAGTATCGGCAGCCTTTCCCTGGGAGCCCAGAACACAGCAGCCTATCCTGGGGAGCCAAAAACACAAGAGACATATAGAGACATGTCATGACAGTGCCATAAAACACACAGATCAGCTCACACATGGCGACCCAGAAGAACATCCCCACACATGCAGAACTTACAGAAGAGCTCCTCGATCAGATGTTGCCTGGCTGCCATCCCCTCACGTGTGTCACCACAGCCATGTGCAGGAGGGCACACAGGATCCTCCCCGAGATCCTCATTAATATCGACTGGGACATTGTGCCTGAGAGCAATGTTGTGGAAGATGCAACAGGCCAGAATGATCTTTGCCACAGTCAGGGGTCTGTACTGTAAGGCACCACCGGTCCTATCCAGACACCTGAAGCGACTCTTTAGAACGCCAAAGGTGCGCTCAATGACTGAGCGGCTGGAGGCATGGGCCTCATTGTACCACATCTCTGCACCTGGCTGAGGGAGATGCACAGGGGTCAGCAACCAGGCATGACACCCATATCCTGCATCACCTGCAGAAAGAAACGTCGTAAAGTCACATGTGAGATGATGGACCCATGGAATCACTGACATAGCAATGTCCAACTGGACAGCAGAGAAGCATGGACACACACATATGACATCACATCATTGCACACGATGGCAGTGCACCAGAGTCTGATGCTGGGAGACCCAGAGCCCCAGGGAAGGCCAATGGAGGCAATGCACACCCATGGTACCATGTCCAAAGACACGTCGCAAACCTGTGCCCTGACAGCAGCAGTGGCTGCTGTGAGGGCATCTGTCTGCCAGTGGCACGGCATACTCGGAGGGGCAGAGATGCACAGTTGTGCAAGTATGTGACCGTCATGATACAGCGCACACAGAGCAGAGGCCAACGTAACACATTCCTGGGGGGGGGCAGGTGGGAGTGGCAGTGGAGACAGGATAAAGTGGACAGACATGCAGCATACATGTATGATAGCAGGTGTGCCTACAGCTCAAGACACGTGTCACGCCCTACATGGTGAAAGAGAGGAGGCCCCATACACACTGTACACCATGTGGATGGTTCTGTGTCCCCAATCCTCTCCCCCCAGATGGCAATGCATAAACCTGTGGCACATGGGGTGGGAGAGGGACACACCCCACAGGCAGACATATGTACAACTGCCCGTGCAGTATGCCCGAGGCCAGGTGCAGGAGCCATGGGCAAGCCAGAGGTGTCACACGCAGCCATGGAGGGGACACACCATACACGGCCAGAGTGCCCCTGGACACGGGAGCTGGGTAACTGAACAGCAGAGGCAGGAACAGCCCACACCACATGTGTGCCGGGACACCCAGATGAGCACTAACACACACATGGTAGGCAGAGAGACGTGTGGTAGCGCACAGAGGTATGTGACCCCATCCCTGGCAACAGGGTGTGATATAGTGTGAGGCCCACAATAGGCTGCACCCAGAAATAACACCACAATGTAAGGCATGCAGAGGACACGGGTGACAATGGGGCCCCGTCAACCATATACGGTAGGCGCACGTTAGATATGGTGAATACCCACCCAGCAGGATGTAGTCCTCATATTGTCCAGCCTCAAACTGGCCGAACAGTGCTGAGTGCTGCAGGATATAGGAGTCATGGGCTGACCCTGGGAACCATGGAACCACATTCAGAATACGCATGCTTGTATCACAAACAACCTGCACATTCAGGGAATGGAAGTGTTTGCGGTTGCGGTACACAACCTCCCTGTCGTGTGGCGGGACCAGGGCAACATGTGTGCAATCTGTAGCTCCCATCACATGTGGTATCCCTGCAATCCTCTGGAATGCCTGTCCCAGGGCCACCCAATGTTGCCTACCGTTGGGAATTGCAATGTAATTCCCAACCCGGCTGACCATGGCCCACAGTACCTGGTGGAGACAGCGAGAGAATGTTGGCCTACTCATCCCACCCACTGCGGCCACTGAGGATTGGAAACAGCCAGAGGCAAAGAAATGTAGGGCAGACAGGAGCTTGGCCAATCCCGGTATAGAACGTGACCGGGCAGTCTGGGGCTCGAGGTCAGGTCTGAGATCCTCGTAGAGCTCCCTAATAGCCCCTGTGTCCAGCCAGTAGAGGGAGATTACCTGGTCCTCTCTCATGTCCTGGAGCATGGGCCTGGGCCTGTAGAAGCGTTGCAGGCGGGGCCGTGCCTCAGCACGCCTACGGTGCCGTTGTTCTCCCACACCCGCCTGTGGACCCCCCACAGCTGCAGGCCTGAGTTGCAGCGGGATAGCACCCATGCCCAGTGCTGCAACTCCAGGTACATCATCTCCCTCCTCCGGAAAGCACAGCCCAGCCAGCTCGAGCAATGCAACCACCGCACAACCTGCATTCACAGTATGAGCCATGATAGACACAGGATGGAGGACAGGTGGCTGGGAAATAGGGTGCGGGGCAGGGCCGGAAATCACAGTAACGATACACACCTGGTAAGCCTGGAATGTCCATCAGAAACCGCATGGGCCAACACCCTGTACGTATCGACGCAGCGCACGCGGGAGCGCGCGTTCCCACAATGTATCCGTCAAAAGGCATGTACGTGAGTGAGTACATGGGATGAGAGTGGGGGGAAGGAGGTGGCATGTCCCTGTGAGGCAGCAGGGTGTAAAGATACTGCGTAGTACACCCCGAAACACACCCAGACACCAAGGTGCGACTGGCACACAAGACGCGTTCCCACACACGTACACATTGCATGCAACATACGTCTGACATAGTGTGCGCGACGCACATTGCATGATCCCCATATGCGCGTGGTAACGCACCGACAAACCCCACACAATGAAATCCTGTAGAGCATGCGAGTAAGCAGCAGCAACCACGATGGCGGTAAGAGGGCGCATGTATGTTGCAGTGCACACCACTAGTGCCAATACTGAAGGATACTAGGACAGTGAGTGTAGAACGCTGCCATCCGTCCATAGTAATGCACGCAGAATACGTCAACACGACACGTACCTGTGTGCACAAGGGGAACACGCGCCGCACGGTGCGTGCACAAGGGTAACGTGCGCCACACAGTGCGTGCGCAAGGCACGTAGAGCCACATCCAAGGTACACCTATAAGTATAGCAAGCTGAAAATGGCAAACACCTCAGCACACATAACCGCAAATGTATGGAGTGCAGCGACAGAGAGACCCAGGAGGCTGGAGCGGAGCACACACCACACCCACCAGTGCCCAACCATGATGGGGGAGAGAGACAGCGAGAGGCCAGGCCCATCTGGGGCCCCACAAAACCACAGTGAACAGGCCATGGGTGCACCAGGGTAGAGGCACCGCAGGGCCCTAGTGCCAGAGGAGGTCCAGAAGAGGGCGATGCGCTTCAGCCAGGAGGAGAATGATCTCCTCCTGGCCAGCATCCTCGAGCACTATGAGTGCTCTTCGGACGCCTCAGCTCCACCACGACCATTGCCACATGCACCAGGGCATGGGCTGAGGTGCAGGCAGCGGTGGCATCAGCAGAGGGACCCCATCGGGATGTCGAGAGCCTAAGGAAGCGCTACTGTGACATAAAGCACAACATTCAGACAGAGCTTGCCAGGGAGAGGCGTGGGGCACAGGGCACTGGAGGGGGCACAGCACAGGTGGCCAACCTAACTGAGCTTGAGTGGTGTCTGGCGGAATGACTTGGGCCAATGTACATCCATGGCCTGCCCCCTGCATTGGACACAGCGCACCCACATGCTGGTATGTCTGAGTGAGCTGCACCTGTGGGAGACACTACATGCACATGTGCGGGGGCAGACCAGGGGTGGGGTGGGGGGGAATTACATGGCTGATCAGGAACCAGGGGGAAGCACTGGCATAGAGTTAGGGTTGGGCCAGCACAGGGGCAGCTGCTGGTGCACAACGCATGGGGGGGACGTGTCGATGGTGGGCAGGGGGTGGCAAAGCACAGTGGATGGGTGCAGGGCAAGGGGGACAGGCCCACAGTAGCAGCAGAGGCTGACAATGTGTTGCAGGGGATATGGTGCAGGGCTGGCGGGGGCAGCAGGGCCACATGGTTAGTGACGTGGGTGACAGGGAGGTACACTGCACCTGTGCCTACCATGGTCAGTGGTTGCAGGGATGAAGGCGGTGATGGGGTTGCATGGGGCATGTGGCAGCATGCAAGGGGGGAGGGGGACTTGGTAGTGCAGGGCACAGGGGCCACCAGCATGGATAGAGCACTACCATTGAGGGGGGGCACAGGGGCCCTGGCCCAGAACCATGCGGCTCACCCACATGCATGCGCCTGTAGGGGGGTGCGATGGGGGTGGACAGGCAGTCACGCCCCATCTGACCTATGTAACATTGTTCCCTACAGGTGACATTTGCTCTATTGACGCGGCAGAGGAGGCACCAGATGACACAGACCCTGGGCCGTGCTGCCAGGTGGACCCTGTGCCAGAGGTGCCACCAACGGCAGGTACAGCGGTGGCCCATGAGGGAACGGGGGGTCCAGCCCCACCCCCGGGGGAGAACAGCAGACAGGGCCCACGGCCTGCACCGGACAGCGAGCCACCCACCACTGCAGCCATGGGGGAGGTGCCTGTAGATGACGTCCAGCGCTGTCTGCAGTAGCAGGGGTGATTGTGGAGATGTGGGTGCACTCCTCTGTGGCACAGAGGGATGCAGAGGGTGAGTGTCCAACTGTGTTAGGGTGGCGATGCCTCTGTACAGGTGGCGGATGGTTCCCTGTGTCACAGCGCACAACCTGCTTTCCCCACAGGTGTACGACATGTACTGCGGGTGGTGGTCAGAGAACAGCGATGCCAACGTCATGCAGCATGCCGCATGCAGCGCACCATATCGGGGATCCTGATGTCGGTGCAGGACCTGGCCACCTCGGCGCGGAGCATGGCTGCCAGCCTGGAGCTGCTGGTGACAGGCAGAGGACCATCCACTGGACAGCAGTGGCCACCACCAACACCACCACCACTACCATCGCCACCAGCGGCAGCAGCAGCAGCGGCGGCAGGCATGCCACCTGCACCATGGGATGGGAGGGGCCTCACAAGGCGTGGCAGGGGGAGGGGAAAATAAATGGCTGCACAAGTGGCCATAGCTGATGCCATGTGTCCTGTGTTGCTTGTGTGGGGCAAATATACGCACAGCCCCCCCCCCCCCATATACGCCCCAGGGAATGACCCTGTGCCACTGACGCAACCGGCCTGTGTCCCTCCCTTCCCCAGCTGTAGCCTCCATGGGTAGACATCAGATCCTGTACCTTGTCACGCCTGCACCCCTTGCCCATGGCTAAGAGGGGTGTGGGTCCCCATCGGGCCACTCTGCAGTCTGCATATCACCAGCCTCTCTCACAGGGTCACCTTGCCTCTACACTTTTCCTTCACCCCAGGCAATCTGGTTTCAGATCCGTATTCAGTGTTGAGACCACAATTACGGCTGTATTAAATGAAATCCATACATCTCATGACCAGGGCAATATCACTCTGGCGGTATCGCTTGATCTCTCTGCAGCATTTGACCTGGTGGATCACGCCCTCCTCCTCTCTCGCCTTAGGGATGCGGGTGTTCGTGGTTTGGTGTATCACTGGTTTCATTCGTTTCTATGTCATCGGTCTTTTGCTGTTTCCTCCACCCTCTCTTCCTCTGATCGCTTTTCACTCCCCTGTGGTGTCCCCCAGGGATCAATTCTGGCTCCCTTATTGTTTAATATCTTTCTTGCCCCCTGGCTCTAGTCATTCAGCAATCCGGGATCTCAAGTTACTTCTATGCTGATGATATTCTTCTGCTACATCACACTTCGTCATCTCACCCTGATATCTCACCTTTAGAAGACTGTCTGTCCATTGTTTCCTCCTGGCTCTCTTCGAATTGCCTGGTGCTCAATATTTCAAAGACTGCTGCAATTTGGTTCCTGCACACCTCTCCGACCCCTTCTCTTGCCCCATCGCTCACAGGCTCCATCATTACTTTAGTCCCTAAACTTCGCTACCTTGGAGTTTTCCTTGACAGCACTCTTAGTTTTCACGACCATATCTCTCACATCTCTCGGTGCTCTTTTTTGTGTCTCCGACAAATTCGTGCTATTCTCCCCTTCTTATCCGCTCAGGCCATCACCACTCTTCTTCTCTCTTTAATCATAACTAGATTAGACTTTTGCAATACTATTTTTGCCGGACTCCCCCAATATCAAAAATGCCGTCTCCAACTCATTCAAAATACCGCTGCTCGCATGATCCTCCACGCATCTCCCGTGACCATGTCACCCTCTGCTGCACCACCTTCACTGGTTGCCCATTGACTTCCGGATATCTTTTAAGATCCTCACCTTAACCCATAGAGCCATTTATCTTTCTACACCTACCTACCTTTCGGATCTACTGACTTACCATACACCCTCCCGCAGTCTTCGGTCCATTCATATTAACCGCCTTCACCTTCCAGCACCTTCCAAAGCCCATCTGCAATCTACCCGGAAATCAGCATTCTACTATCTAGGACCTTCTCTCTGGAACTCCCTGCCTACCAACCTCCGCACAGAAGAATCATATCCCAAATTCCGCTCTCTCCTTAAGACCCATCTGTTCTCCATGGCTTTCCCCACCTGGCTTTTCATTTCTCTGTCTCCTATCTTATGGTCTATCTATTGTTCTATCCTTACTTTCTTCTCTTTCTATCATTTATTGTAACTTCTTTTTCTCTTTCTATAATTAATAATTTTTATTTTTGTAAACCGCTCCGATGTTATGGGGAGTGGTATATTAAGTGTGAAATAAACAATAAACAATAAACCTATCGGTAGTCATTGCTTGGCGGTATGTGTGCATCTCACAGGGGACATGTAGTCAGGCTCCAAGGGGTGAGGCACATGACAGATATGTATGTTACACAATGGTGCGGTGTCACCACCTACAGGATAGTTGTCCAGGTTTCAGGGACACAGAACATTCCCCGGAAACACACAAACACCCAGCAATGTGTGTTTCTGGGGCACCCATAGTGCGGGATACACCGGTCCGTAGCAGCGGGGATAGGTTGTCCCCTTCTAGCCTTGCTGCCAGTGGCAGGTAACCACAGGTACTGTCATTGCCCACGATTGCATAGCCCCACACCAGCAACAGGTACCTGTGACCTACGAATACGATGCGGGTTAGGTTATAGCTCTTTTACAGAGGCTACTTTCATACCCCGGTGCCCTCGTCTCTGCAGCAGGTGCTTAGCAGCCTCATCTCTGTTTCCAGCTGTGAATCCGTAGTCACGATGACTGTCCCCCCAGCGACAGGGGGTAATCAGGGCCACCCAGCCTGGGAACTATGGGTACCCCTCCCTGGCGCACCCCCTCACAGGACTGGCATGTGTCATCCGTGTTCTGCAGGCTCTGGAGCATCACACAGAGCACAGTCCATGATAGTGGAGTGGAGGAGTGGCCTAGTGGTTGGGGCAAGGTACTTCAGGCCGGAAGGTCGGGGGTTCAAATCCCACTAGAGGACAGCAACCTTGGGCCGGAAGGACTGGGGTTTCTAGTCCCACAGGTGCTCCTTGTGGTCTTGGGCAAGCCACTTAACCCTCCACAGCCCATGTTCCCTGTAAAATAGTTATCTCCAAGTTATAATGTCCTGTTCAATGTAATTTCAGTTTGTTCAATGTAAACCGCACTGATGCAGAATAGCGCAGTATATAAGAGAATGTAAATAAATAAATAGTGCCCTCCACTATTAGGTGTCCCGCAGGCTCCCCCAGATGCATAGGCCCCAGTTCTTTGTCCTTCGCACTGTCCCCAGCTACCAGCCTCCCAGGTGTGCGTGGTATCCCTCCTGTGCGTGGCTGCCAACCCTCCTGTGGACGTGCTAGATCCCACTTAGCGGTCCCCGCTCCTGGGGGCTCCGTGCCCTTGCTCTGCTCTGTAACAGTTCGACTCCTCCAGCCTGTGACTGTGCTCCGGCCTGTGGCATTCTGGCGTCCTGCTCCCCCTTCCCCTCTGCTGCTGCCTCTGCCCTTGGCCCGGTTCCCGCCTTGGCTCTCCCTATCATATTCTGACCTCGGCTGCTTCTTCCAGGGCTCTGACTTTGGCCCCTCCCCATCCAGGTGGTGACAATTGGCCTGCCCTCCCGCACCTGCATACGTGCAGCATGCCCTGCCTATGGGGCTTCGTGATCTGTGCACCTCCCCCGTCCTCCAACACGGGGACTCTGCGGTGTGGGCCCGGTGGAGGCCATCGTCTTCCCGGAGGTGTATGTGTCATTCCCACCTTGCTGCATGTACGAGGGGACCCTGTACAAGAGTGACCCCCCTGTCACCTGGCCCCCCCTCATACCGCTGATAGGCCTCCTTGCCACAACGTCTGTTGACCTGTGCATGCTGTCTGACCTGTCCCCACGCCCAACCCTGGTAGCACACTGGTAGTGCACTGCTGGTACTTTGTACACTTCCGTGCATGGGTTATTGCGCTGTGTCATCAATTTAAAATTCATTTCTTAGATGTACAGGTTACTCGGACTGCTGTGAGTTTTGAGACGACTATATATGTCAAACCTACTGATAAGAACACTATACTACATTACTCTAGCTTTCACCCTCATCATTTAAAGGATAATCTTCCATATTCGCAACTTTTACGCTGCCGTAGGATATGTTCCTCTTTACAAGAGTTTGAAAGAATAGCACGCCGTATGATGAAAAAGTTTCAAGAGCGTGGCTACCCTTTATCTTTATTGAAGCAGGCATACAAACGTGTTAAATATAATCATAGAGAATGGTTATTGTGTTCAAAACCTGTTAGTTCAGGTCAATCAGTACAATCTACACTGCTTACATGTGTCTTCTTACCTTTTTCTAGCGTCTCCAGCCGAATGGCGGCTTCTATTTATAAGAACTGGAGAATTTTTGCAGCACATCCTGTCTTATCTCAGTTTAAAGTTCGTATGGCATATCAAAGAGGTCGTAATTTACGAGATCGGCTTTGTTCAGCAGTACCTCGTCAAGAAGTTAGATGCTCTTCTATGCACCAACAATGTGGACGATGCACATACTGTGCTCTAATGGAAAATCAATTGCCTGATCATTTTCAATGTAAATACCGGTTTGAAACAACCTACTGATTGCAATTCCATCTATGTAATCTATGCGTTATGGTGTCCATGCTTAATGCTATATATTGGAAAGACTACTCGCCCGCTACATACTAGGCTGGCTGAACATAAATATAGCATCGGGAAAGCCCGCTTAGAGACTCCTCTTGTTCAACACTGTTCCGTTATGAATCATGTTTTTCAAGAGTTTCGTTGCACTGTCATCGAACAATTACTCCCAGATATACGTAGAGGGGACAGAGGACGTACCCTTCTACAGAAAGAACAACAGTGGATCTTTAAGATGCATACTCTTACCCCACAGGGATTAAATGATAAAATCGAATGGGTGCTTTTTTTCTGAATACTTAGCCAGCAATTCTGTGAGCTCCAGTCTGGTTTCTATATATAGTGTGTATTTTTCTGGTATCATTATTTGTAGTCTTATGTATTTGTGTTAGGTGTCTTTCTGTGATATAGTATAGATTGATAGGTTTTTGACGTCATAATTTTGAATCAATCATTGCCTTTGGATATCTGTTTAAAAAGTTTGACGTCAGACGCTATTTGGTATTCGGTGAAGCAAAATGGTTGCTCGAGGTTAAATGTTTATTCTGTTCCGGATACGATGCTGGATCCCTGATGAAGCCCAGATGGGTGAAACAAAAGCTTTTGTAGGATCTTCAGTGTATTTTCAATCATAATCCGGTGTTGTGCTTTACCCCTGGAAATCCTGAATTGCGATGCAGGGGCGTCTGAAACAACATTTGTGGCAGTGATAGCACCAAAGATAAGTAACGAATTACTACTGCTTCTTGGATTGTGACTGCATAGTATCAGAAGTATTTTTACTCTCTTTCAGATTTGTGAATATCCAGCTTTGGTGCATGTTACTGAATTATAATTGAAAACATTTTATAAAAATTGACACTAAAGTTGAATTAAATCGGATAATTTAAAATTCTCTTAAGATCTGTTTGAAGACTAAACTAGTCTGTCTTATGACTTTTAATTGTTGTGTCGAATCCTGAAAAAGTACTTTTTTAGAATTAGTATTTTGGTATAGATTAAAGTTAAAAAGAGAAGGCCGGTGATGTATGTGAAAACCTAAAGCTCTATCCTATGGTGACACCGTTCGCCAAATGAATGGTGTGAGCGTGTACTGAGGCCTGTAAACAATTGCTCTGAAGTGAATTTATATGTCAGTAGTGTGTATATTTCAATTAGATTTGAGTTAAGTAAAGGAGTAGAAAGGAAGTGTGTTTTTATTGCGCTGTGTGCCATGGAGGTGCCCCGACCCCGTAGGCCAATCCCCTGGGACGCTCGGACATGGGTCAGGATAGGTGCACTGTGTGTCCCGCATGGGTATCCACATGGCACGCTGTCACCACACTGAACTGAACCAAACTGTTAACTGCACATGTCACAACCTTCGGTTCACCAAGTGGCCCGATCCCCTCCCCCATCGCATCCCCACTACCAACCGCCCACTATGGGCCCCCGGTGACTCCTTGGTACTCCCCCCCTCCACAGGTTGCCGCCCCTTCCCACCCCTTCCCGCCCCCCCCCACACCACCCTGTACACCCGTGACCACCCCATCCTCCTACCCCTCTATGCCCCCCTTTAAGCCCCCCTGGTACCATAGTAAGCCCCGTAGGGTATATCCACCACCCCACCTGGCAACAGTCACACCATCCACACTCCACTCCACCGCATCCACGCCCCCGGCATCCTTAGGCGCTCCCAATAACTCCCTCCACCCACTATCCCCCCTCCCCTCCCTCTGACAGGCCAAACCCCTCTACTCCCCACCCATTCCTTCCCAAAATGGGTACTACTCCAACCCCCCATCCCCCCTCCCATCTCTTTGTGTATCTCCCTACTTCGCCATCCAAAGCTGCCCACCCCCCTCCCTCCAGTTTGCATACCCCCTAGGTCTCCTCATGTTGTACCATCTTAGCTCACCCACGTGCACTCACATTACTGATCTCCCACAGAAACACCAACCTTCCAATACTTTCCCTCATCCTCGGTATGTCCGCACTCTTTCTTTTTTGTAAAATGGCCGGTCTAGCCGCTAACACACAATAGTTACGAGAAAGAGCAACTCCCCAAGTCCCATCTCCCTCCCCCTTCAGCAATTCCACGTGGGCTGGGGCCATTTCCATCCGTATCCCTGTAGCCCCTCTATAAAACCTTCTAGCTCCCTCCACAAGGGTTGCACTTTATGGCATCCCCACGCTATATGCAAAAGGTCACCCCTCTCCCCACACCCCCTCCAACAGGTATCCGCTTGCTCCAGATAAATACGGTGCAGCCTAGCTGGGGTCCAGAGCATCCTGAGCCTAAATTTAAGAGAGTTCTCTACCGGAGCCGTTCTCCATGCAAGCCTCCATTCCCCTACAGAGATAGGCTTCCACCGCTCCACCTCCCAGGAACCCCCCAATTCCCCCTCCCACTGTTCCTGCCATCGGGCCTTACCCTCTGCCCTTGCATTCAGTAAGCGCTAAAGTTTGGACACCAGACCACTCACTGAACCTTGCTGGTCCATCAGTTCCTCATACTCCATTAGCCAGCCCTGTAGATTCCTCTGAACCCCCTGCCTTAGCAGATAGTACCAGAGCTGCATATACGCATAAAGGTCGGTATCCCTCACCCCAAACTCTTTTTGGAGCTCTGCCGTAACCCCACTATCGCATCCACCACCTGCCCCACCCTCTCCAACCCCTTCTCGGCCCAACGTTGTAAACTCTCCCCCCCCCCACCTCCCAGGGGCGAAGGCACCCATGTTCTGTACGTATGTGGCCCGGGGCAGGCTCTTCCCTTGCAGTACATAACCCTTCCATTTTCCCCATATTTGCAAAGTTAACCTCTGGTACGGGTTCACGTTCCCCTACCCAACCCTTTCCCCTCCCCACCCCATACCACCGCCTCCAAACCCACTCCCTCTGCCTACTCCATTGCGGGGTTCCCCCCTCTCTCTCCACACAAACAATGCCCTAAGCTGTGTGGCGTGGTAATAGTTGTCCAAATTGGGAACTCCCAGACCCCCTTCCTCCTGCGGTCGAAACATGGCAAGCCTATCTACCCTCGCCCTCTTGCCCTCCCAAATACATCTCATTATCACATCTTGTATCCCCTTAAGGCACTTCCTCGGCACATTAGACGGTAGGGCCATAAAGACAAACAAACTCCGTGGTAGCACATTCATCTTTATTGGAGCTATTCTCCCCATACACGTCAGGTGGAGCCCCCTCCATCTTTCTACGTCCTTCCTATCGCCACCATCAGGGGTTTATAATTCCACTCCTGTACACAGTATAGAGCTGCTCCCAACTGTATCTCCAAATACCGATAACCTCCACGCACCCATTTAAATGGAAATGTGCCCCTCAACCTCTCCTCCAACCCCCTATCCAAATTAGAACTCAATATTTCCGTCTTATCTACGTTCAACTGATAGCCCGACACTTCACCATACTGCCCTACTGCCTTTAGCAGATTTGGAAGGCTAACCAAAGGGTGCCCCAAAGTATGAATAACATCATCCGTAAAAAGTGCTACCTTACTGAGCTGCCCCTGCACCTCAATTCCACCAATATCTACCTGACCTCAGACGTATGCTGCCAACGGTCAAATAACCAAGGGATACAATAGTGGCGACAACGGGCATCCCTGCCTTGCTTCTCTGCCCAGCCCAATGCTCTCAGGGTATCCCCCGTTCACCCGTATTCACGCCCGTGGACAAGCATACAGCGCTCTCACTCTCCTTAAGAATGACTCTCCCACCCCTACCTTGTCTAACACCTGCAACATAACTCCCCATTCTGCCCTGTCATAATACCTTTCATTGTCAACCGACAGATATACTGCCTCCCTCCCTGTCGTTTGCAAAGACCAGATAACATCTAACAGCTTTCGAATGTTATCGCCCCCATGCCTCCCTGTAATGAGCCCGTCTGATCCTTATGCACAGGTTTTTGCAGTACTTTCTGCAACCTACCCGCCATAATCTTAGCCAACACCTTAGCATCCACATTAATAAGCCAGATGGGCCGGTACGCTCCACAGACAGTATGATCCTTCCCCTCCTTAGGAAGAATCATTATACCCGCCTCCTCCATAGATTGGGGTGGTTCCGCCCCCTGCAGCACCCCATTGAGGACCTCCATTGACAATCCCCCTATCTCACCCTGCATGACCTTATAAGAGTTTGCCATGTAGCCATCCAGACCTGGAGCCTTCCCGTCCTTAAAGGTCTTCGCCGCTCCCTTTACCTCCTCATAGGTCACCAGCTTCCCCAATTCTTCCGCCGCACCCTCCGTGAGCTTACTCAGACTACACCTCGCCAGAAACTCCTCCCCTGTCTTCCCTTCCCCTCGCATCTCACCACTGTGGAGTTTTGTATGATACGCTACAAAGGCCTTCCTAATGTCCTCCGCCATATACACCATTGTCCCCTCTTGGTTCTGCACCCCTCCTATCGTGGATCGCTGCCGTCACGCTTTTAGCCTGCAGGCCATTCTCCTCCCTGCTCGGTTCCCCCCTTCGTTCCACCCCTGCTGCAATTTAGTCAGGGAGATTGCTTTCTCCACCACCCTTAACTGGTCCAATTCCCCTCTCACCTTTTGTAGTGCACACAGACACACATGTCACTCGCACAACACTGACACATAGCAATGAGGGACATCTGGCCTCGTAGGTATGTGGAACATGTTTACAACTTTATTCACAGCGGTAACTATATACGTGGCTGTGGGGCCCGGTCTGGTAGGGGCCCTGCCATCCCTGTCACTGGTGGGCATGGCAGGCCGTGGCACGGGCCGGCAAAGGGTGGGTGTGCCATGCGTACCCTCGCACTACACACCCTGGGGACCACCATCACGTGGTGGCTGGCCGGGTGTGCCCCCTGCACAGTGCTCTTCCAGGACCTGCCCCATGATGACAGCGTGCTGCCTCTGGGCGTGCGCCTGGGCACGCGTAGCTGCAGCCAGGTGCAGCCCGCACATGCAGCCACACAGACACACATCTCCCCGTGTCTGTGTGGCTGCATGCACGGTGTGCCTGTCAGCAGCTATGTGTGGCAGACACACGTCCAGGAGGTGTGCTTCACCGGCATCATGGGGCAGGTCACTGATGCCCCGTTGCCCTGTGGCAGCCCGTGCCACTGGGCACTGGTCATAGCCCCCACCCCCACCCCATCCCCTGCCACCCTCTCCCCCTCCCCAGCTCTGCTACCCCCTTCTACATCCCCACCCACAGCCTCCCCTACCCCCCCATCCCCTGCCTGCCCCACCCCCACCTCACCCACCTGATCCCCCTCTGACCCCTGAAGCCCCACCACAACACCCCCCTCCCCCCCTCCGCCCCCACCCCCTCCTTCCCCCACCCCTCCACCCCACCCCCACCTCATCCACTCCTGCCCCCCCTCCTCCTCCCTGTCCCCCTCCTCCCCCTTGCTGTGTCCGGCGGCGCTCTCTTCCTGGCCACCCCCACAGTTGTCATCTGCCATTGGCTCAGGGGCGTCGGCCTCCTCCAGCCCCACTGCGCCGTCAACCACCTCCGGCCCTGCTGCCGCCACATAAGCACGTGCATTCCGCTGTGGGAGAGGGGAACACGAATCATCTCCATGGTCACACATCAGCCACAACAGTCCACATGCATCCTGTGGATCTGCCAGCTATTGCCACACAGGGCCATGTCACGTCACTCACCATCCCGTTGCACCATCCGGTCACGCTGTACCCGTGCAATGAAGCACGGGTACCTTCGCCCACAGTTCATGGGCCTTCTTCCGCAGGTCCTCCACCTGTTGGGTAGACAACATGCATGGGCATTAACGGACACACACCATTTAGAGGCCTCGGAACGCACCACATATATATCTCTGTGTGCAACAGGTGCCTGCCCCTATTGTGTGGGAAGCTCATGCCCCATGCTTTTTCCAGGGCCACTCCCATGTGTGCACTGCACATGCGCATGTCTGGCTTAGACCCTATCTGCCCTGTGTGCGGGCCCCTCCAATCCAGACACAGCGCACATGTGTGTGCCATCTCCACACATCTGCCAGTGCCCATCAGCTACTGCCGTGATGGGAGGTGGGCCTCTGCAGTGCTCCCTGCTGTATCTTGGGTATATAGTTGAGCTTGGTACTCCTACACAGGGCAGGCTACCATAGCACCAGGATGGGGATGGACCCCTGATGTGAGGCCTGCTGCATCCGGGGGATATAGTTGAGCTTGGGTACTCCTACACAGGGCCAGATACCATAGCAACAGGATGGGGTATGGACCCCTGAAGTGAGGCCTGCTGCATCCTGGGGATATAGTTGAGCCTTGTGATCACAAACAGGGGCAGATACAATATCACCAGGATGGGGTAAGGACCCCTGTTGAGAGGCCTGCTGCATCCTGGGGATATAGTTGAGCCTTGTGATCACAAACAGGGGCAGCTACAATAGCACCAGGATGGGGGATGGACCCCTGATGTGAGGCCTGCTGCATCCTGGGGATATAGTTGAGCCTTGTGATCACAAACAGGGGCAGCTACCATAGCATCAGGATGGTGGATGGACCCCTGATGTGAGGCCTGCTGCATCCTGGGGATATAGTTGAGCCTTGTGATCACAAACAGGGGCAGATACCATAGCACCAGGATGGGGGATGGACCCCCTGATGTGCGGCCTGCTTCATCCTGGGGATATAGTTGAGCCTTGTGATCACAAACAGGGGCAGCTACTATAGCACCAGGATGGGGGATGGACCCCTGATGTGAGGCCTGCTGCATCCTGGGGATATAGTTGAGCCTTGTGATTACAAACAGGGGCAGCTACCATAGCACCAGGATGGGGGATGGACCCCTGAAGTGAGGCCTGCTGCATCCTGGGGATATAATTGAGCCTTGTGATCACAAACCGGGGCAGATACCATAGCACCAGGATGGGGATGGACCCATGAAGTGAGGCCTGCTGCATCCTGGGGGTATAGCTGAGCCTTGTGATCACATACAGGGGCAGATACCATAGCACCGGGATGGGGGATGGACCCCTGAAGTGAGGCCTGCTGCAATTCTGGGGATATAGTTGGGCCTTGTGATCGCTGACAGGGGCAGGTGACATACCCCTGTGTGTCTCTTGGCCTCTGTGATGGACCTGTGGTGTCGTTGTGGATAGGGCACATCACTGAGGCTGCAACAGCACCACATACCATAACATTGTACTGTGTAATCCATCTCTGTGGTGGTCACAGCTACACCCTGGGGGCAGGGCGTTTCTGTTGTTGGGGGGGGGGGGCAGACGTTACTCCCAGCTGGACACACCAACACATGACATTCCCTGGCAGTGCGTGGCTGATTTGTGGTTTGGTTACAGGGTGTTTTTCTCCGTCACATCCTAGGTTGGGGTGCCTGTCCCCATGCACTTACCTCACGTGGGTAGTCAGAGCTTCTATTGTACCTCCTGGTGAGACACTCCCAGGCCCTCCTGACTCTGGCCAGATTCTGCCTCCGGGATGAGTCAGGGAAGAGGCGATCCTGGAGGAGGCAGAAGAGTTTGGTCAGGCAGATATAGATCTGCCATGGTGAAGGCAGGCTTCCTTGACATGGCAGCCATCTCCTCGAGAATTTTTTGTGCCGCGTAGCCGCGTGCGTGGGTACGTGCGTAGCCGCGTGCGTGGGTATGGTCCGTGGGCACTTGAGCTTATAGGACCATGAGGGTGATTTGCAGTTTTAATTGATGCTACCAACTAAATGTGTGTAAGGCTATGGCCTATAAGAGCCTATATGTTAGGCCTGGATTTTAAACCCCCTACCTTTTAGAAGTGCTGCTAAGAATCAGAATTGCACGTTTAGAGATGTCTGCTTATTGCAGAGTCTGCATGATGTCTTTCAACACTGTCTGCTTCAAACATTTCTCATTAAGATACTTTCACATTCCTTGGGCTAGAGATGTCCTTGAAGTGGAGATGTATCTAACACTTTTAATGTGCCTTTTGTTCAGCTGAATTGAGAAGGGGAAATAGAGAAAGAGGCCAGAGAGAGTCCCTGATTGGATAAATGTAGGGGGGGCATTGGGACCAATAGAGAGCTTGTGTGTATTAGACTGTTAGCAAATGTATATAATGAATTTGCTCCTGTTCAAGCTTGCTCAGTCACTTTTGGACTCATTCCTGTCTGGGCCTTGTGCACAATAAATTGGCTGGATTCTGTAAGTGACTCCTGGTATTAATTGGTTGCATACACTCTGCTGCTACAAAAGGAAATGCCTCAGACAGCCCTACCACATATCACCACAGTAGGTCCAAACGCATAACCTCTGTCTCCACAGCCAGTGCAGTTGCCAGTGGCCTACATCTCTATAGCTCCCTGCTACATGCCTGGCTGTCCTGGCTACAGAGGAACTGCAGGTCACCACACAGACTGTCTGCTGTGGTTGCCAGGGTTGGATTGGACCAGCCACACCCATGATGCACTGCACATGCAAATCAGCAGTCTACAGATGGTCACATGTTGTGGTATGCACCCCCCCCCCCAGCACCTCAGCCTGGTGGGGTATCCTGACCATGTGCAACCCCACAGCACCTCAGCCTGGTGGGGGTACTGACCATATGTGTTACTGCCACAGAGTGGCTACAGTCCATCACAGTGGACGGGTCCTGTGCTCACCCTGAGGGTGAGGTGGGGTGCCCAGCACCATTTCCGCAGCACCTGCTTTGCTGCGATGGGCTATGCTACAGGTCCCACTGTGTGATGGGTGGTCCCTGCAGATGCCCTTTAGCATTTGCCTGTGTCCATCTGTATATCACGTTTTGCCTGTGTGGACTATGATGCACCTGGAATAGTGCATACACTGTGTGGGTGCCATGGTCACTTGATTTCAGGTTGGGGGGCCCCATAGGCGGTTTACCATACCAACACCCAACCCACCCTCTGTGCCTCAGGGTGGGAAACAGGATCTCCAACCAACAGATCGACATTTTACCCGCCTACACTGGTGACAGTAGAGGGGACCATTCACCCCAGTCCTGTCGGGGAATGGACACCCCTACAGGGCAGTCTATGCAGGATCTGTACACCTCCATACAGTGGGCAGTGACAGACAGAACAGTAGACTCTGGTACTGCACAGCTGCCCCACACCACTATCTGACATCCTCCAGCAGCAAGCAAAGGGAATCACTCGCCGCTGAACCCTGCAAGGTGTTCCAACCACACACATACTAACTGCAAACAGTCTGCTTGCTAGTCCATCGTGCATGTTCCTGGAGGCAATGTGTGCACCCACACCTGGGATGTGCACACACCCACCAAGCAGATGGGTCAGTGATTTGGCTCTAAAGGACAGAGCCCCTATATCTCACTTCAGAGGGACACTATGTAGCACTATGGGGGAACCCAGCCATGCCGTGGTCACTGCACAGTCAGGGTGAGCATGACCTCCAGCAGGACATGCCATGGCCACCCTGTCCATGTAGGTGGTGGGCAGGCACTACAATGTCCCAGCCATTGCCCTGGGCCCTGTGCAGGTGCATCCTGCCCAGGCCGCCCTGTCTGGCTATAACCCACAATACCTTGCTCCTCATTATGCACATTGGCAGGCCAATACTGGCAACAGTGCTAGCAGTGTGGGCCTGCAGAGGGTGTTGGCAAACACCACACACTGGATATACTGACGCACACCCCACACCTATGCCAACATTGTGCACCTATATAGGCTTTTGGCAGCCCAGGACACCGCACCAGTCCTGGGCACAGTGGCAGGCATGGCTATGGTATGCCGTACTTTTGGGGTCTCTCCCCAAGGTGGTGGACATTGTCAGGTACCAGACGTGACACACACTCCACAGACATCACAGAGGTTGGAATGCTACAGCCCACTGGGCAGCTTGTGCTAACCTTAGGGATTGCTATGTGCCAGTTATCATAGCAACCTTTTGCTATCTGTGTACCATATTCCCGGGTTTTGGGTGGCATTGCTAGGGTATGCAAGTGCTAGTATTGGGAGATACACACAGGGCCCAACATCCTGCCTCTCCAGGGAGCTGTGGCTAATGGGGCCTGTGGGTGTGGGTGTTTCCGCCCCTGTGGGTCACTTCTCTTGGACAGGGGTTTCCCAACTCCAATCCTGGTGGGCCGCACCATGTTCGGGTTTTCATGCTGTCTCTGATGAATATGCATGAGATACATCTGCATACCATGGGGGCGGCAATCGACATACAGCACAGGCATCTTTATTGCAGACAGCATGGAACCTGAATGTTGTTTTGGACCTCTGGGACTGCTTTTGGGAGACTCTACTCTCGGTAATGCGCATGTTTGTGATGTCTGTGCTCTGTAGGGTAAAATTTAGGTGTTCCAGGCATGTTTATTCTATCTGCAATAAAAGGTTCCATCTTTCTTACCACGGTTTATTACTGGTGAAATGTATGGGGACAGAGCTGGCAGGGACCACAGCTAGGGTTTGAACCTGTGACCTTCTGCTTCTGAATGCATTGGCTGTACTTACTGCGCCACACGGGCAGATCATTCCCTGGAGGTAACCATGACTGTTTGTCATACGGAGCCTGTCTGTTGCAGTGCACGGCACCCACCTAGACCGGGCTAGGCCATGGTCTGCTGCAGCCATGTGCCACTGCCCCCCGTCCACCACCTGTATGCCCTCCGCCACCATGCTAACATGTCTTTCTATTGGAGACAGCATGACACCTGCATGATTTGTAGCCCTCCCGGGCTGCATTTGGCAGACTCGGCTCTAGGTAATGTGCCTGTTTGTGGTGTCTGTGCTCTGTAGAGTAAAATGTAGGTGTTTCCAGGCATGTTTTATTCTATCAGCAATAAAAGGTTCCATCTTTCTTACCACGTTTATTACTGGTACCTGTATGGGGACAGAGTTGGCAGGGACCACAGCTAGAGTTTGAACCTGTGACCTTCTGCTCCTGAGCGCACTGGCTGTGCTTACTGTGCCACACTGATGCCACAGGGACAGATCATTCCCTGTAAGTACCATGACTGTTTGTCATACGGAGCTGTCTGTTGCAGTGCACAGCACCACCTACATGGGTCTGGGCCGTGGCCTGCTATGGTCAGATGTCACTGTCCCCTCCGCCACTGGTACCCCTCTGCCGCCATGCTGCCATGCCCTTCTGCTGGTGGTGCTGGTGGTGCGCAGTCTCGGGCCATCCAGTGTGCAGGTAGGCAGCTGCCTATGGTGTTGGTAATGGGGTAGGGGTGCCTGGATGGACATCCACACTTCCCCCCAGCACCGCCTGCCACTGTTTCTGTGCCCTTAGGGTAGCTGCTGGGTACTGTCCCCTGTGACACTGCGGGGGACACACTCGTGCCCATGTTCGGCCCTCATCAGTTTTGCAGTCTGGCTCTACTGTTTATGCGTTCCTATGGGCCAACTGAGCATCACCCTAGTCCCCACTGTGGCCCAGCCTGCACCACAGCATGTGCCGCCTGCAGCCCTCTGTATCCCCTTTTACATCATCTGCCCAGTTGCCCATTCCGACATGCCCACCCTGCTGTTGTGGAACATGTGCACGCCAAGGGGAACCTGTCCACTAACAAGGGGAAGCCCTGATCTGCTCTATTTCACTGTGGCATCCATTCACCTTCTATGGGGACAGAGCATACACCCTTCCACAATTAATATCTTTTTCTGAGGCTTTCTCAGTGGTATTTATTGCTGTTTCCCATTGATATCACTATTGGCTAGCTTGGTTATGTTTTTTTTCCTCGTTTTCGTCTGGTCATTTTCACTGCTTATTTGCCCTTTTGTTCCATGCACATGTATCACACTTATCACGTTTTGTGGGTTTCCCTGCCTATGCTGTACATTGCTGACACTGAAATGGTTTCTTTCCCCTGCAATGTGCATCTAACTGCAGGTTTTCATTCGCGGTAGGATTCAACCCTTGTGTTCAGCGCGTTGGTGTGCCTGGAGCCTCTCCCTGCCCACTCTCCGCCCACTGACCCCCTTCTCTCCGCCCTCTCTCCACCTTCTGCTGTGTTTAACCGCGCCGCGGAGCTTTACGATCGTTACGTGCGGTTAACGCGCGTTCTGAGATGTTAACGATCGTTAACATCTCAGAACGTGCGTTAACCGCACGGAACGATTGTTAACGTTACATAACGCGCGTTATGTAACGTTAATGCAGTTTAGTAAACATGCCCTTAAAGGTATGATGCCAATTTACCTTTAGTAAATGAA
>CM066031.1:719088815-719387538 GCA_033557465.1 Ichthyophis bannanicus
CACACCCTAACCACCCCACTCCAAAACTCCACACCTATCCAACATGTACACAAACCATCACAACAAAACCTCCATGGGGCAGCGCTCACAACACACCCCACAACCCAACCTACACCTCCAAACTCACAAACCCCCACTCTCTCTCAAATCACCCTAATAAATGCCACAACTCAGTTCAGATACAAAATCCCCATGCTCCAAGACCTGAATAATATCTCAAAAAGATCGACCTTCTATTACTCACAGACTCCGAACACAGTACTCATGAAAACCAAACTAACACCTAACAGATACAGTATGCACAACTGCTCCCAACGGCCCACGTCAGAGGTAGGAGGAGTAGCCATCATAGCAAAATCTGACCCTCCCACCTCAGGAACCCCCGCATCAGAAACAACCAATGAAGCGGACGCGAATACTCACTCTCCACCAACAAACACCTCTCCATATTGCCCTAATCTGCCAAGCAACTCACGGCATGTAACTGATCTATCAGACATATTAAAACATGTATCAGAAAAGTACCATCACCACAAAAGAACAAGCTAATCCTCGGAGATTTCAACCTCCTCTCACTACCAACGAAAAAAAACTAGCCAAAGCCTTCATCAGCGCTATGGAAGCTATGGGACTGAACCAAACTCAGATCATACCTGAATCAAATCACGACAAAAAGGAAATACTATCGACCTGATATTCCTCAAACTCCCAAAGCAGCCATTCCCTCATGGCAAAAAACCTATGATCACAAGGCATACCATGGTCTGGACCACCACCATCATGAACTCTTACCTACATCCTACCAGCACATCAACATCAAAGAGAAACCAATCAACTCGCTAGAAGATTTAAACCATTTAACAACAGAGGACTTCCTAACACAAAATTTTACCTAACAACTCCAAACAGACTCTAAAAAAATTGAAGACACCTAAGTCCCAACACCTGGAATACCACAATGTCAATCTGCATCATGTTACAACGACAAAACAACCAACACGACCAGAGCTACCACAGCCAAAGAGCCCAATGGTTCACCCCACTGTCCTATGGAGACTAAAGACCCAAACTAAGGAGAACCAAGAGAAAATGGAGCAAGACACAAAAAAGAAACAGACAAAGCAAGATACATGTGAGTGAACTAGATGCATTACGCGCACAGGAAATAGATAACGCAAAAAGGAGCATACCATTCCAAAAAAAAAAATTCATAAATTACTTTAAATAAAACAAACCACGTGAGGCCTCTTTGAGATTGTCAAGAACGCTAAACAAAGGCCACCCAACCACTCTAACCAACTCCCAAACATACCACCAGAACAACTAGGCATGCCCAATACAAGCAGCTCCAACAACCAAAACCAACCCAAAAGTGAATGCAACTGCAACAACCTACCCTACTGATAAGGACCACACTGACTGGAGCACATTCGAAACAGTCACCAAAGGAAAGGAATAGAATCCACTATCTCCTGCCTAAAACCACACCACCTCTCCCATTAGAATCCCTGCCCTGTTGGAATGGATAAAGAAAACTAAGAAGGACATCAAGAACAGCCTTAACCCACATAGTCAACGAATTCTCTCAAGCAAAAGGACCACATGCCAGGACACCCTCCAAACATCGTCATTCGCCCAGCTATCAAGAAAACACAACCTGAACCCCCCTCGACCCCGCCTCCTTCGGACCAATAGCCAAGTCTCCCATTGCACGGCTAAAGTCATCGAGAAGATAGTTCAACAACAGCTTCAAAGACCACATGGATACCAACAACTTCCTGGACCCATAACCAATACGGATTCTGACCATTACATGGAGTTGAGGACCCTCATGATATCACTACTAAATACCCCTTAATCAAAGGTACACAGACAATAAAACACTATGGGTATGCTATGATTTTTATAGACATATCTGCAGGGCATTTGACACCATCTCCCACAACACACTCTACATAGACTACAAGAGATTGGCATCAAAGACATCGTGCTGCACGGGTTTTCCACTCCTTACCTGACCAATAGACAACAGCTGATCCGCAACAAGCATGGACAACCTCCCCCTTTTTTTGGACATAGAAACAATTAGAAATATGATGACAGAAAAAGACCACATGGCCAATCTAGTCTGTCCTTCCATATCAAAACAACTACAACAGTCCCCGTTTTTCTACCTTTAGGAGATCCCCTCTGTGTTTGTCCCATGCTTTTTTTTGAATTCAGTTACTGTCCTTCATCTCTTACCACCTCCACTGGGAGACTATTCTCACGGATCCACTACTTCTTTCCGTAAAGAAAATATTTCCAGCAGCATCACTCCTGAATTCTATCTCCCTTCACTCTCATCCCATGTCCCTCGTAGCAGAACTGCTTTCAATTGAAAGAGGCTCTCTTCCTGAACATTTATGCACGGAGGTATTTAAAGATCTCAATCATATCACCTCTATCCCGCCTTTCCTCTAAGGTGTACTGTCGCCAACCTGGTGGCCGGTGGCTGAACGGGGAGGTTGGGCATATAGTTAATTTTAGGCGAGGAGGTTTTTTTAAGGCCAGGTGCAGCCTGGTCTATGTAGTCTGATCCTGGTGCAAATAAGTCATGTAGCCAACTGAAGGGAGAATAAGGCTTTTATTTCCCTTTTCACAAAAAGATTCATTGGGCTACAAAAATTAAAGAAAGTCCTTCTTTTCAGGCATAAACCAAACTCAAGGTACAAAGTAAACTGTTATAATCTTGTTATCCAAGTTCCTTCCCTTGTTATCTGTAAACTCATGCTTGTTATTGTATTGAGACATTTTGTTCTATGTGAACGGCGCTGATGCCGAATAGTGCGGTATATAAGAGAATGTAAATAAATAAATAAATAAATAAAATCTTCACAGTTGTGGAAAGGAATTTAACCAAGGATTCTTGTCAACATTGGAGTAAATTACATGTCTGAACATTCTTCTTTCATTCAGCACAAATATGAAACCTTCTTAAGGTAATATCTGTAAGGTTCACAGGTACGGCAGTGATTCCAAACTATCCAAACACAACATGGACAATCCATCAATTCCACTGATATGAGGGAATAGGTCTATAAGCTCCACCTGCATTGGTTCTAAATCACTATTATCTTCTCTGAGTTGGGGCCTTCTCTGGCTGTTATCACTGGCCTAGTCCCTATTTCTGTACCCTTGTTTTCCATACAGTTGTTCTAAGGTTCTTAAATGAGCATGGCCTGTTTTATAGCCTCTATATCTTGGCTGGTGAAACTTTGGCCTGCTTTCTCTTCCTTTAAATTGGGCATCTGTTTTATAAGGGCTTCTAGCAGCTGAGCCTTTCTTCATGAATAAAGAATCATCATACCTTGGTTTCCTGTAATAGGCATAGCTGGAAGTGTCCTCCTCAGGTATTTCCCTTAGGACCCAGTCTCTCTGGCAATCTTTCTCTTGAAAGCTTCTGGTACCTTTCAATCTGGTCTCCGGGCTTGCTGGCAAGCGTAGGCCTCTATCCAAGCCTGGCTTCCTGCTTCTTAGCTCTTTACCTCTGGAGTTTCTGGCTACCAACGACTTCCCACAGGACTGACTCTCCTCTGTCTGTCTTTCTCCCTGGGACCTTCTGGTTCTCTTCCAGTTCCTGCCACTAGTCCTGGTTTTCACTGTTCCGTTTCTCATCAGTGCTCTGCTCTCTGGTGCTACTCTGCTCTCCGGTGATGCCCTGCTTTTCTGGTGCTGCTCTGCTTTCTGGTGCTGCTCTGCCCTCCTGTCTCCAGCCACTTGCTTATTAAAGGTCTTCTGCCTTTGAGCTTCCCGGGCTAGTTCTCAGGTGCTGCTGATTAGCTAGGTGTGTCCACTCAGCCTCTGTACGTGCACGCCTGATCCCCCTAGCTGTTTTTTCTAGACAATTGCATTCTCTGCACCTCATTTGTTTTTGGGACAGACAGCTTCTTTTCCTATGTCCTCACATTTATTAGCTCCTGCTCTAGGACAGTACATATTAAGATCCTTCAGTCTGAAACTCATGGCTTTATAATGAAGACACTAATCACATGGGCATGGACAGAACCATATCAATGTGACACCCGTGTGTATGCCTTCCAATTCAAAATGTCCCCAACATGCAATGTTTTTTGTGTTGTGATCATGTCATGTTTGCCTGTGTGTCCTTTATTATGTGTTTCTTAATGACTGACTCTGCAATTTGTGCTGATGTTGCAAGGCGCATACCAATACAATATTTCTCCTTTTTCTGACACAGGGCAGAGAACAAACCAGACACATACAGCTCTGTTGGGACATGTCCCAGAGACAGTGTTGCTGAAGACATATTGGACAGGAACACATGGGGATATGTGTGCCAACAGCAAAATATGGTTTTAGGGAGGTGCAGGGAAAGAGGTGAACCACAAACATCTGGACAATAGGAAAAAGACCTCGTCATGGGTATTGTCACGCAGCATCATTTGACAACATAATCTGCAGTGTGCGCCAGCATTATAGAAATGGGGGCACCCCAGATATGTGTATGTGTGTCTCAGGCCCCCTCAGATCATCTGACCTATCCCAGACAAGCAGTGTGCAGACCTGGCATTGACCATATTAAACTGTGGCAATGTGCCATGTGTGAGATCTGTGATTCTCAGGACCCTCATCCAGACCCCTTCCAGACATGGGGATGGCTCATGGGAGACACAGATCTAAAAGTTGGTAGGTTTGGCAGGCATGACTGTTCTGCAGACTGCTCTTCTGGGATATAAGTGACATGTGTATGTGTGACAGTTGGTACTGGAGAGGAATCTCACATATCACCCTCTGTCCCACCCACAGGCACTCATCAGGCACTCCAGTGTCTATACATGACTATGGGAGAAAATACCAGGGAGCTGCGGATGATCCGGGAGGAGATGTGGTCAGGGGTGCTTGCCCGCATTGCGGATGCCATGGAGGACATTGTGGGCCTAATGGGGCAGCGAGCACCAGCACCAGCACCAGCTCCGTCACCTGAGGCACCAGGACAAGGTGCAGTACCGCGGGGGGTGGTGTGCCGTGGGAGGCGCAGGCGGCCACGCAGGAGGTGACTGCAGGTCTAATAAACAGCTGTTAACCAGTACATACGTGTGTTTTCCAATGTGTGTCCCTGTATTCCCCTAGGTAGTGTGCAAATGCATGTTCTGTCCCACACACATGCCCCTCGATGGTGGGTTGTCTGTACTGGCAGGTATCACTGTACAGACACCATCACATGCTGTGTTTGCCATGCACTGTGTCAGATCCCAGCCCCTGGGCTGCAGTGTGGTGGTTTACACATCCTCCCGGGTTGCACAGGGGGAATGTCCTGAAGCTACATGTCCAGTGTTGGGAGCCATCACAGTTTTCATCATTTCATACCCTCTACATTGGAAGCACATGTGTGACCATTGTCCCTGCCTGCAACACTGCCTACGTGCCTGCCCCCCCACAAACTTATATGGTTACTCACCAACCATCCCTGTGACATGTATTGTCCCAGGACCCACTCAACAGCTTTACCCCTGAGTAGCTCCTGGGCTCAGCAGCACATCTTACCCTGCCAGCACAGATGTAGTGGTCTGCCAGTTCTACTATTGGCACACAGGCATGTTGCATCAGAAACGGTTCCCACACATTGCACACAGCATGCACGTGCCTCCATATCCTGGGACGTCCTCTACATTGCAACATCTCAGGGTCCACCCTGGTCTCACACACCTACACACATGGTCAGCCCCACGACCGCATGTGGAGCCAGTCCACGTATGCCACTCATGTCTACCTTTACTACACATACCTGTCTACACACATATCCCATGCTTGCAGCCATAGTGTGTTGGTAAGGGAGACACATGACCATTGTGACATATGATCAAATGTGTGTATTTGTATACAAGTAACAGGAAAAACACAAGCAAACCCCCTCCCATGCTGCATGCCGAGTGATGGAACACAGGACAGCACAGGGCACATGTGTGGACATCACAGGTGCTATCACACACTCCTGTGACGCCCTTCAGGGGATGGCTGCCGACATGGGAGACACTCCTCCTCGGCGGCCACCCGCTGAATGGCTTCTGTCAGCACTGGTATGTGTGCCCCAGAAAATGGACACGGTGCTCCAAGCCACCCAGGGCCACATACAGGTCCTGCAAGCACCTGCCACCACACACAACATGGTGCCAGGGGTCTGTGTGCTGGCATGTGCATGCGACCTGTGTGTGGCCCTGGATGGTGTATCCACATGCCGTGGCTGGCGGGAGCCCACAGTGCCCTGTGCTGCCCTTTGTTCCCCTTCACCCTCCCACACCCACACATCCTCCTCCTCCCACCCTGCCAACTCCCACCCGCCCTTCACATCCTCTTCCACCCCTCCCCCCACCCCCCACCCCCCACCCACACATCCTCTTCCATCCCTCCCCCCACCCCCACATCAGCCACACCCTCTCCCTCCCCTGCCACCCCACCACCCACCCCTTCCATGCCCTCATCAGCCCATCCTCTGCTGCAGTATGGGCCTCCTCTTCTGCCTCCTCCTCCTCTTCCTCGCCTCCCAGCTCCGCCCCATCCTCCACCACCACCACCTCCATCTCTGTGGCATGGTGGGCAGGGGGCGCCTCAGGACATATGCTGATGTGGTGGGGTCATCATCGTTGTCATCACCCTCTGTGGAAGAGGACAGTCATCAGCACATTATTATGTGTGTTACATAGCACATGTACCTATGCAGGCACCACACAGGCTGCTGGGCCAATGTGACATCTGTTACTGGGCAGCCAGGTCGACAATACTCACCATCACCCTGTGACAGGACCTCCCTCTGGAGGCGAGAAAGGTAGTCCTGGTGGTGGAGGCGCAACTCTCGCCCCTTCTTCCGGAGATCCTCTACCTGTGGATGTGAAAAGAATGGGTGGGGCATCAGTGACCGTTTATCTCTGGTGGGTGGCCAACATAAACAAACATCTGTGTGGGCAGCATCTTGCTGCTCCTGCTCCACTGCTGTGTGTGTCATGTACAGCATACTTACACACCTGTAACAGGTGATCTCCAGGAACAAGTCTGCACATGTGGGTATCGTCGGGACCAACTGAGCCTGTGTGGGAATCCTCCCCAGCATCCTATAGGAAACCTTTTGGGAGCATCCTACAGTGCCAGCGTGCTGCCTTCCCACCTCTCACACCTGCCTCTCTCAAGTTGAGCTGAAAGCTCATACAAAGAGAGATAGATAGATAGGGAATGAGAGAGAGAGAGAGACAACCCCTAGGGGAGATGGGTGGGTTGTGAAGGCTTATTCCTGTTGTTCCTGAAGATCACCTGTTACAGGTGAGTGACTATGTTATCTCCAGGAACAAGCAGCAATTAGTCATCACATGTGAGGACACCCTAGATGTAGATGCCAGAGAAGGATCCCCAGGGCTGTGAGGCCCTGTGGAGGGGTTCCACCTCCTCCCATGGCTCTCTGGCATCCTGTAAAAGAGGCGGCTAGGATTTGATTATGTATGGGTGATGTTTTGGAGAGCAGCCTGACCAACCATAGCATCCCTGTGGGATCCTTTATCCAAGCAGTAGTGGACTGTGAACTGAGGACAAGGTAGCTGCTCCACAAATGTCGTTAATATAGACGGAATGGAGGTGCACCCTAGAGGCTGCCATGACTCTCACATTGTGAGCAGGAACATGGGCCTCCAGTAAAAGGTGTTTGCTATGATAGATACAAGTAATACATTGTGCAATCCAGTTGGATAGACATATGTTGGAAATTGCTGTACCCAATTGGGACGGATCTGAGGCTATGAATAGCTGAGAGGACCTTCTGTGTTGCTGGTTCCTCTGCAGATGAACAGCCACAGCTCTTTTACAGTCCAAAGTATGAAGAGTCTTCTCTGCATTTGAAGCATGAGGCTTTTGAACGACTACAGGTAACTAATCCTCTTGGTTCAAATAAAAGGTGGAAACCACCTTAGGCATGAAGTGTGGATGTGTCCTTAGGACTACCTTATCATGGTGAAACAGCGTGTAAGGTGGATCAGCCACTAGAGCTTGCAAATCACTTATACGACTTGCTGATGTGCTTGCAAGATGGAATATTACTTACCAGGACAGAGACTTCAAGGAAGTAGTGGCTAAGGGCTCAAGAGGCGGCAGCATAAGCTGGCCTAGCAGCACATTGAGACCCCATGCCACTGGAGGTGGTCTAAGGGGAGGTTTCGTTAGATGCAGGCCTCTCATGATTCTGGATATGAGAGGATGGGATGAAATGGGTTGTCCATTGATGGGGTCAGAAGAAGCAGCAATGGCACATACATGGGCTCTGACTGACTCAGGTTGGAGACCAGTGTTTGAAACGTAAAGGAGTGAGTCCACAAATGAGTCTATAGGGATGACAAGAGGGTTGATGCCCTTTTGTGATCAGCAAATGGAAACTCTCTTCCACTTGAAGGCATAAGATTGCCTTGTGGAAGGTTTCCTGGAATCATAACGGACATCTCGCACTTCCTGAGTGAGGGGACGGCCAAAGCAGTTACAGCCTTCAGTAGCCAGGCTCTGAGGTGCAGACACTGGGGGTTTGGATGCCATACTTTCCCCTCCTCCTGCGACAGTATGTCTGGAGCTGACCCTATGTCCAGGGGTGGAACCTGGGGCAGATGTTGAAGCAGAGGGTACCACACCTGGTTTTGCCAGCATGGGGCTATGAGGATCATGTTGCCTCTGTCCCTCAGGAGCTTTAATAGGGTCTTGGCAATCAAGGGAATGGGAGGAACGGCATATAGGACTTCCTGCCCCCAGTTGAGGTGGAAAGCATCCCTCACTGGCAGCCATGAGCCTGAATCCATGAACAGAACTGGGTAGGTTGCCATATGAGGGACTTGCAAAGAGGTCTACATCTTGACTTCCCCAGAGTTGCAATACTCTGGAGAGTTGGTCCATGTGTAGAGACCATTTGTGTGGAGGCAGAAACACGACTGTGTGTGTCTGGCCAAGAGTCCTGATTGCCAGGGAGATAGCCTGGCAGGAGATGGATCTGCTGCTCTCTGGCAAATGCCCACAGTTGAAGATCTTCATTGCAAAGGGACAGAGAGCCTGTTCCTCCTTGTTTCCTCACATAGACCATGGCTACATGATTGTCTGCGTGACGTAGTATTCTCTTGGCCTGTAGAAGGGAATGGAATACGTGAGGAGCCAGGCGAATTGTTCTGAGCTCCAACAGATTGATGTGGAAATCAATCTTCTGACAATTCCAAGGTGGCTTGGGTGGAGGTGTCCAGTAGATGTGCACCCCACCCCATTTTGGAGGCATCTGTTGTTAATGTGATCTGAGGAGGGGGTTGCAGGAAAGGTGACCCCTCCAACAGGTGTTGTGCTGACCGCCACCAGTCCAGGGACAGGGTACCGTGGTTTGAGCTTACTATCAGATCTGTGAGACAGCCTGTTGCTTGCACCCACTGGGAAGAGAGGGCCTACTCGGCTGGTCTCATGTGGAGAAAAGCATAGGGGACCACATGCACCGTAGATGCCATGTGACCCAGCAGCTGACGCATCTCTCGAGCCGAGAGGTGGGTCTTTTGTAGTGCTGAAGAAACCAGTTGCACAATGCAAGGACAGCGAGGCTGAGGCAGGTAGGTCTTTGGCAGTCTGGTAACTAGCATTGCTCCTAGGAGCTCCAGCGATTGCGTGGGAGTCAGAAAGGATTCCTGGAGATCTATGACAGGTCCTAGATATTGAAGTCCACGCATTGTGTACGAGAGAGAGGCCTGGGCTTATGTTTGTGACTCTGCCCGGATGAGGCAATCATCCAAGTAAGGGCAGACAAAGATTCCCCTGGTATGCAGTACACACACTACCACAGCCATGCACTTTGTGACTACTCTGGGTGCTGAGGCAATGCTGAAGGGAAATTTTTGTTTTGATAGTGCTGTCCCTGATGGTGTAACCAAATGGACTTTCGGTGTGATTGTTGGCTTCGAAGATGGGTGTACGCATCCTTGTGATCTAGAGAACAAAGGCAGTTCTGCCTGTGTAGGTCAGGAAGTACTGTTCATAGAGAAACCATTTTGAATGTCTGTTGGAACAGGAACTTGTTCGGTTCTCAGAGATCTAAAATGGGTCTGTGACCTCCTGTTTTCGTTGGTATGAGGAAATTTGGGGGGAAGAACCCAGAACCCTGTTGAAGGTGAGGTACCTCTTCCATTGCTCCTTGAGGTAAGAGATGTTTTACCTCTGGATTAAGTTGGGGGGACCTTCGAGAACTGAATGTCCTTATTATTGTAGGAGGCAGCAGGCTATGTGAATGACGCCTGTACCCTCTCCTATGATGGACAGAGTACAGGGTTTTGATGTTATTTGCCTCCATCTGTGGATGAGGTGACCTAATCTTCCTGGGATTGGTGAAGGTTGTTTTCCCTGGAGGGCCAGGAAGGGCAGGTACTCTATCACGGAGTCAAAGGCCCTGTGGGGGCTGAGGCTGCTGGGTCTGCTGAGGCAGAGTAGCTCTCGGCTTTCTCTGCTTAGTAGATTGTTGACCCTTTCTAGCAGCTTGTACTGCAGGTTGTCCTTGCTGAGCATAGGACTGATAGTATCCTTTCTTTTTGGAGAGGAAGGGCTTTTCTAAGGCTCTCATCTTTGCAGGATCTACAATATTTGAAAGCCTTGTCAAGGTAGAATTGTCTTGCCGGTTCTTCCAAAAATGTTTTCACCAGTACAGGGGATGTTGGCCAGTTTATCCTGTACCCAGTGTTCCTATGAGAGGCTTGCAGCCAGCCAAGTTTCCTTGCCCCAATAGCAATGGCAGAGACTCTGCCTATGCATGAAAAACAGTCAAAAGCTGCCCTGTTCACAACTTTTGAAATGTTCTGGGCATGCTTGACAGGTGCTACATAGTCGTGACCTCTGTGATCTGGGAGATGGGGACTTACCAGTTGTAGATCTCCTGTGACCTCCGTCAGGAACATTCCCATGTACATGATATAGGAACCTGTCCTGCATGAAAGCATGAAAGCATGGATGTTTGGATGACACAGCGACCAAAGGCATCTAATGTCTTACACTCCCTACCAGGAGGGTTGGTGGCATGTTGTTTGTAACGTTTAATTCTCCTCATAGCAGACTCCACCATGATGGAGTGATCAGGGAGGTGTCCTTTCTGCAAACCAGGGGACGGAGGCACACGATACATAGTAGGCACCTGTGAGAATGTGGAGAGGTGGTAAGAGGAATCTCCCACATTCTCAAAAGAGGATTCCTTAAGATCTGATGTATGGGCAGGATGTCTGCCTCCTTTGGAGTTTGGTGATATTGGTGAATCTCTAGCTCCCGTGGCCTGTGCTCACATTGAGTTACTAATCAAATGGAGAGGCCCTTGACTACATGTGTGTGGAGATCCAGGAAGGACATATCCTGAGGAGGGGACAATCTCCTCTTGGGAGAGGCAGGCTTGTCCTGGAGAGGTACATCGTTACCCTCTGAGCTGTCAGAGTCATCAGACCCCTCAGGAGATTGGATGTATCTTCTCTACGGAGGCTCAGGTAAAGTGTGGTATTGGTACCGATTGGCCTCAGTATCGGAGTGACCCGGTACCGGGGTGTGGATACCGGTACTCATCAGCAGCAATGGTGCAGTTGCCGATGCCAGTCCTGCAATTGCTGCACATACCGGTGCTGGACTTTGCAGGGTCTGGATGGAACCAAGGTCTTTGATGCCACAAGGAGAGCTGCCAGACTGCGTTCGATGGCCACGATCCTCTGGTGAATCAACACTGCCGATGTCTGTGTATGAGTACTGGCCAAAGCCAGGACCCCAGAGCATAGCACCAGGTGGTCGGACCAGGTTGAGGCCTCCAGAACTTCATGGAGTCCCAAAGTGGCTTTGGAGGCCAGGGACTCCCACCGGGGCTGTTTGGCCGGAGCGTGCTCCTCAAGGGCAATGCCAGTGGCAGTACGATATTTGGAGGGGGATCTACCCTTTGAGGAACGGACAGATTTGTGTTTGGTTACCTGAGATCCACGGGAGGAAGAGGAAGCCCTTGAAGACATGGCTGCCACCGACGCCACGTTGGAGGGAAAGAGGGTACCGAGCTTGGCTGCTCTGTTCTGCCAACCCCTCTTGGATAACATCCCACAGGCCAAACATTCAGACATGGAGTGATCTGGCCATAAGCATTTGCAACACCAATCATGGTTGTCAGTGACGGAATAGGTACCGGCACATTATCAGCATATTTTCTGAACCCGAGGAGTGCTTTTCCATGATGGAGTAGGGATTAGGGCCTAATGCCAAACCAGGGGGAGACCTACAAAGGGGATTTTGCCTCTTTTGTTAAAAAGGTTTGTTTGTGTGAGGGAATCTGACCTTTTTGAAAAGAAAATTACAAGACCGGTGGTACCAGTAAAGAAAAACAGGCAGACACTGCCACAGGAGTGGCACTACAATAGCTGTTTTTCAGCAATGACAGGAACAATGACCTGCTGGCTCTGTGGAAAACAACAAACTGGAGAGAGGCATTTGGGAAAGGCAAGATGGCAGCACACAGGCGCTGTGGGATGCTTCCAATAGCTTTCCTATTGGACACTGGAGAGCGTTCCCATGCAGGCTCCGTCGGTACCGATGATACCCACATGTGAGGACTACTTCCTGCTTGTTCCAGGAGATTACCTGTTCCCAGTGCCACCTGCATGCGTAGTTGTGTCTCTGGGCATGTGTGCAGTGACACCTATGTGCAGTGTGCCTGGCACCCTGAACACACCATTCCAGTACCCTGTGGCCCCCTTGCATGACATTGCATGACCATGCCACATTTGGGTTGCCAATGATGGTGTCCAGGGTAACCCCCCTAACCCCATATGTGGTCTGGTGAACACATTTGTGTTGTAATGATCTACACACATCCTCGGACCCAACCCCACTGGCAACATGATATCCTAACAAACATGGGTGCTGTGTCCATACATGGGACATTGGATGGGTGGCCCTATTCACCTTGCCAGGGGCCACTACCATGACATTTGGGTTTCTACGAGGCCCAGGATAGCAATGCTTGACCCACTACAAGCATTGTGTAACGTGTCTCTCTTGGGGATACTGCTAGGTACGTATGACCTAGTTTGACCAATGTTGCAAAGAGCATACTGGGCGTGAAGGACGAGGGTGTGACCCAGTATGGGCTATCTTATGTTGTTATGTTCCTATGACCTGGGCCTTGTATGCTTAGGGCAGGTGTGGTTGCCAACACCAGGGGCAGGGGCCATTGCAGCAGAATAGGCTATTGCCACCTGTGCTCGTGTCAGGGTTTCTGTCTGTGCTGTGCAACCACAACAGGTGCATGTATCCTTCCAACACCATCAGTAATGTTCATCTGCAACTAGGTGTGGGATTCCTAGCAAGTGGGCAGATGTGTGACCTGACTCAACATACAGTTCTGGGGACATGGCTCTGTTACAGGCCTTTGTAATCAGATCTCATGGGGGTGGGGTGCTGTTACACACATCCACATCTGCACCTAGCATACCATCTGGATACATCAAAGACATGTGTGATGAGGTGCTGACCTCACAGACTAGGGGAGATGTGCAACCTACCTGCCATAACCTAACACAATATCTGAATGACATACCCACCATTGCAATCAGGTCTCTGGCCCCCTGGGGGTTGGGTGTCCTAGCACACATCATCAGCTCCATACACCATAGCACCAGGGTGACTGACAGTACACCTTACGCATGTCTCAGGACTCCTGGGGATAGGGAGAATGTATAGAAGTGTATAGACACACAGGACCATATCACCAGGGTGAGTGACAGCCTATTTTAATGGGCTTTCAGGACTCCTGGGGATAGGGAGAATGTGTTGAACTGTCTAGGCACACAGGACCATATCACCAGGGTGAGTGACAGCCAACTTTGATGGGCTCTCAGGACTCCTGGGGATAGGGAGAATGTATTGAACTGTCTAGGCACACAGGACCATATCACCAGGGTGAGTGACAGCCCACTTTGATGGGCTCTCAGGACTCCTGGGGATAGGGAGAATGTATTGAACTGTCTAGGCACACAGGACCATATCACCAGGGGGCCTGACAGCCCACTTTGATGGGCTCTCAGGACTCCTGGGGATAGGGAGAATGTATAGAATTGTCTAGGCACACAGGACCATATCAGCAGGGTGAGTGACAGCCCACTTTGATGGGCTCTGAGGACTCCTGGGGATAGGGAGAATGTATTGAACTGTCTAGGCACACAGGACCATATCACCAGGGTGAGAGACAGCCCACTTTGATGGGCTCTCAGGACTCCTGGGGATGGGAGAATGTATTGAACTGTTTAGGCACACAGGACCATATCACCAGGGTGAGTGACAGCCCATTTTGATGGGCTCTCAGGACTCCTGGGGATAGGGAGAATGTATTGAACTGTCTAGGCACACAGGACCATATCAGCAGGGTGAGTGACAGCCCACTTTGATGGGCTCTCAGGACTCCTGGGGATAGGGAGAATGTATTGAACTGTCTTGGCACACAGGACCATATTACCAGGGTGCCCGACAGCCCACTTTGATGGGCTCTCAGGACTCCTGGGGATAGGGAGAATGTATAGAACTGTCTAGGCACACAGGAACATACCACCAGGGTGAGTGACAGCCCACTTTGATAGAAACATAGAAACATGATGACAGAAAAAGACCACATGGCCTATCTAGTCTGTCCTTCCATAACAACAACTACAACAGTCCACTTTTTACCTTTAGAGATCCTCTGTGTTGGTCCCATGCTTTTTTGAATTCAGTTACTGTCCTCATCTCTACCACCTCCACTGGGAAACTATTCCACGGATCCACTACTCTTTCCGTAAAGAAATATTTCCGCATATCACTCCTGAATCTATCTCCCTTCACACTCATCCCATGTCCCCTCATAGCAGAACTTGCTTTCAATTGAAAGAGGCTCTCTCCCTGAACATTTATGCCACGGAGGTATTTAAACATCTCAATCATATCAACTCTATCCCGCCTTTCCTCTAAGGTGTACATATTAAGATCTTAAGTCTGTCCTCATATGCTTTATAATGAAGCCCACTAATCATTTTAGTAGCCACCCTCTGCACCGACTCCATCCTGTTCACATCCTTTTGAAGGTGCGGTCTCCAGAATTGCACACCATACTCCAAATGAGGTCGCACCAAAGACTTATACAGAGGCATTATCACCTCCTTTTTTCTGCTAGCCATTCCTCTCCGTATGCACCCAAGCATCCTTCTAGCTTTTTCTGTTGACTTTTCTACCTGTTTAGCTACTTTAAGATCATCAGACACAACCACGCCTAGGTCCCGCTCTTCTTTAGTGGACAAAATTAATTCACCTCCTATACGTATTGCTCCCTTGGATTGCTGCAGCCCAAATGCATGACCTTACATTTTTTAACATTAAATCCCAGCTGCCAAATTCTAGACCATTCTTCAAGCTTAGCTAGATCCATCCTCATGTTATCTACACCTTCCTGGGTGTCTACTCTATTGCAGATTTTGGTATCATCCGCAAAGAGGCAAACCTTACCCGACAGCGCTTCCGCTATATCACTAACAAAGATGTTAAAAAGAATCGGACCAAGGACAGATCCCTGGGGCACACCACTGGTAACATCCTTCTCCTCAGAGTGAGCTCCATTTACTTGTACTCTCTGTCGCCTCCCACCCAACCAATTTCTAACCCAAGCAGTAACTTTAAGGTCCATCCCTAGGGTGCTCAGTTTGTTTATAAGTTGCCTGTGAGGAACAGTGTCAAAGGCTTTACTGAAATCTAAATACACCACATCTAGAGCTCTCCCTTGGTGCAACTCCCTGGTCACCCAGTCAAAGAAATCAATCAGATTTGTCTGACAAGACCTGCCTCTGGTGAATCCATGCTGCCTCGGATCCTGTAATCCGCTGTACTCCAGAAACCTCACTATTTTCTCTTTCAGCAGCGTTTCCAATAATTTACTCACCACCGAAGTTAAACTAACCGGCCTGTAGTTTTCAACCACATCCTTACTTCCGCTTTTGTGTAAAGGCACCACATGAGCCTCTCTCCAGTCCTTTGGCACCACTCCTGACTCCAACGAGGCATTGAAAAGGTCAGTCAGTGGAGTTGCTAGAACATCCCCAAGTTCCCTCAGTATTCTAGGGTGCATCCCATCCGGTCCCATCGCTTTTTCTACTTTAAGTTGAGCTAGTTTCTCACAACACAGTCTTCTGAAAATTGTTCAATATGTCCCTCACTTCTGTTCTTATTTGTGGGTGTTTTCTGAGGTCCTGCTACTGGTTCTTCATCTGTGAACACAGAACAAAAATATTTGTTAAGCAATTCCGCTTTATCCTTATCAGCTTCTACATATTCCCCCCCTGCACCCTTGAGTCTGACAATACCACTTTTGCCCTTCCTCTTCTCACTAATATATCTGAAAAATGTCTTATCCGCCCATTTTATTGCATTGGCTATTTCCTCCTCCTTTTGAATCTTTGCCTTCTTGACTACTTTGCTAGCTTCTCTAAGTTTTTCCAAATACAGATGCCTGTCTTCCTCTCTCTGTGATCTCTTGTATTTCATGAAGGCCTCCCTCTTTTTCTTCACTTTTTCAGCTACTTCCTTCGAAAACCAAAGCGGTCTCCTTTTCCTTTTGCCTTTATTTACCATTTTAACAAAAAGGTTGGTTGCCCTTAAAATACGCCCTTTCAGTTTTGCCCACTGTTTTTCTACATCCCCCAGCTGTTCCCATCCCACTAACGACTCCCTGAGGTATTGGCCCATCTTCACAAAGTTAGTCTTCTTAAAGTCTAAGATCCTTACCTTGGAATGGATTCTAACAGCCCTAGTCCTAATACTGAACCACACCATCTGGTGATCACTGGATGCAAAATGATCTCCGACTACAACATCAGAAACACTTTCACCATTGGTAAGCACCAAGTCCAGTATGGCCCCTTCATGTGTGGGGTCTGTTACCAATTGCCTGAATAGAGTATCCAGGATCTCCTTACTTCTAGATGATACTGCAGCAGGAATGTGCCAATCAACATCTGGCATATTGAAATCTCCGATCAGTAGCACTTCCCCTGTCCTAGCAATGCTGCGTATGTCTTCAATTAACTCTCTGTCCACCTCTTCCTCTTGTGAGGGAGGTCTGTATATCACACCAATGCAAATAGATTTCTCTTTCCCTCTTTCTAGTTTAACCCACAATGCCTCCTCTCTCCCTATTAAGCTCTGTAATTCCAAAGCTTTAATAGTAGTTTTTACATATAGTGCCACTCCTCCTCCCCTTCTTCCTACCCTGTCCTTTCTGAATAAAGTATAGCCAGGTATAGTTACATCCCAGTCATGGTTTTCTGTGAACCATGTTTCTGTAACTGCCACTAAATCCAAGTCAGCCACTCCCACTAATGCTTCAACTTCAGGGATCTTATTTCCCATGCTACGGGCATTAATACACACTGCTTTCCATATGTTACCCCTGTTACCCATTTCCATAAAGGTATTAAATGTATCACCTACCTGGGGGCTTTCACTTACCTGGGGGCTTTCTTCACCCATCCCCAATGAATCTAGTTTAAAACCCTCCTCAGTAGATTAGCCAGTCTACTACCGAAGATGCGTTGACCTTTCTTGGACAGATGGATGCCATCTCTGCTCTGCAACCCTTGGAACAGCATCCCATGGTCCAGGAAACCAAAACGCTCTCGATGACACCATCCACGCAGCCATGCATTCATCTCCAGGATGCGAGCCTCTCTGCCTTGGCCTTTACCCTCAATAGGGAGGATTGAAGAGAACACCACCTGTGTACCTAACTGCTTCACCCTCTGTCCCAGAGCCATGAAGTCACTTTTGATACGTTCCGAGGTATACCTAGCAGTATCATTTGTTCCAACATGGATTAGCAACATTGGGTAATAGTCAGTGGGCTTGATGAGTCTCGGCAAACTCTCCGTAACATCTTGGATTTTGGCACCAGGCAAACAGCATACCTCTCTGGACATCAAGTCTGGTCGGCAGATGGACGCCTCAGTACCCCTCAGAAGAGAGTCTCCAACCACCACTACCCTTTGATTCCTTCTGGTCACTGATTCTGCAACTTTGGGGTACTTGAACTCTGGTTCTTCCCTTTCCAGGGATGCTTTCACCTCCTCCACTTCCAGGGCTGCATAATGGTTCTTCAATTCAAGGGCTGGAGAAGTTGGATTGGTGATTTTGCAGGCCCTGGTGACTTGTGTCCAACCATCGACATTCTGTTGGCACCCATCTTCTCCTGTGCTGGAGAGCTTGGTTGCTGCAAGAAGCATCTCATCAATGTACTTCTCACTGTCTTGAATGCTCCTCAGCCTCGCCACCTCCTCTCTGAGTTCCTCCGCTTGTTTCCTCAGAGCTTCAGCATGCAGGCACCCTGCACATAGAACCGGTCCTTCAACTGGCATTAGGACCTCTGTCTGGACCGAGGCAGAAGCTGTAATGGGGGCAACAGCTTTAGCAATACGATTTTTCCCAGCCATTGTTCTGTTCGTGGAGCTTGGTATCTGTTAAAGCAAAAGAGAGAGATCAACCAAGTACCAGCCAGTTTCGCAGCTGTCCTTTCAGAGAAAAAGCAGTTAAATCTCTTTAATTATATTCCAAATGTGCTGGTCCAATTCTCTGTGATTTGTTAAAGGGGGAGGTTCCCTATAAAGCAAGACTGCTCACTAGGGTTGGGTGGGAGTCGGGGTGGGTAGGGAGGGAACTAATACCTGATTAGGTGTTAGCAGTTTCTAAACCTGAGGAGGTTACTGGAGTTCAGCAACCTACGGTGCTCAAGGAATGTTCCCCTAAAGCACCAAAAAGAAAGTAACCTTGCTTTAAAAAATATACAAAAAACCCTTTTAAGAGCTCCCAGTCAGAGAGCTAGCAATGTAATATAATAAAACAAACAAACAAACAAACCCTCAAATCCTTACTGTTTGTTGATCTGTGGAGCCCTGGTTAGGAACGCCTCAACAGGGCAGGGCACTGGAGCCTTTTATGCAGGCCTCAGCTTGTACTCAGGAAACAGGCCCACTAACTCCTGATTAGGTGTTAGCAGTTTCTAAACCTGAGGAGGTTACTGGAGTTCAGCAACCTACTGTGCTCAAGGAAAGTTCCCCTAAAGCACCAAAAAGAAAGTAACCTTTCTTTAAAAAATATACAAAAAACCCTTTTAAGAGCTCCCAGTCAGAGAGCTAGCAATGTAATATAATAAAACAAACAAACAAACAAACCCTCAAATCCTTACTCTTTGTTGATCTGTGGAGTCCTGGTTAGGAAAGCCTCAACAGGGCAGGGCACTGGAGCCTTTTATGCAGCCCTCAGCTTGTACTCAGGAAACAGGCCCACTAACTCCTGATTAGGTGTTAGCAGTTTCTAAACCTGAGGAGGTTACTGGAGTTCAGCAACCTACTGTGCTCAAGGAAAGTTCCTCTAAAGCACCAAAAAGAAAGTAACCTTGCTTTAAAAAATATACAAAAAACCCTTTTAAGAGCTCCCAGTCAGAGAGCTAGCAATGTAATATAATAAAACAAACAAACCCTGAAATCCTTACTGTTTGTTGATCTGTGGAGCCCTTGTTAGGAAAGCCTCAACAGGGCAGGGCACTGGAGCCTTTTATGCAGGCCTCAGCTTGTACTCAGGAAACAGGCCCACTAACTCCTGATTAGGTGTTAGCAGTTTCTAAACCTGAGGAGGTTACTGGAGTTCAGCAACCTACTGTGCTCAAGGAAAGTTCCCCTAAAGCACCAAAAAGAAAGTAACCTTGCTTTAAAAAATATACAAAAAACCCTTTTAAGAGCTCCCAGTCACAGAGCTAGCAATGTAATATAATAAAACAAACAAACAAACCCTCAAATCCTTACTGTTTGTTGATCTGTGGAGCCCTGGTTAGGATGGGCTCTCAGGACTCCTGGGGATAGGGAGAATGTAATGAACTGTCTAGGCACACAGGACCATATCACCAGGGTGAGTGACAGCCAACTTTGCTGGGATCTCAGGACTCCTGGGGATAGGGAGAATGTATTGAACTGTCTAGGCACACAGGACCATATCACCAGGATGAGTGACAGACCACTTTGATGGGCTCTCAGGACTCCTTGGGATAGGGAGAATGTATTGAACTGTCTAGGCACACAGGACCATATCACCAGGGTGAGTGACAGCCCACTTTGATGGGCTCTCAGGACTCCTGGGGATAGGGAGAATGTATTGAACTGTCTAGGCACACAGGACCATATCACCAGGGTGAGTGACAGACCACTTTGATGGGCTCTCTGGACTCCTGGGGATAGGGAGAATGTATCGAACTGTCTAGGCACAAAGGACCATATCACCAGGGTGCCTGACAGCCCACTTTGATGGGCTCTCAGGACTCCTGGGGATAGGGAGAATGTATTGAACTGTCTAGGCACACAGGACCATATCAGCAGGGTGAGTGACAGCCCACTTTGATGGGCTCTCAGGACTCCTGGGGATAGGGAGAATGTATTGAACTGTCTAGGCACACAGGACCATATCAGCAGGGTGAGTGTCAGCCCACTTTGATGGGTTCTCAGGACTCCTGGGGATAGGGAGAATGTATAGAACTGTCTAGGCACACAGGACCATATCACTAGGGTGAGTGAAAGCCCACTTTGATGGGCTCTCAGGACTCCTGGGGATAGGGAGATTGTATAGAACTGTCTAGGCACACAGGACCATATCAGCAGGGTGAGTGACAGCCCACTTTGATGAGCTCTCGGGACTCCTGGGGATAGGGAGAATGTATTGAACTGTCTAGGCACACAGGACCATATCACCAGGGTGAGTGACAGCCCACTTTGATGGGCTCTCAGGATTCCTGGCGTTAGGGAGAATGTATAGAACTGTCTAGGCACACAGGACCATACCACCAGGGTGAGTGATAGTCCACTTTGATGGGCTCTCAGGACTCCTGGGGATAGGGAGAATGTATAGAACTGTCTAGGCACACAGGACCATATCACCAGGGTGAGTGGCAGCCCACTTTGATGGGCTCTCAGGATTCCTGGGGATAGGGAGAATGTATTGAACTGTTTAGGCACACAGGACCATATCACCAGGGTGAGTGACAGCCCACTTTGATTGGCTCTCAGGACTCCTGGGGATAGGGAGAATGTATTGAACTGTTTAGGCACACAGGACCATATCACCAGGGTGCCTGACAGCCCACTTTGATGGGCTCTCAGGACTCCTGGGGATAGGTAGAATGTATAGAACTGTCTAGGCACAAAGGACCATATCACCAGGGTGAGTGACAGCCCACTTTGATGGGCTCTCAGGACTCTTGGGGATAGGGAGAATGTATAGAACTATCTAGGCACACAGGACCATATCACCAGGGTGAGTGACTGCCCACTTTGATGGGCTCTCAGGACTCCTGGGGATAGGGAGAATGTATTGAACTGTTTAGGCACACAGGACCATATCACCAGGGTGCTTGACAGCCCACTTTGATGGGCTCTCAGGACTCCTGGGGATAGGGAGAATGTATAGAACTGTCTAGGCACACAGGACCATATCCCCAGGGTGAGTGACAGCCCACTTTGATGGGCTCTCAGGTCTCCTGGGGGTAGGGTGGATTGGAAAACAGCAACAGCAGCATATTCCATACCAGCAGGGGTGCTGGGGACCCACTTTTTTGGACTTTCTGGGCAAGTGGGGGTAGGGCAGATGTTTTAGACTGCTGGGCCACACACACGCATATCACCAATGGGACTAACATACCATTTTGGGCACATTTCACAGCCCCTGGGGGTGGGGAAGATGTTTTACCCTGCAACTACAGACCCCATCATACCAGCAGGATGTTTAGAAACCCTCCTTAGTCTGATCTATGGCCTACCTGTGTTACGGTGTGTTGTAGCATATCAACACCAGCAGCTGCCATGACACCAGGATGGCATCAGGAACTCTGTGAACAAGTCCTTAGCCCCCTGGGTACAGGGCAAACCACTCAGATGTGATATATAGACAATATGGCATGTGGGTTTACCTGATACACATCTCTGAGATAGACTACCTACACACAGCAGCATGCACAGCTACAATCAACACTGGATATATATATGGATCTACTTACCTTACCTTACCTCACGTGGGTAGTCTGCCACACAATTATAGCGCCGTGTCAGCCGATCCCACGCCCTCCGGACCCTCATCTGGTCCTGCCGCCTGGATGACCCTGGAAACAGCTTGTGCTGCCTCATAGCAATCAGCTGTGCCAGGCAGCGTAGCTCCCGGGTGGTAAAGGCAGGCTTCCTGGATCTGGTTGCCATGTTCTACACTGTCACCAATGAGGAATGCACGCACGCCGCAACACGCATGCATGCGCAGCACACCACCTGTGCATGCGCACCACAACACGCGCGCATGCACGCAGTTGGGCCCGTGCCGCGCGCATCTTTTTGCCGCACAGGGTATGGTGTCGCCAACAATATTTATCCAGATCTATGATGCAGACAGACATTGCACTGATGTGTCTGACATTTAAAAACACAATCAGAATTTTTCCTTGTTGTTTACACACTTGGGTCTCGAACCCATCACCACTGGTTTCTAGGGTACTGTTGGAACCGGTGTGCTATGCATTTTCATATAGCAATGACTGGCTAAACAGTTACACCAAGGAGTTCTGAGAGCCCATCAACGTGGGCTGCCACTCACCCTGGTGATATGGGGTTGTGTGTGCCTTTCGGGCGGGGGAGCGGGGCGGGTTGTTTGGACCCATAGGTGGATTATGTAGTACCACCCAAACTGCCCTCTAGAGCTCAGGATCTCCCACCAACAGATCCACATTCTACATCATTGCAATGGTGCTGTTAGAGGGGACCATCAACCTCAGCTCAGCTGGTGGATAGACAACATACAGGGCAGTCCATGCATTTCTGCACGCATCCATACGGTGATAGCAGACAGACAGGAAGCCTGGAAATGTTCAGCTGCCCACCACCACTATCTGATATTCTCCAGCAGCGAGCACAGTGAATCTGCAGCCGCTGCACCCTGCAAGGTGTTCCAGCCTCACACATACTAACTGCAAACAGTCTGCTAGCTAGTTCATAGTGCATACTACTAGAAGAAATGTGTACACCCAAAACTGGGATGTCAGCACACCCATCAAGCAGATAGGTTAGTGATTGGGCTCCAAAAAAAGGCAGTCCATAGATATCACTTGAAAGAGATGCTATTAGCACTAGCACCTATTAGCACCTAGCCATGCCATGGTGACTGCTCAGTCAGGGTGAGAGTGACCTCCCAGCAGGACATGCAGGGGCCACCCTGTCCGTGCAGGTGATGGCCGGCCACTACAATGTCCCAGCCATTGCCCTATGCCCTGTGCTCATGCATCCTGCCCAGGCCACCCTGTCCGAGCTATACCCACAGTACCTTGCTCCTCATTATGCACATTGGCAAGCTAACACTGGACACAGTGCAAACAGTGTGGGCTGAGTAAGGTGTTGCAACCACCACACACTGGATGGACAGACACACACTCCCACACCTATGCCAGCATTGTGCTACTATAGAGAGTTTTTGCAGTCCAGGCCAACTCACCAGTCCTGGACACAGCGCAGGCATGGCTATGGTATGCAATACTGTTGGGGTCACTCCCCAGGGTGGTGAACACTGTCAGACACCAGACCTGAAACACACTCCACAGACATCAGAGATATTGGTATGATACAACTCAATGAGCATATTGTGCTTAACTTAGGAATTGCTATCTGCCAGTAATCATAGCAACCTTTTGATATATGTGTACCATATTCCCAGGTTTAGGGTGGCATTGGTAAGGTATGCACGTACTAGTATTGTGAGATGTACGCAAGGCCCGATATCCTGCCTCTCCGTGAGGCTTTTGATAATGGAGCCTGTGGGTGCGGTTCTTTCTGCTCCTGTTGGCCGCTGCTCTAGGGCAGAGGTCCCCAGCTCCAGTCCTGGTGGGCCAAACACTGTTCATGTTTTCCTGCTGTCCCTAATGAATATGCATGAATACATCTGCATACCATGGGGGCGGCGCATGGAAATGAAGCACACACATCTTTATTAGATACAGCATATACGTGAATGATTTGTGGCCCTCCAGGACTGCATTTGGGGGACTCTGCTCTAGGTAATGCGCATGTTTCTGGTGTCTGTGCTCTGTAGGGTAAAATGTAGATGTTTTGGGCATGTTTACGTTATCTGCACTAAAGGTTCTGTCTGTATTATCACATTTTTGTGGTGGGTAAAATGTAGGGACTGGGATGGCAGGGGGCACAGCTGGGATTTGAACCTGTGACCTTCTGCTCCTGAAGGCACTGGCTGTGTGCACTGTACCACTGTCATGGCACAGAAACAGTGCATTCCCTGGGGAGTCCATGGCTGTTCGTCAGACAGGGCCTGTCTATTGCAGTGCACGGCACCACGTGAAGAGGGCTAGGCCATGGTGTGCTGTGGGCAGCAGACACTGCCCCCTCCACCACCGGTACCCCTCCGCCACCATGCTGACATGGCCTTATATTGGAGACAGCATCAAACTTGAATGATTTGTGGCCCTCCAGGGCTGCATTTGGGGGAATGTGCTCTAGGTAATGCACATGTTTCTGGTGTCTGTGCTCTGTAGGGTAAAATATAGGCGTTTGAACCATGCTTATGTTCTCTGCAATAATGGTTCGTCTGTACTTTCACGGTTTAATAGTGGTTAAAATATGGGGACTGAATTGGCAGGAGCCCCAGCTAGGACTTGAACTGATGACCTTCTGCTCCTGAACACACTGGCTGTGTTCACTGCACCACACTGTAGCCACAGAGACAGTGCCATCCCTGGAGATAGGAAACCTGGCCAATGGGGTCGGAAACCCTGCTCTGGACAATTTCACTGTGGGCTCATTCACCTTGTATGGGGACGGAGCGTAGACCTTTCCAAAATTCATTTCTTTTTTTTTGGAGCTTTCTTGGGAGTGTTTTTTGATGTTTCCCATTGATATCACTATTGGCCAGCTTGGTTATGTTTTTTTTTCCATTTTGTTGAGGTCATTTTCACTGTTTATTTGCCCTTTTGTTCCGTGCACATGTATCACACTTATCACTTTTTGTAGGTTTCCCTGGTTTTGCTGTACATTGCTGACGTAAATGGTTTCTTTTCCCTTTAAATCGGCTCTAACGCGAGGGTTTCTCTGGCGTTATTTTTTTGCCTCGGATTTCACAGCGTTAGTGTGCGGGGAGCATCTCCCCTCCCACTCTCCACCCATTAACCCCTTATCTCCACCCCGGGGAGCCTTCCTCCGCCCTCCGGGAGCCTTTGCCCGCCTTCATCGCTCGTTTTCGCCGCGGCACGCATTATCGCGTGGTAAGGTACCTGTGCGCCGGCAGATGCGACATTATCGCGCGATAAGGAACATCTCTGAACGGAAACACCACCATGCCCTAATACTTAGATACAGCAGAAGTAAAACATGTCCATGTCTATGTCTACCCAAATCATTAATTGTTGACCTTGGTGATGGCCCCACCCTAAAAAAAAAATAAATAAATAAAAAATTACCCCCTCCTATGTTACATGTTACACCGCTTTGACCCGGTGAAAAGCGGGATATAAATGCAGTTAAATAAATAAATAAATAAATAAATTAAGACGGTTTAGTAAACATACCCCATAGTGTCCAGGTGCAAATATCTACAGCAGCCTCTTGCTTCTCACAGGAACTTCAGCATCACCACCTAACCTAAGAAATTTCTACTACAAAGTGTACTGTATGGAGTCCTGTTTTTGCAGCCCTCCATCACATTCAGCTACTTGGATGTAAATTACTGTCTGTGTGCTACAGCTATGCAAGGCCGGCCCGTCCATTGTGCGATAATGTTTTTCGCACAGGGCCCTGTGCTTCAGGGGGTCCCTCGCGAACACCATTATGGTACACCGGATGGCTTCAGAGGGAGCCGGGGAAGCCCGCGCGAGGCCCCAGCTCCCTCTGTACAACCACCAGCGTGAAGATCCTTTTCCCTCATGCTGGCAGCTGTTTGTGTGAAGCCATGATTGCTGGGAAAGGTTAAAGGCATTGCTTCCCCGGCTCCCTCTGAAGCCCCTCAGACAGCCGCGGGGCTGGTCGGGGGGGGGGGGGGCCAAGGACTGGATGGGCTTTGATGGGGGGGGAACCTGGACTGGAAATGGGCTATGGGGAGGGTGGGGGGAACTTGGACTGGAAATTAGATGTGATGGTGCGGGGGGGACTTGGACTGGAAATGAGCTATGGTGGGGGGGAACTTGGACTGGAAATGGCTGTGATGGGGTGGGGACCTGGACTGGAAATGGACTATGGTGGGGTGAGGGGGGGGACTTGGACTGGAAAAGGGCTATGGTGGGGGGAGGGGGGAACTTGGATTGGAATTAGGCTGTGATTAGGGGGGCTAGGACTGCAAATGGGCTGCGATGGTTGGGGGGGAACCTGGACTGGAAATGGGCTGTGATGGTGGGGGGGGGGGAGAACTTGGACTGGAAATGGGCTATGGTGGGGGGAACTTGGACTGGAAATGGGCTGTGATGGGCGTGGGCCAGGACTGCAAATGGGCTGTGATGGTGGGGGGGGGGGTGCAGGCGCCTAGGACTGGAAAGAGGCTGTGATGGGGGGGGGGACTTGGACTGGAAATGGGCTGTGATTGGGGGGACTAGGACTGGAAATGGGCTGTGATGGGAGGGCTAGCACTGGAAATGGGCTGATGAGCTGGAATAGGACTGGAAATTGGCTGATGGGTGCTGGAATAGGACTGGAAGTGGGCTGACGAGAGGGCTAGGATTGGAAATTGGCTGATGGGGGAGCTTGGAGTGGAAATTGGCTGAAGGGGGGCTGGAATGGAACTGGAAAAGAGCATATGTGGGGCTAGGACTGGAAATGGGCTGATGAGAAGCTGAAATAGGACTAGTAATGGGCTGATAGGGGGAGTTTGGACTGCAAATGGGTGATGGGCTAGAATAGGATTGGAAATGGGCTGATGTGGGGGCATAGGAGAATGGGACTAGAAGGGAGTGGATGCTGGGTGGGTCTAGAACTATAAGGGAGCTGATTTTGGGGGAGGACTAGAAGGGATGGGGATGGAGAATGAGAATGGAGAGGGGAAAATATATTTTGTGTGGAAGAAAACTCTACAATGGGCCGGGTATTGGGAGAGTAAGAGGAGATTGAGAATGGAAGGGTGGAATTTGAGTGGATGATAAAGGAATAAGGAAAGATATGGGGGAAAGAGCAAAAGAGAAATGATCAGTATGTTAGAGCAGATATAGAGAGAGAATGGAAAACATCTAAAAGAGAAGAAAGGACAAATGGATAGCTCACAGAAGACACGAAGAAACCAGAAGAAAGTGACTGGAGCAATTGCAACTGAAAAATAAAATGCCCAAACAGAAGGTAGAAAAATATTTTTTATTTTGAATTTATTAACTGGAATATGTCTGGTCTTGGAAGTGTGTTTTGCTAACATCTTTGTGTTTTTGTTTAGTGCAAGAGGAAATTACTTTATAGTTTTATTTCTCCAGTGTTGTACATTTCATGTTTGGCTTTTGGGGTTCCCAGTTTAATTATTATCTTCCTATTTCTAAATTGTGGTCCCTTGTTCTTTGTGTGGTGATGGTCTATGTTCTGTGTAACCGAGCTGAGGTATTCTGTTCATGTAGTTTCTGTTTGACAGTCCCACTTGTTCTCTTTCCCCCAGTGAGATGTATTGGTATTCTCTAAGATGTATTGTTTTTTTTTTCTTTTATTTAAAGATTTTTAGTTAGATACAATAACCAAAAAACATGAAGGTCAATCCCATAATAAATTACAGAGCATAAAGAGAAACAACTCTTACACAAAATTAAGTAATAGGCCTATGATAAAGTCCACATTATGGAACCATAACTGTTAAATCAACAAAGAAACTAAGGGATAAAAATATCCCACATTAGAGGCCTATAACTCATTACCGGTCCTATCTACCACCTGTTTTTCGGTCAAAAATCTTTCCAAATGGAGCACTTCCACAAAGGTATAGGATGCATCATCCAATCCAATGATGCATTTGCAGGGAAAGCGAAGAAAGAATGCAGCCCCCAGTGCCAAAACCCAGGGCTTAAGATTTAGAAACTGCCTCCGGCATAATTGGGTGCTCCGCGATACATCTGTAAAGATATTGACCGTCTGGCAACAAAATTTGGCTAGTTTAACTTTGAAAAAAGCCCTGAGAATATGTTGTTTGATTTCAACCGAAGAGAAAGTAAACAATAAAGTGGCACGCGTACTGATATTATCTTGGGAATCCTCTAAAAAGGCGGTCAAATTACCCATTGGGGAAACAAATTCGTCTAAACCACCTTCAGCCTCATTAATTCTTTTAGTTGTAGAAGGTATATAGCAAAGTTGTAATATATCAATAGAATCTGAGATGGCTAAAACCTCTTTAAGAAATTTAGATGTATTGGTTTAACATCTGCAGTGTTGCCTTTTGATAGGTAGGGTTTGCTGCTTTGTGAGTCCTGGTAGTGTTGTTATGATAGGGTGGATTTGCTATGGATTCTAAATGGTCAGTGTTTATAGTACTTCCTAATGGGCCTGGCGGTTGTCACTGCAATATAGTAATGTAGACATCTGTTAGTCTTTCTTTATCCAGTGCATGTTAATATTATGCAAATGTTTATGCAAATGAGTCTCATTATGCAAATGAAGCACCGCAATTAATCTCCACACATGGCCCTGCACCCCCCTTGGGCTGCCCCTGCAGCTATGTGTGATCCCTCACACAAACAGCACAATATCCTCAGACTGTGAGGTTCCTACTATCATCTACTGAGCAGCACTGGGTTGTAGGGACACAAGAACACCCCACATAGAAATGGGGTCCAATGTCAGACATTGGCCATGCCTAGCCATGTCTGTATGTGGCCAGATATGGTATCCTTGATGAGTACACTGCTTTTACTGCTTGGCCATATGGCCATTGTCCCAGCCACTCTGCCCAGTTATGACCTAGGGAGAGTGCTTCCAGTTCTGGCTGACCATGGTAACACAAGTGCAAAGGACTGCACTGTCATATAACATTGGCTGAATTCCATCTCACATTCACACATAAAGAAATGCAGACAGGTAGCTATCCAGGACATGCCACCTCTTCCCAAATTGTGAAACCTGTGTCCCATAGATGAGAGGAGCCCCTCAGATTTTCCCCCTTTCATGAAGCTACCATTTGCTCTGGTGGGCTGAATGATGTCTCTGTCAGCTCTTCTGAAAGTTGTGAGACATCATCCAGCACAGCATTATTTCAGCTTAATTAGGGTCAAGGGCAGGGGGTGGGTGGGAAAGGATACATGGGCAGGGGGCAGGGAAAGGTATGCAGGAAGAAATAGCCTTGTTTTTATAATACGAGGAGTGTCCGATATTAAAGGTACAGGCCAAAATTACACTAACATTTGTATTTAAAGAAATTATTCAATACATTCCACCAAAAACTACATACTTTTGTTTACTGCTCCACATAATCACCGTAAACATTGAGACATTTATCCCAGTGTGACACTAGTTTGAACATCCCTTTATGGTACAGTTGCGTGTCAAGTTGCTTGAAGTAGTCCATAACGGTGTCTTGCATTTCCTCCTGATCTTGCAGAAGTTGAGATTGCATATGATTTCATGAACAGAACTCTTAGGAATGCCAGTCATTTCAGCAATTTCACGAACTTTAATGCGAAGATCCTCCCTAATCAGATGTTTGACAATTGCGCAGTTGTCATCCGTGTGTGAGGTCCTTGGTCTGCCTCTTTTCTTTTCCGGATCACAATTCAATTCCATTTAGCCATCTTTAAACTTGTTACACCAGACATTGACTTCTTTTAGGCTTAAAACATTCAGACCATACATGCCCTCTAATCTGCGATGAATTCGCTCTGCTTAACTCCTTCGACTTGCAAAAATCTGATAACTCCACGCACCTCAAACTTCGAATGCTCTGCGATTACATACGCTATGTTTATTTGCTTCCTGAAAACTACTCGTAATTTGAGTCTTTTAAAAAACAACGCTACAGACTCTCCTACTACGACGAAAGTAGTCCTGCATATGATGGCACTATTGAGCATGCGGAGCCGGTATGATTGCCATCTGTATCTTTAATATCGGATACCCCTCGTATGTGTACCCTGACAGGGGAGGGGCAGAGGACTTGTGCTGAGGGTTGGGTGTGTGTGCTGGGGAGGGCTAGTTCGGGACGGTGAGTGGGACATGGGGAGTTTCATTGGGCTGGTGATGAGGGTAGATGGAGCTGAGGTTGGTATGGGAGATGGAAGCAGGTATGGCCAGGGATATTGGGAGAATGGGTGGGACACTTTCATGTACTGTCAGACGCTTGCTACCATAGTCCTTATTAGGCGGTCGCCTAGGGTGTGTGGTGCAAGCTGCCTTTGTAAAGAATACTCTGTAGCCGTGCTTAAGGCAAAATTATAATGAGGATTTATTCCCTTTCCCGTGTGGATTTCTGTTTTTCTCATACAGCAACAAAAGATTAAAGAAACTGTTTCTTCACAGCAAAATAACCAAAAATGCATCTTCTTTCAAAAACAGGTATACAATGCTCTTGCTTCTTGATTAACATAAAGAGGTAATCTCATCTGAGACACAGAGCGTGCATTCCATAGGGCTATAATCAATGTCCTGATTAGTGCTCTCCCATTGCATCTGCTCAGCGTCTAAACTTGTAAGTGGGTAACACTTTCCACAGTTATCATTTACAGAACTCTCTTGAGAGGCAGCAGCTCTTGGGGCAAGGAACCGTTCTGTATAAGGGAAGTCCTGGGGACCTGTACTGGAGCCTATTTCTCTGAGGCTTCCCCTTTCCTTCCACCAAGGGTTTTCCTTCCACCAATTAGCCTTTGCTTTTCTAGCCGAGCCCACCTCTTGCCCTCTGGATAAATTGGAGTACTTAGCTTTGTTTCTTGGATAACCAGCTTCCACTCCTTCCTCTCTTAACCAGGCACCTTTACTTGGGCTGTAGCCTGCTTTGCCATGAGAGTTCCCCTCAGCAATTGTCTGGTCTGGGCTGTGGTAACCTCCAGGATAGGCTTCCCTTCTGCTGTTCCTTACTGCAGGGACACACCCGATGTTTCCTGGTCCCAGCAAGCTCTCCTGTTTGTGACCTCAGCCCTCCAGCTGCTTACTCACTCTTCTTGGGACGATGCCCCCTCTGGCTTGGGAGACCTGTGCACGAGCGCCTCCCTTCCTGCTCCTTCCAATGCACCTCCCAATGCACCTCCCCCCACTGGGATTTCCCAGCCACTTTTATCCTCCCGGCTCCTGCACGTTGTACGTGCTTCCTGGCCCAGGTGGACGTGATTAGCTTCCTGGCTTTCTACTGCGTCACAGCCAGTGAAGGGAAAGTTTGTTCTACTATTTTCTGGAACCTTACAACCTGCAAATGCTTCCTGGCTTTCTGCTGCATCACACCCAGTGCAGGGAAAGCTTGTTCCACCATTCTCTGGCTTCTCATAACCTGAACATGCTTTCTGCCCAGGTGACTGCAAGGTAAGCTCTTCCTTTTCTCCTGTACCCAGGGGTTCTGTGCTGGCCACTGTATCACAGTACATACTTTCATTCTAACTGATAAAACATCTACCTTCACAAGAAATTTATGCGTATGAGTTCATCTCTTGCAGTCGTGCTAAGTTGTTGTGGATGGGCTGTTTTCTCCTACCTATGGCCTTCTGCATTATTGTCTACATCTGGATCTCCATTTATAATTCTTCAGGCACTGGTTGTCACTGTTTCATTGCCAGGATGTGCAGCACACAGCAGGCCATAAATATCTGGGCTATAGAGGAGATCTCCTCCAGATTGGTTGAGGCAACAAAAGTACCTTTTGAACAAGCCGAAGGTCCTCTCAGTAATGGAGAGGGTGTGTCTGTGGGCCATTTTATACCTCTCCTCTGTGGAATGTAATGATGGGGGGTCAAGAGCCATCTCCTCATAGGGTAGCCTCTATCACCTTTCTGGGTTAAAAGAGTGAAAGTGGAACAAATTAGAATCCAGTGCCGGTGTATATGTCATTCTGGCTTGGCACTGCAACTATGGGCTCTATTTGCCAATTATTGGTACTGCCAGGGACTGGTGGGATCTTGTAGCATGTGCATGTTTAGTTGGTGGAGTGGGCTGGTGCAGGGCTTACCTAGAAGCCATCCACCAGCTATTTCTCTGCTCTCAAATCTCTCATATATGTCAGAGTGAGTCGGAGTGTATGAGTCATGGCAGGAACCTGGGAACCTCAGAAAGGCATTAGTTATCTTCCCCTGTGCTTTGCAAACCACCTGCATACTCCAGTGAATAGAATGCCTTTTGTTGTGGCAAATGGCCTCCCTTCCTTATGGTGGCCTGATGGCCACGCGTGTGCAGACCCCTGGTACAGATGGGAACCTGGTCACCTTATAGAATTGAGTCAGGATTAGCTGACTCTGCTGCATTGTCTAGGGAAGACTACATATTCTGCAGCGTGGGTTAGAAAGGCACCAAGAACTGTGAGATGCACTGTCAGGTGGCTGCTGTGGAGGCCAACACAGACTGGAAACTTCTAGTGGCTAAGAAGACAAGGGCCATGGTGACTTTGAGATGGTGACATTTGTGTAGTGGAGTAGAGATGTGCATCTAGTACCTGGCAGAAATGGTGGATGACTTGTCAAATCAGAACCTGGTGAGGCACTGCTTACCTTTGAGATCCAGGAATTGAGTCATGGGCCTGAATACTCTCTGATATGGATACCTCCTGTTGGCTTTCCTGTGTTCCCTGTGGGTTTCATCCTGCATGGTGTATGCAAACTATTTGTTCACATCATCCATACTTCCTGCTTCCCTCTACCAACACTTACAGCAGTGTATTGAGAAAACACACATTCAGAGACACACAAGCAGCTGGAGACCACAGAGAGACACAGAGGCAGTAGGAAACACTGAGGCCCCACACACAGAGGCAGCAGAGAACCACACAGACACAAACGAAGCAGAGAACCACACACACACATATGCAGCTGAAAACACTGAGGCCTACACGGACAGAAGATACCAGGTAGCTGGGCAACAGGAAGACGGATACCCTGTGCCAGAAAGGGGGACACTAGGAGAATGGGATCAACATGGCTGGAGCAGGAGGGGGAGGGAATGCACTGGGGTCTTTGAAAGGGGATGGAAAATAGTTTTGGTAAGGAACAGGAAAGAGTGAAGGGAAAAAGAAGATAGCACAAAACATACCTATAAGGACACAGACAAGAGTAAGGCCAAGGTATTGCAAACAAAGCTCCTCCATTCAGCAATGCCACAAGTAGTCTCCAAAGACAATAAAATCTGGTACTCATTCATGATTTATAGCTGATGTAAATCAGCTCATTCAAAAATTATACCCTGCACATTGCCAACCTTTGCAAGACATTTCATGGACCTTCAAATGCTGGTGCTGCCCAAGCCCCACCATCACATGCCCATGGAAAACCTCCTAGAAAAACATACAAAAATGATGTGGCCTTTCTAAAATCATGTTTTTCACATGGATGCTGATTCTAAATGTTTCTGCCACCACATCCATATTTAAAATGTGAATAGGGCTTCTAAAATAACCTTCTTAATATGCATCCATCTTAATCACTGAAATACTGGGAGTAGAGGCATGTCTTAAGATGTTTCCACTGAGCAGTCAGAAAATAAGAAAAGGCATAAGAATGTGTAGCAATCAAATTAATCTCTGACAATGAGTAACTCTTCTCAAAAGGACCTTAATGTACAATCAGAACATACGTTTTAAAATACTATCTAAATTCAACTTTATATAAAACTCTAAAAATAATATCTAGATCCTTAACTTTGATCTGACTTCAACTGAGAACCAATGTAAATTATAAAGAGTAGGTATAATGAGATCTCACTTTTTCCTGCAGGTTAGCAATTGTGCAGCCATATTTTATATCAATTGTAATCTTTTAAGGGCAGATTAAGTTAGCTCCTGATGTAGAGAATTATAATAATCCAGTTTGTTAGTGACTGCATAATAAGACCACTAGGGCTAGGTTTGATGGCGTAAGAAAGGTCTTATGTAGATGAATCATCCTCAACTGATAAAAATAAAAAAGTACTACTTTACTAACCTGTGATCACATTCTAGAAAGTCTAATGATGCTTCCAGGATAAACAATGCATCATGTACTTTCAGAGAACAGCTAGCAAGAATAGAAGCAGAATTTAGCTCACAATTGCTTTCAGATAACTAAGGAGCTGGCAATTATGTCGTGATTAAATATCAGTCTATTGTGGACAAACCAAAGCCGAACGTGGCAGCAAGTAAATTGTTTAGATTATTGACTGTAATCTTTTGATTTTCAGAAACATCACTAGATGAATATCACCAGTGAAAATATAAAAGTCAATCCCAAGTTTCTCAGTTAATGCTGCTAATGGAGAGATTAAATAATATCAGAGAAAGCAAAGGGCCTCGAGGAACTGTTCATTCAAGGGACCAAACCTGGATAGAAGACAATTCCAGCAAACTGCTTGAGATCAAGCTGATAAATAAGAGCTAAGCCTTTGTAACACTGAGCCCCTGAAACCTAGAATCTGAAACCAAGAGAGCAATAGACCATCAAGAATGGTATCGAAGGCCAAAGAAAGATCTAATGGGATCAACAGGGCATCCAGATCTGCTTAAACTCTGAAATAGTTGGCTGTCTCAGTGCTATGAGCTGCATGATACCTAGCTTGAGTTGGGAGAAGTAGATGACACCATGGCAAAGAAACAATTGTCTAAGTGTGACCATCTCTAATACTTTGGCCAGTGAAGAGAGATTTGAAATTAGATGAAAGTTAGTAAGCTTAATCGTATCTTTAGACTCTTTTCTTAAAAACTGGTAAAATCACTGCTTTTTGAGACCATTTCGAACTATCCCCTCAGCAAAGATAAATTGTCTGAATGGGCTATAGAGCTGTGTTCTTCAAATAGCATACAGGAACACAATCAAGTAATACTGCAGAGAAATTTGATGACTTTCTCAATTTCCAGTTATGAAAGAGGTTTGAAGAAACCCTGGCTAGCAATCCATAGAAGAAAGAATACTTATGAATTGCTGTCTCCTCTGGATATTGTAAGCCTCTTTGATGGTCAGCAAACCCAATGATGGTATATCAGATCTTATAAATAAAGCACTTCAGATGGGTATGCCATTAGAAATGACCTTGACTTTTAAGAATCCTCAGTGCAATATCCTCTGCAATCCCAGCAAAGAGGACGTCTTCAGATTTCTTCTTTGTGGTTTGTAAGGAAGGCCTCAATCACATACCCATTTCCTACACAGATTCCTGGCTAATCACTGAATAACATAGTAGAAATGAAAGAACACTCCAATGTTATTTAGTAATATATATAGTTAATTTGTAAATATTGTACATGTCAATAGTTCACTTGTAGATTATGTATCACTGTTACCCTGAGTTTCATGTATACTGGTTTGTTCTATTGTAAACCACCCTTGATCATGGGAAGGGGCGGTATAGAAAAATAAATCACAAAAAAATCACAAATAAAATAAATAAAATAAATAATAATAATCAGAAACTGTGCATGTTCCATTTATGGATCTAGTTTATGGAATTCTTTGCCTAATTCATTATATTTAGAAATTGATTTGAAGAAGTTTAAGAAATGTTTGAAAACAATCCTATTTGCTGAATACAGTATTATGGTGTTTAATGTATTTTGATAATTATTTGTTTACTATTTGTATTTATTATGCAGTTTTGATTTATAGTATATTAATTTTGTAAACTGCTTAGAATATTATGCTAGGCAGTATATAAAAATGAGGAAATAAATAATCAATATGAATTTCCTATCAATCCAGAGCTGACTGGACAAATTCAGGGGCATGTTTACTAAAGGGTGAGTGGTAAGGGATCCGCGGAGATTAAGTGATAACGGCAATGGTAAGGGTGTTTGCGGGCAATAAAGGCTCAGGTCAGGTAATAGGCATTCCAGTGGTAAGGGTACAAGGGCATGTTTAGTGTGTGCTAACATATACCAGACATTAAGGTGGCAAGCGTGCACTTTAACACCCAAAAATGGCAGCACCTTAATGCAGGAAAAGGCAATCCCATTGAAAGACAAGGTAAAGCTGATAGATGGATGGATGGACAGGCAGGAGCTGATGGACCTGACATAGTAACATAGGGGTATGTTTACTAAACTGCGGTAACGTAGCAGTGGCTATGTTAACGCGCGTTAACATCACCATCCATGGTAAGTCTGGCAGAGGGTGGAGAGAGGATGGAGAGAAGGGGTCAATGGGTGGGGAGTGGGTGGGGAAAGGCTCCTGCTATACTAATGCGGGGAACTGAAGGGCTGAACATTACCCGGACTGAAAACCTGTCCTTAGATGCACATTTGCAGGAGGGTGAAACCATTTCAGTGTCAGCAATGTACAACATAGACAGGGAACCCAAGAAAAGTGATAGTAGTGCTCCATTTGCAGCAACAGCATTGTGCCCAAGTATGAAAGGCCACTATGGCGATGGTGCAAATGGGGCATAGGGGGCTGCAGGTGGGACATGTAGTAGGGGCAGCTGGGGCACAGGGTGGACTAGGCTGTCACTTAAGTGGCACATAGGAACATAGAAACTGGAAATCAGCAAGACAGCAACTGACCAGGGCCAAACATGCCCAGTAGTCGGTGTTCCACAGTGTCCCATCCAGGGGACATAACCCAGCAAGTACCCCAAAGACCACACAGGTACCACTATGCCTGTAATAGGACAATCAGTACACATCTGGGGACCACTCTAACAAGGGTCCACAGACCTTACCCAGGATGCATCCCAAACAGTTCGTAAACCCAGCTAACTGAATACCCTCTACTGCAGCCCCTAGTACGGCATTGCAGGGTGTGACCACACGTTGTCTGAAACATATATACACCGAGTAGGCCAAACTAGGTACACCGTACCTGAGGTGCATGCCCTAGCCTGTCCGCAGTCGGCTGTCACAACACAACTCTAGCCAATAGTTGCTAGAGCACTGACCTGACATCCCCCCAGCCATCTCTCCCCCATGTGGAAGGGACATAACATTGGTAGGCGGTGATGGGGGGATGTGTGGATGTCCATGTATGCCTCCCCAACCCAGACCCCGCATCTAGGAAACCGCCTACCTGCATAGTGGATGTCCTGGGACTGCGCACTACCAGCACCGACAGAATATGGCCAAGCAGCTTGGCAGGGGTGTGTGTGTTGGTGTTGGAGGGGGCAGTGGCACCTGCCTGCAGTGGACCTAGGCCATGCCCTGTACCAGTACGTGGTATGAGGTGTAACAGAAAAGGTCTGGCTGAGGAGAAGTAAAGGTAGCCCCAGGGACTGCTGTGCTTCTGTGGCACAACCAGTGTGTCCAGGAGCAGAGAGTCACAGGTTCAGGTCCCAGCTCTGGATCCTGCAGAGCATGCAGATACAACATTAACATGTGCAATCCCCAAAGCAGCGGCCAACAGGGCTACAAAACACCCACTCACACAGGCTCCACTATCCAAAGCTCTATGGAGAGTCAGGCTGTTGGCCCCAGCACGGAGCTGCAGTTATCACCAGAGCACTATTATTACCTCCTGCACAGTTTGGCAATGTCGGCACTGTGATCAGGACCAGTGTAGTGGGCAGGGTTGCCAACCACCCCTATCTTTGCACAATCCTGTAATAGGAGTTTGTGTGTGTGTGTATGTCTATCCATTGTTTTGTGGCTGCCTACTCCTCACTGGGCCCACAATGTCCCATTGTTACCAGCGTTAGCCTGCAAATGTGCATAATGAGGAGCAAGGTATTGTGGGTATGGCCTGGACAGGGCGGACTGGGCAGGATGCATCTGCAGAGGGTGTAGGGCAATGGCTGGGACATTGTAGTGCCCAACCACCACCTGCATGGACAAACTGACCACAGCACGTCTTGCTGTTAGGGCACTCTCACACTGACCAAACAGTGACCATAGCATGGCTATGTTCCCACATAGTGCCACATAGCATCTGTTTCAAGTGATATATTGGTGTCTCCTGTTATGGCAGGATAATCACTGGGGCACTTACTTGGTGCCTGTGCCATACAATCCAGGTCTAGGTGAGCATAGTTCCACTGTGAACATGCAAGATAGACTGGTTAGTGGCATGTCCACGGTTAGTTTGTGCATGGCTGGAACACCTGGTATGGTGCAGCAGGTACAGTCTGACTGCCTGCTGCTTGTAAATGTCAGACCATGGTTAGGGGCTGCGGAGGCTCCTAGTACTACTGTTGGTCTGCCAGTGACCTAGCAACAGGTCCAGATCTGGTCTGACCCCACTGCTGACATCCACAACCTAAGGCACCTTGGGTCTAAGGTACTTCAAGGATGGTAAGCTGCATCAGGTTGACAGGCATGATCTGGAAGGCAGGGGAATAGCTGTAGTCCTAAAACAGGTGGGAGCACAGAGGAAGGGCAATGGACAGGTAGTGTGCAGTATTGCGGCATACACATGCTGCATCTTACATGCGTTGCCGTGAACGCGCGTACGCCCATACACTGCAACACGCATTGCAGCGCCGAAGACGCGCAGTGCTCATAATAATGTGTGTGATGTCTGTTTGGGATGTGCATTGTTACACACCATAATATGACCACATATTTTAAGGCACTTTGACGTATCTCATAAGGCACGTAGAACGGTCTGTAACGTCACACATGTTATTGTGCATGCTGTACATCAGATGCCCTGCTACGTGCGTTCTCTTCAACGTGCGTATGCCGCAACACACGTATGCCGCACTACTGCATGATAATCTAGCAGACACGATGTTTATTTGGTGGAACATATTTGCGCTGTGGTTGTTTGGGATAGTGGTTGCAGACGTGTGTGGAGCCAACATAGGTTGTGGGTTTGGGTCCCACAGGTTCCTTTTCCTTTCTTCTGCTCTCCTTACCATACAATGTCTCCGGCTTCATCCCTTCTCCATACACCCTTCCTTCTCTTCACTGTACACTGCAGTGTACCCTCCAAGCAGCCTATCCGTCACATGCTAGCTGTTACATATGCTCCCTTTCTGTGGGCTGTCTGACTGGGCAGGTGGCTCAGTGGTTTGGTATTAGTGTCAGTGAGTTGTGTTTGGACTCTTCAGTATACTGGTTCAATTCCCTCTTACTCCTTTTTGGATCCCTTGCCCATTTTGCCCTTCTACACACACCATCCAGACAGCTGGCCCTTCAGACCGACCCCTGACGCCCTTTTCATTACCGTTCTTAACTCCTCTGCATGCTGTGTTCACTGCACACCATTTCATGGCTCACATCCCCATTGCAGACTGCGATATCAGCTGCCTGTGGTCTATGACCTTACACCTATGGCTCCGTTTCTAATGTGGCACCATGTCTGTACATCACTCAGTGCATCTTCTACTGTCTGCACGCCTTTGATTGCAGCCCCTTCGGATGCTGCTGCTTCCCGTCGGCTTTGACGTTAACACGTGGTAGATCCAGGGCGCACTGTACTGTGCATTAGGCACCTTGTAACGTGCGTTACCCGATGCACCACCCACTCCTTTATATGGGCATCCGTAACATTACCGGGGAAATTAACGACGGTAACATTTCCGCGCTTTAGTAAACATACCCCATAGTAACATAGTATATGATGGCACCTGCCTCTCTGTGCAGGTCACCCCATGCCTTTGTTTAGGACTGTACCCACCTCTCCATGTAGGGCACCCCTATTTGTTGAGCTATATAGTTACGTTTATTTTGATTTTATCCTGTAGCTATAAAAGGATTCACTGTGTCTGTCCCATGCCATTTTGAATTCTGTCCCTGAATTTGCCCCCATCACTTTCATCGGGAGGGCATTCCAAGCATCCACCACCCTTTCAGTGAAAAAAGTATTTTCTGACATTGCCTTTCAATGTCCAGACATGGGGTGGTGAGCCTGTAATATGTTAGAAGCATATATTTGCATGCAAGTTTCTTTGGCCAGAAGATATTAACTGTGGCGATGTAAATGCATTTTCCTCTTTCCCACTGGAAGCATTGGAACCATGAAATAAGCACTTTTTTGTACCTTATTCATGGTCAGGTGCAGATATTGGCATGGATGCCTCAAAAAAACCAGGGCCAGATGTGCCTATGCCACTCTGAAATTGTACTGTAATGTGCATCTCCTTTTCTCCACCCAGGCATCGGCGTCACCATGCCCCCAGGCTACATGGACATGCTTGTGCTGGGGACATCTATGAACCCAGTTTTCTAAAATGGTTCTGGGGACATCTCTGTGATTTGCACATCTGAATGCCCATCTTCAGAAATCCAAGTCATGAAAAGAGCTTCTAAAATTACCCCCTTAGGCTTCAGTTTAAATGTATATGTTTGGTTTTTAAGGTCCTTCATTTTATTAATACAGAAATAACGTCATTATTGACTTATCATTTACCTTTACATGCACTGTACTTTACTTCAGAATACCTTTTTTATGTTCAGCTCTGCCATTTTCTATCCATCCATCTGTTCGATTACAGAAATGCATAAAGAAACGATCCATAGATGTGTTTTCTCTATGAAACATCCTATACTTTGGAATTCTTTACCACAGGTTTATTGTGAAATGCTTTATTTTTTTTACCATTTCATAAAAACCTTTCTCTTAAAAATTTTGAGGCATGACCTGTATTTTAAACAACTTATTTGGAATTTCAGTTGCCTTTTTGTGAACTTTTATATTTTATTGTTCTATTGTGTATGCTAAAGTGTAACCACTTAGGTATTCTGATAGGTTGATTGTAAATGAAATAAATAACCATAATAAATAATAATTGTGGATACTCTAAACCCCGAAATGCCTGTGGGGTCATCAGGAAAGTTTGAGAAGCCCTGTCCTAAACGACTTGTTATTTCAAAAGAAATTAAATCTTAAAAGCTTTATTATAGGTGAGTTTAAAACAGAGGGACAATGGCAATGTAGAAATTATTTTGATAAAATGAATTGTTTTCTGCTTTTGCTGTGAAAAGAAATGTACACAGTTAATAAACTGGGACAAAACTGGAAAAGTACATCTGATGCCCAAAATGGTAAATGGGATAACTATTCCAAATTATTGGTACATATAAAAAAAGAAAAAATGGTACAATGATGACAGCTTTTGTGTACAGTCTGGACATAAAATATTATCAGAAATTGTGCCAATAGCAGTTTCAGCTATTGCACAAATACAAAATGGAATTTTTCCATCTCGAAAATGTCACCAAGTAGATTTGTCAGTTTATGATGAATTGTGGTGTTTGCATGTATCTGTAGCTTTGCTGGAATAATTGCTTTGACTTCTTGTACGCTGAACACTGCATGCTAGAATAACTTTGGCAGATTTGTGGTGGCCATATGTTGCCTGAACATATTTATTGTCATTGCATTTAAAACAATTAGTAGAAGGATGCGTAAACTATTTCATGAAATCTATCATATAAGTTGAATGCACTTTTCGTAGTTTCTCTTATTTTGTGATTGTAAAAGTAGGTATTGTCAGTGTATGCATGAAGTTTTCCATCATCAAGTCAAGTGTTTATCCATTGGTATGAGTAAAATGCTTCATTGAATATTGTGGATATGTAAAAGGTTGCTCACATTCTTTTTTTTTATTTCGCTCACGCCTTCCAGTATTAGTACAAGGCAAGTTGCAATCAGGTACTAGTGGTATTTCCCTGGCCCTGGGGGGATCTTTTACTAAAGGGCTTTAGCTGACAACACATGTTCTTGCGTGTGCTGATGGATGCTGGGACACATGTTGCCAGCTAGTGTAGGGCCATGACAGTTAGTGCAGGACGATTCTCACACTATCTGTGTAACCCGCGTTAGGGTCGCGAGTGGGCAGAGAGTGGGCGTGGTGTTCTCTGTACAGTTAGCACTGGGTTCGTACTGTGTGCTAATTGCATTAGCACAGGATCACTATAATACCCCCTTCAATAGGTGGAGGTGGAGTTAAGTGCATCTAAACTAATGTGGCATACGCTAAGGGAAAGGGCTTCATATTAACTGCAGAGGAAATGCTTTCCATACCTCCAAGAATTAACACAGTGTGTTACATCTAATGCTGGTGCGATATCCTAGCATCCATTAGTAAAAGGGCCCCTGACTTTGTACCTATGACAATGGAAAATTAAGTGATTTTCCTAAGGGCACAGGGAGTATTAGTAGGATTGGAACCCTGCTCCCAGATTGATGCCCTAGCCACTAGGCTACTCATCCCTTTCAATTGTAATTACTCCTGAGTGATTCAACAAATTGGAGGTCCTTTTAAAAGCATCTCCATGTGTGAATGGCGGCATTTAAATAGCTGCACATGTAAACGGTGTTTTCAGCAAGCTACAGTTTACATGTTCAGATCACCTGGATACAGAGATTTTAAGGCAGCATGTTTTGAAGGTGGGTAGGGCAGATCAAAAATGTATGTGTTTCCCAGTTTATTATGGGGAAATGTAGGTATATTTTACACAATTTCCTCATTGGCTTTAGCACCAGCTCTGAAGCATGCCTAGGTTTTTGAAAAGTATTCATTTTAGTCAGAGCTTCAAATTAGGGATTAAGGGAATAATTTTCCTTAATTCCCCAGTTCTTATTGTTGCCCTAAAGCTTTTAAGAAAAACCCTTTTTGTGGCTTTCATGTAAGTTTTTAAGATCAGGCATTTTTTTTTTTTTAGTGCTGTCTCCTGCTGCTTCTGGGTTTTCTTGGCAGTTTATCACAGGAAGTAGAATGCCAGACCTTTTCTTCTGAGGTGATGAAGAGTAAAGTGACTTGCCCATGGTGGGAATCAAACTCTCAATCTTTTGGACACTAAGCAGTCACTCTAACCACTTAGCTATTCCTCCATTTGAGGAAATCATAGGGGGCTATTTTAGAAGCTGGATTCATGCTTTACGTGTATAAAATACATCCACATGCCAATGGCCATTTTAGAAAGATCCAGTTTACACGTGGATGTCCGTAGAATGTGAAAGGTTTGAAGAATGTATCAGGGACATGATTTGGGTGTGGCCTGACTAGGACAAAAATCTAGGAAATGGAGGTAGGACACATGGAACAAGGGAGTCTAAAGGAGGATATTTATTTTAAAAGATGTGGAGGACCCAACTCAACTGAGTTTTGGCAAACTCACCTGCATCAGGGATTTAAAATTATTTTATTTCTGATTTGTATTTATTGTTTATTGTTTTTTTCGAATTTGATATACCGCTCAGACCAAAAAGGCATCAGAGCGGTTTACAATACCACATCATTTAGTGAAAAAGAAAGGAACGCCAATTATAAGATAGGACAGAGCAGAGTAAAGAAACAGTCAAACAGATGAGAGGAGAGAGACATGGAACAGCACATTACAGCACATTACCCAGATAGATAAGCAGGACATCAAACTAGCCTCCAGACACCGACGCCATGGACCAACGCCTAAGGGCCACGCCAAAGGGCCCTCTCGCGAGGCCCTCAGGCGCGGGCCCGCAAGGCGCGGGCGCGCCCCGGCAATGGCAGATTTTATGCCGTTGAGCTGGTCAGGTGATTGGCTGCTCGGGGAGGAAGGGGGAGCTCCTGCTCTCACCCCGGATCACAGCACCGCTCAATAGAAGCCCCGGCAACGGCAGAGTTTATGCCGTTGAGCTGGTCAGGTGATTGGCTGCTCGGGGAGGAAGGGGGAGCTCCTGCTCTCACCCCGGATCACAGCGCCGCTCAATAGAAGCCCCGGCAACGGCAGATTTAGAAACATTGAAACATGACAGCAGAAAAGACCACATGGCCCATATAGCCTGCCCTTCCATATCAACTACAATAGTCCTCTTTTTCCTTTAGATATCCTCTGTGTTTGCCCCATGCTTTTTGGAATTTAGTTACTGTCCTCATCTCTACCACCTCCACTGGGAGACTATTCCATGCATCTACCACTCTATCCGTAATGAAATATTTCCGCATATTACTCCTGAGTCTATCCTCTTTCACCTTCATCCTATGTCCCTTCATCGCAGAGCTTGCCTTTAATTGAAATAGATTCTCCTGTGCATTTATGCCATGGAGGTATTTAAATGTCTCTGTAATATCTCACCTATCCCACCTTTCCTCTAAAGTATACATATTAAGATCTTTAAGTCTGTTCTCATATACTTCATAACAAAGACCACTAACCATTTTAGTAGCCACCCTCTGCACCAAGTCCAACCTGCCTATATCCTTTTGAAGGTACGGTCTCCAGAATTGCACACAATGCTCCAAATGAGATCGCACCAGAGACTTATACAAAGGCAATATCACCTCCTTTTTTCTGCTGGCCATTCCTCTCATATACACCCAAGCATCCTTCTGGCTTTTGCAGTTGCCTTTTCTGTTTTGCTACTTTAATATCATCAGACACAATTATGCCTAGGTCACGCTCTTCTTTCGTGGACAGAAGTACCTCACCCCCTACATTGTACCTCTACTTTGGATTTTTGCAGCCCAAGTGCATGACCCTGCATGTTTTAGCATTATATTTCAGCTGCCAAATTCTAGACCATTCTTCAAGCTTAGCTATATCCCTAATCATGTTATCTACTCCTTCCTGGGTGTCTACTCTATTGCAGTGGGTTGCACACTCTGGGTGCCCAGGTCTCCTCCCCCCTCCTCCGTATTGCCCCTTGGCCCTCCGGGGCTTGACTTAGTGTAGCTGTAGTGTAGTGTAGCTGGGTTTAAAAAAGGTTTGGACAAATTCCTGGAAGAAAGGTCCATAAACTATTATTAAAGGGGACCCGGGAAATCCACAGTTTGGCCAGTACAAGCATTTTGGAACCTGTGTGTCTTTTGGGGAAACTGTAAGGTACTTGTGACCTAGATTGGTCACTGCTGGAAACAGGATATTGGGCTTGATGGACCTTGGTCTGACCCAGTATGGCATATCTTATGTTTTGGAATCATCTGCAAATAAGCAAACCTTACCCGAGAGCCCTTCCGCAATATCAGTAACAAAGATTTTAAAAAGAATCGGACCAAGGACAGATCCTTGTGGCACACCACTGGTAACCTCTTTCTCCTCAGAGTAAACTCTATTTACCTGTACCCTTTGTCACCTCCCACTCAACCAATTTCTACCTCAATCAGTAACTTTAGGGTCCATCCCTATGGTGCTCAGTTTGTTTATAAGTTGCTTGTGTGAAATGCTGTCAAAGGCTTTACTGAAATTTAAGGAAATCTAAAGAATGAATTCCATAAACCAAGCTGCCAACAAATAGAACACATCATCATATCGCTCAACACCACCACCTCACTGTGACCCATGCCCAACATCCTGGATTAAAGTTTCGAAGGAGCAACTCATACATTTTATACACAAGATAGTAATAACTGCCCTCAACCAAGGATATATGTGAAATGCGCTCAAGCACGCTGCTATATTCCAATACTAAAAAACCCATCACCTAACTTATCCAATCCTAAATCCTCCTGCCCTATATCCAGTCTACCTCTCATGATGAAAATAATTGAAAAAGTGGTACAGAGACAACTACAAGACCACCTTGACCCACAAGCCCCCCTGGACTCCCACTAACATGGTTTTAAACCTAACCACAATGTCAAAACACTACTAATCTCACTTCTGGACACTGTGATTAGGGGAATCAACAATATCAAAACCGGATTCCTTCTCATATTTATGGACATATCAGCTGCATTCAATACAGTATCCCATAGTATCTTATTGCAACGCCTTCAGGAAATTGGCATACACTAAAATGATTCCAGTCCTATTTCGGCAACAGGCAGCAACAAGTAAAATGTGGCAAGCACAATTATCTCCCTTCACTAAAACCCAGGGCATCCCCCAAGGATCATCACTCTCATCCATGCTCTTCAATATCTACATTCAACCCATCTGCAACATAATCCAGCACCATAACATGCAATACAGAATATACACTGATGATATCATGATTTTCGCTTCAATCAACATTCAAAACCCTGACATCATACCCTTAACAAGCTGTATAGAAGAAATGATTAGCTGACTAAACACTAACAACCTAGCAGTAAACTTCAACAAAACAGAGGCATTAATTATCACCAGAAGGTTGCACCAGAGAAACCCGGTAAACCACCTGGACGGACTCAGGCAGCTCTAAGAAGTGTCGTACCAAGGTCCTCAATAAGGATTCCTCAGCTGGCAGAGACCGTGCGAGGTTCCTCGAGACCGTATGGTCGACAAGGTGGTCGAGATCAGTGCCAACATGGTGACTCAACAGATGCTCTCCAAAAAGACCTCACCCTTTCCTCATAAGAAGCCATTGGGGAAAAGACCCCTGTTCCCGAGGAAACAGGGCTCTTTCATCAGAGTCACCACCATCACCATCTCTGGCTAGCAACAGGGTTCTCACCCTAAAAGACAAAGCCAAGGTGCTCAGAAGTCTGCCAAGAAAATCCAAGAGCTGCTGGGTTACCATGAGTCAGCATCGATTTGAAGGCATACATGACATTCCATTGCATAATGGTAATGTCCATGGTAATCGCACCTTGCAGGCACTACCACTGTCTGCCCTAATCCAGCCCAAGCCTGCATCCACTCCATGAAATGCAGAGGTTGCAGAAAAACATGGTGATGTGTGCATCTTTTCCATGTTAGCTGCTACAGCCTGGCGTTAATTCAGCATTAGCCCCACAGTAGCAGCTAATGTCCTTTGTAGACATGCCCCTTAGATTTCCAAAGGTATGTGTTTAAGACTTTTAACTAAGAAAATACCTACACCTGTACTTTTCCAAAGTAATTTTCAGAGGAGTCCTTTTCCTTTTAGAAATTGATGCAAAGTCACCAGGTAAAAAGTACCCATAGACTTTTTATATAGGATTTTTGTATTAAATTTGCCCCCTTTGGAGTTGATTCTGCACACCAAATAGCAGGGGTTGGATGTCCAACACCTGTTTAGGCCCAGCATGCTATTTGGGCTTTAGTGCTCCCCCGCACATACAGAGGGTTTGTGCAGGGAGCACAGGATGGGGGCGTTTCAGAGATGGAGCCTGGGTGGTGCAGAGGAGGGGCCAGGCACCCAGACATACAGAGGCCATTCCAGACAGACCTCTGTACCTCCCCTGGAGCAATGCTGGATGCCAGCTTTATTCCACCCTGAAGGTAGAATAAGTGCTGGGTACAGTCCCGCTAAGACATCCTGCCACCTGATTCCAGCCATGGCTGCCCGGAAAGGGGCTTTCTATGCAGTTGGGCACTGGGCGCTCAGGCTGGACATGCCAGTGCCATGGCAAAAGGACACCACAGCACCAGCACATCAGCTAGAGCATCGAGTAGTGGGGACCAGCAGCCTGCTATATGTCTCCCCACTCAGAATGCTGTGTATGCCAGGCTATCCCAGTGCTAATTTGCCTCATTCATTGTTCCACCAGGGGCAGAGAGTAGGGCACTAGGAGTATCTGATTGGCACAGCTGAACAGGGGGATCAGGGATATAAAGTAGAATAGGTCTGAGAAAGGCACAGAAGAGACTGAAAGGATCAAACAGCAGCTCAAATGATACCAGTGCTGTCAGCCAAGCTAGGAACACACCAATGTATGCATATGTCTTTAACAGGTTTTTAATACCTCTTTATCATTTTAATTAAAGCAGCTTACATTGTAACATACATTAAGCAGGGACATTGATAACTTGGATTTTTCCTGAAATAATAGAAGGTTAAGTAACTTTCCCAAGACCACAAGGAGAATAAGTGGGAACCAAACCCTGGTCTCTTGGTTTTTAAGCCAATGCTCAGACCATTAGGCTACTCTTCCACATGATATAAAGTACTGTGGGTGTTGGCAGTAGAAGTCATTGGGTGCTGGTGGTGGGAGGTAGGAGCCATGGATATGACACTGTTGATCACCACCTTCTCAATATCCTGTCCTCACATGCATTCTCTGTCCTGTCCTGGTTTTCTTCCTATTTCTCCCACTGCACTTTTAGTGTATGTTCTGGTGGATCATCCTGTACTGCCATCCCACTTTCAGTCAGTGTATCCCAGGGATCTGTCTTGGGCCTTTTCCTTTTCTATACCCCTAGGGGTATGTTTACTAAACTGCGCTAATGTGCGCGGCGCACATTAGCATGCGCTAATGTACCTTAGCGCATGGTAATATCGCATTATGGGGCACAAATGTGCCCCGCACAGGTGCGCGGCACACTAAAGTGCACGCTCATGTGCGTGGCGCGCTACTGTGCGATAAAGGCGTGGAAAGGCTCCCGGAGGGCGGAGGAAGGCTCCCCAGGGGCAGAGAGAAGGGGTCAATGGGTGGAGAGTGGGAGGGGAGAGGCTCCCCGCACACGAGCGGGGCTGAAATTCAAGGCAAAAAATACCACGAGTGAAAACCTCGCGGTAGAGCCGATTTAAAGGGAAGAGAAACCATTTCTGTCAGCAATGTACAGCAAAACCAGGTAAACCTACAAAACAGTGATAAGTGTGACACATGTGCACGGAACAAAAGTGCAAATAAATAATGAAAATGACCCCAACAAATTAAATAAAATTATACTCAAGCTGGACAATAGTGATAGTAATGGGAAACATCAAAAAACACTCCCAAGAAAGCCGCAAAAAATAAATATGAATTTTAGAAGGGGCTACACTCCGTCCCCATACAAGGTGTATGATCCCACAGTGAAACAGCACTGATCAGGGTTTCCCTCTCCATTGGACAGGTTACCTATGGCATGCACATGTTCCACAACAGCAGGGTGGGCAGGTTGGAATGGGCAACTGGACAGATTCTGGGAAAGGGGATACAGAGGGCTGCAGGCGGCACATGCTGTGGTGCAGCTGGGGCACAGTGCGGACTAGGCAGATGCCTAGATGGCACTTAGGAATGTTGAAACTGAACAGCAGCCAGACAGCAACTGATGAGGGCCCAACATGGGCACGAGAGTGTTTATCACAGTGTCACAGGGGATAGTACCCAGCAGGTACCCCCAAGGGCACAGAACACTGGCAGGCGGTGATTGGGGGACGTGCGGACAGATATGCAGGCACCCCTACCCCAGAACCCGCACCATAGGCAGCCACCTACCCGCACACAGGATGGCCTGAGACTGCATACCACCAGCACCACCAGCAGAAGGGCATGTCAGCATGGTGGCATAGGGGTACTGGAGGTGGAGGGGGGCAGTGGCAGCTGCCCAGAGCAGACCATGGCCTAGCCCTGTGTAGGTGGGTGCAATGCACTGCAACAGACAGGCCCTGCCGGACAAACAGTCATGTTATCATCAGGGAATGCACTGTCTCTGTGGCAACACGGTGGTGCAGTGCACACAACCAGCGTGTTTGGAGACAGAAGGTCACAGGTTCAGGCCCCAGCTGGGGCTCTTGCCAATCCAGTCCCCATGTTTTACCCACAACTAAATCGTGATAGTAAAGACAAACCTTTATTGCAGAAAACATAAGCATGGCTCAAACACCTCTGTTTTACCCTACAGAGCACAGACACCAGAAACATGCACATTACCTAGAGCAGATTCCCCCAAATGCAGTCCTGGAGGGCCACAAATCCTTTAGGGTTTATGCTGTCTCCAATCTAAAGATGGAGCGGTATGGTGGTGGAGGTGGCAGCAGCTGGTGTCCACAGCAGACCATGGCCTAGCCCTGTCCAGGTGGGTGCCATGCACTGCAACAAACAGGCCCTGTCGGATGTACAGTCATGGACTCCGCAGGGAATGCAACATATCTGTGGTGCAGTGCACACAGACAGTGTGTGCAAGAACAGAAGGTCACAGGTTCAAAGCCCAGCTGGGGCTGCTGCCAATCCAGTCCACATATTTTTCCCACAACTAAACCGTGATAGTAAGGACAAACCTTTATTGCAGAGAACATATGCATGGTTAATACACCTATATTTTACCCCACCGAGCACAGACACCATAAACAGGTGCATTACCTAGAGCAGAGTCTCCCAAATGCAGTCCTGGAGGGCCAAACACCATTCAGGTTCCATGCTGCCTCTAATAAAGATGCCTGTGCTGCATATGTATGCACCACCCCCATGGTATGCAGATGTATCTCATGCATATTCATAAGGGACAGCATGAAAACCCGAACAGTGTTTGGCACACCTGGACTGGAGTTGGGAACCTCTGCCATAAAGCAGCAGCCAACAGGGGCAGACACACCCACACCCACACCCACAGGCCCCATTAGCCAATGCCTCCTGGATAGGCAGGACATTGGGCCCTGCGTGCATCTCCCAATACTAGCACTTGCATACCTTAGCAATGCCACCCTACACCTGGGTATACGGTACACAGCTATCAAACGTTTGCTATGATTACTGGCAGATAGCAATTCCTACGTTAAGCACAGTTTGCTGATTGAGCTCCATCATAACAATCTTTCTGATGTCTGTGGTGTGTGCTTCAAGTCTGGTCTCTGACAGTGTTTACCAGCCTGGGGAGTGACCCCCAACAGTATTGCGTACCATATCCATGCCTGTACTGTGCCCAGGACTGGTGTGGTGGCCAGGGCTGCTAGACTCCTCTATAGTAGCACAATGCTGGCATAGGTGTGGGGGTGTCTGTCTGTCTATCCAGTGTGTGGTGGCTGCAAACACCCTCCACAGCCCACACTGTCAGCACTGTTGCCAGTATTGGCCTGCCAATGTGCATAATGAGGAGCAAGGTACCATGGGTATAGCCCGGACAGGGTGGCCTGGCCAGGATGCATCTGCACAGGGCATAGGGCACTGGCTGGGACATTTTAGTGCCCGGCCACCACCTACACAGACAGGGTGGCCTCAGCATGTCCTGCTGGGAGATCACTCTCACCCTGACTGTGCAGTGACCACAGCATGGCTAGGCACCCCCATAGTGCTATATAGTATTTTTTTTATGTGATATTTATGGGTTTCCTTTTGGGGCCCAGTCACTGACTTATCTGCTTGTTGTGTATGCTGACATCCCAGTTCTGGGTGCATGCATTTCCACCAGGAATATGCACTATGAACTAGTTAGCAGACTGTTTGCAGCTGGTATGTGTCTTGATGGAGCGCCTTGCAAGGTGCAGTGGCTGAAGGCTTGCTGCAGGAGAATATCAGATAGTGGTGGGGTGCAGCTTAGCATAACCAGGGCTAATGTCTGTCTGCTATTGCGTTATGGATGTGTACAGAGCTGCATTGACTGACCTGTAGGGTGTCTGTTCCCCAGCAGGACCGGGGTTGATGGTCCCCTCTACTGTCACCATTGCAGGGAGGTAGAATGTGGATCTGTTGATGGGAGACCCTGTTTACCACCCTCAGCCCTGGAGGAGGAGGGTGGTGGTACATGATCCTCCTAGGGGTCCATAGGGGCTACACCTGACTGAGACAGACAGACATATCCAAGGTGTTTCTGCAGAAACTACCTATCTCACACATTAGCATTGCTGGGGACCTGCAGCATGGCCTATTTCTGTGATGGAAGGTGCTGTGGACCTGGTGCTGGGCACCCCACTGCACACTCAGGGTGAGCACAGTACCTGCACAATGTGACGGTGTGTAGCTACTCTCTGCCAGTAACACACATGGTCAGTTCCCCCTACCAGGCCGAGGTGCTGTGGGTGTGCATACCCCATCTTGTGTTCATCTGTAGACAGCTGATTTGCATGTGCAGTGCATCATGGGTACGGGTGGGCTAACCCTATCCTGGTGACCACAGCAGACTGTCTGTGTGGTGACGTGCAGTCCCTTTGCAGCCAACCAGGGGCTTGCTAGCAGCTGTAGCCCATTGGTTAGTTCACTTCCTGTGGAGGCACAGGTCATGGGTTCAAACCCACAGTGGGGTTATTTGATAGGGCTGCCCAAAGCATTATCTCTTTTTAATGTACATTATTGCTGCCAGCAAAAACACCCTCAGCGTACTGTACCCATAAAGTGCCTCAGAGGGCACTTTATAGGGCGCCCTATAGGGCACCTTATGGTTACTGTCCATATAAGGTGCACTATACATTATCCTGTGGAGCGACTTATACGGTGCCCTATAGGGGACATTATAGGGTGCCGTGGCGGACAGTGCACTTTATAATGTGCCCTATGGAGTGCCTTATAGGGTGCCTTATGCGGCACCTTCAGTTACGGCATGTGAGGGCATGTTTGCTGGCAGCAATTAATAAAATACAAATAAAGTGCTGCAGGAAACAATATGTACATGTCAAAGCTGATGCCTCAGCCAGCCTTACATATTAGGCACACTGGGGATCAAACTCATGACCCCTGTATCAGGGGTCAGTGCCTTAACCATTGTGCTACACTGCTGCTCCTCCTTGCCTGTCAGTGCACCTACTTCAGATTTCTATGCGTTTAAATGCACAGTGCTGCCATCAAACACAGTGCTATGACCTTGCTGTGCCTCATAGGGCACCCTATATGGCGCCCTATAGGCCACCCTTTCAGCAACATTGTAGGGTGTCGTGGCAGACAGTGCACTTTAAAATGTGCCCTCTGGGGTACCCTATGAGGCGCCTTATGCAGCACCTTATGTTACAATACTTTGAGGGTGTGTTTGCTGGCAGCACTAATTAAAATAAAAATAAAATGCCTCCTAAAGCAATATTACCTATAACAGGTGATGCCTCAGCCAGCCTTCTTCATTAGGCACAGTGGGGGATTGAACCCTTGACTCATGCATCATTGGTCAGTGTCTCTTACCCATTGTGCTATACTGCTGCTCCTCCTTGCATGTCAGCGCACCTACTTATGATTTTCATTCCTTAAATTGCACAGTGCTGCCATCGCAAACAGTGCTGTGACCTTGCGGTACCTCATACGGCACCCTATAAAGCGCCCTATAAGCAACATTCTAGGGTGCCTTGGCGGACAGTGCACTCTAAAATGTGCCCTCTGGGGTACCTTATGGGGCGCCTTATGTTACAGTGCTTTCAGAGTGCGTTTGCTAGTAGCAGTAATTAAAATAAAATTAATATGCCTCATACTGCAATATTACCTTTAACAGGTAATGCCTCAGCCAGCTTTCTTCATTGGGCACACTGGGGGACTGAACCCATGATCCCTGTACCATCGGTCAGTGTCTTCACCATTGTACTGTGGCTCTGTTCCTATGCTTGCACATCAGCGCGCCACTTATGCTTCCTGTGCAAGTTTCTCATGCGCTAATGTGTGCGGCGCACATGAGCGCACAGCGCACATTAGCGCATGATTAATCCCGGTTTGCTTTTTCAGACTGAAACGCCCACTCCTTATATGGCATCCCGCACACTAGCGCGGCGCGCACCTAACCCGGTTTTAGTAAACATACCCCCTAGTCTCTTAGTACACTCATCTGCTCTCATGGTTTTCAGTACAATCTCTATGCTGATGACTCAGATCTACCACATGTAAAGGGGCCATACTGGACTTGGTGCTTACCAATGGTGAGAACATTTCTGATGTTATAGTGGGAGATCATTTTGCATCCAGTGATCACCAGATGGTGTGGTTCGGTATTAGGACTAGAGCTGTTAGAATCCATTCAAAAGCGAGGGTCTTAGACTTTAGGAAACTAACTTTGCCAAGATGGGCCAATAACTCAGGGAGTCATTAGCAGGATGGGAACAGCTGAGGGATGTAGAAAAACAGTGGGCAAAACTGAAGGGGATATTTTAAGTGCAACCAACCTTTTTGTTAAAATGATAAATAAAGGTAAAAGGAAAAGGAGACCGCTATGGCTTTTGAAAGAAGTAGCTGAAAAGGTGAAGAAAAAGAGGGAAGTCTTCATGAAATACAAGAGATCACAGATAGAGGAAGACAGGCATCTATATCTGGAAAAACTTAGAGAAGCTAGCAAAGTAGTCAGGAAAGCAAAGATTCAAAAAGAGGAGGAAATAGCCAATGCAATATAATGGGGGGGGGGGGGGATATAAGACATTTTTCAGATATGTTAGTGAGAAGAGAAAGGGCAAAAGTGGTACTGTCAAACTCAAGGGAGAAAGGGAGGAATATGTAGAAGCTGATGAGGATAAAGCAGAATTGCTTAACAAATATTTCTGTTCTGTGTTCACAAATAAAAAATTAGGAGCAGGCCCTCAGAAAACACCCACAAATAGGAACAGAAGCGAGGGGCATCTTGAACAATTTTCAGAAGACTGTGTTTGTGAGAAACTAGCTAAACTTAAAGTAAACAAAGTAATGGGACCGGATGGGATACACCTTAGAATACTGAGGGAACTTGGGGACATTCTAGCAGCTTCACTGACTGACCTTTTCAATGCCTCGTTGGAGTTGGGAGTGATGTCAAAGGACTTGAAAGAGGCTCATGTGGTCCCTTTACACAAAAGCGGAAGTAAGGATGTGGTTGAAAACCACAGGCCGGTTAGTTTAACTTTGGTGGTAAGAAAATTATTGGAAGTGCTGCTGAAAGAGAAAATAGTGATTTTTCTGGAGTTCAGTGGATTACAGGATCTGAGGCAGCATGGATTCACCAGAGGCAGGTCTTGTCAGACAAATCTGATTGATTTCTTTGACTGGGTTACCAGGGAGTTGGACCAAGAGAGAGTCCTAGATGTGGTGTATTTAGATTTTAGTAAAGTCTTTGACACCATTCCTCATAGGTGACTTATAAACAAACTGAGCACCCTAGGGATGGACCCTAAAGTTACTGCTTGGGTTGGAAATTGGTTGAGTGGGAGGTGACAAAGAGTAGAGGTAAATGGAGCTCACTCTGAGGAGAAGGAAGTTACCAGTGGTGTGCCCTACGGATCTGTCCTTGGTCCGATTCTTTTTAACATCTTTGTTAGTGATATAGCGGAAGGGCTGTCGGGTAAGGTTTGCCTCTTTGCGGATAATACCAAAATCTGCAATATAGTAGGCACCCAGGAAGGTGTAGATAACATGAGGAGGGATCTAGCTAAGCTTGAAGAATGGACTAGAATTTGGCAGCTGAGATTTAATGTTAAAAAATGCAAGGTCATGCATTTGGGCTGCAGCAATCCAAGGGAGCGATATAGTATAGAGGGTGAAGTACTTTTGTCCACTAAAGAAGAGCAGGACCTCGGTATGGTTGTGTCTGATGATCTTAAAGTAGCTAAAAAGGTAGAAAAGGTGACAGCAAAAGCTAGAAAGATGTTTGGGTGCATATGGAGAGGAATGGCCAGCAGAAGAAAGGAGGTGATAGTGTCTCTGTATAAGTCTTTGGTGCGACCTCATTTGGATTATTGTGTGCAATTCTGGAGACGGCATCTTCGAAAGGATATAAACAGGCTGGAGTCAGTACAGAGGGTGGCTACTAAAATGGTTAGTGATCTTCATTATAAAGCATAAGGACAGACTTAAGTATCTTAATATGTACACTTTAGAGGAAAGGCGGGATAGAGATGATATGATTGAGATGTTTAAATACCTCCGTGGCATAAATGCACAGGACGAGAGCCTCTTTTGATCGAAAACAAGTTCTGCTATGAGGGCACATGGGATAAGGGTGAAAGGGGATAGATTTAGGAGTGATATGTGGAAGTATTTCTTTACAGAAAGATTGCTGGGTCCGTGGAATATGTTTTATGTTTATGTTTATGTTTTATTTCACTTGATAAAAACCGCCTTTCATTGGCAAGCAAAGCGGTGTACAATAAAACCAATAAAACATTTTTAAAAAGGCCGAGGCCAGTGAAAAAGAAAAGAAATACACTTTCTGGACAGAAAAGCAATAAAAGCAGAAAAGACAAAGCTAAACCATAACAAAGACAAGTCACAAAGAAAGCAGAGGATAATACAAATGGGAATCACACAAAAGGAGAGGGGACATCAAACGCAAGGGAAAAGAGGTGGGTTTTGAGGTTTTGTTTAAATGTGGGGTGGTGAGGGTCCAATCGGAGTGAGGAGGGGAGGGAGTTCCAGAGGGCGGGGCCAGCAAAAAAGAAGGCGGAGGAACGGGTAGACTGCAAATGGGCACGGGAAGGGGAGGGAAGAGTGAGGCGGTTAAGGTGAAAGGAGCGAGGGGTGTACCTAGGGGAATGGAAGGAAAGGAGGTCCGTTAGATATTGGGGGGTACCTGTATGGAGAGCTTTATGAACCAAAATGAGCAACTTGAAATGAACGCGGTGTGGGAAGGGCAACCAGTGAAGACGGAACAGCAAGGGTGTGATGTGATCACGGGGGGAGGAATGGGTGACCAAACGAGCGGCAGTATTCTGAATACGTTGTAACCGGGACTGTTGTTTCTTGGAAAGGCCGACAAAAAGTGAGTTTGCAAAATCCACCCGAGACATGACCAGGGAAAGCAACAGAGTAGTGAGAGCAGATGGGGATAGAAAGGGACGAACTGCACGGATTTGTCGGAGAAAGAAGAAGGACAACTTGGTGACATGAGAAACATGAGCATGGAAGGAAAGGTCAGACTCGAAGTGAACCCCTAGATAACGAAAGGAAGAGACCAGGGGAACCAAGGAACCAGAAAAAGAGGGGGCCAGTGTGGGGGGTGGGTTATTGTGAGAGAACCAGATAGCAACAGTCTTGGTGAGATTAAGGTGAAGGCAGTTACGAGTCAACCAATCAGCCACAGTGGAAAGACATGAATTGAGCGGAGAGAGATCGGGACAGGATGGAGTCTCCCAGTGGAGGTGGTAGAGATGAGGACAGTATCTGAATTCAAAGAAGCATGGGATAAACACAGAGGATCGCTAAAGGAAAAAAGGGGGCTGTTGTAGTGGTTGATATGGAAGTACAGACTAGATAGGCCATGTGGTCTTTTTCTGTCATCTTGTTTCTATGTTTACCTCTCTGCACCTGAAATCTTTACGGAAATCCAGGTCCGAATCTCTGCATGCTTATCTGACATTAGTGCCTAGATGTCTCGCTGCCATCTGAAATTGAACACTGCAAAAACTGAGCTCCTTCCTCATGTTTCTATTTCTGTGGACTCTACTCCTCTCTGTTTCCTCGGCTTGCAGCCTTGGGGTCATCTTTGACTCCTCCCTCTCCTTCTCCACATATATCCAACAGATAGTTAAAATCTATCGCTTCTTTCTCTATAACATTGGCAAAATGTGTCCCTTCCTTTCTGAACACACTACTAAGACTCTTATCCATTCTCTACTCACCTCCCATTTAGACTATTGCAACCTCCTCTTTGCTGGTCTTCCTTTGAATCATCCCTCCCCATTTCAATCTGTTTAAAACTCAGCTGCATGACTAATCTTCCACCAGTTTCGTTATGCTCATGTCATTCCTCTTCTCAAGTCACTTCATTGACTGGTTCTGCATCCAGTTCAAACTTCTACTACTGACCTAAAAGTGCCTTCATTCTGCTGCTCCTCACTACCTTTCCTCTCTTATCTTCCTCAGGAACTCCACTCTTCTGGCAGATCCATTCTATCTGTGCTCTTCTCTTCCATTGCCAACTCCTGACTTTGATCTTTCTACCTTGCTTCTCCTTATGCCTAGAGCAAACTGCCTGAGTCAGTACGTCAGGCTCCATCTGTGTCCTGTTCAAATCCAGGTTAGAAACTCACTTCTTTGAGATTGCTTGTGGATCCCCTTAATCTCCTGTTCACCTCCTGTGCGTTTCCTTACCATTTCCATAGATATATTCTAGTCCCCAGTCGTGCTGTTTGTCTTGACTAGACTGTAAGATCTTATGAGCATGGACTGTCTCTTACATGTCTCTGTACAGTGCTGCGTACATCTTGTAGCACTATACAAATGATAAGTAGTAGTAGTAGCCAATCTCCTCCGATCACCAACACCACAAGCAATCCCAAAAGACAGCACAGTCTCACCTTTATTCATGATTTATAGGAGGCATAGACTGGCACGTTCAAAAAATTAAACCTGGACTTTGCCAACCTATGTGAAATACCTCACCAATGTTCAGGCACCAGTGCTACTTAGTCCACACCCCGTAACACTCCCAGAACACCTCCCGTGGAGAAGTGCAAAGACGGAGATGCCTAATGTGCAAACGTGCATCTCATGGTCTTTCTGAAATCGCATTTTATATGTAGGCATCGTTTCTACATTTTTCTGGTACCACATCCACATTTAAAATGCGATTAGGGTTTCTAACGTAACCCCATAGTTTTGATTATGCAAAAGTAGTTGTGTATCACTGATGTCCGCTCCTGCTTTGCTCCTCTGCTACCTCTTTATTCTGTGGGTAAAAGTGTGTGCATTACACAGGTACACTAAAAAAATTTTTTTTTAAACTGCCTCTAATGTTTCGATTGATTTTTACGTTTTTTGGTGCGCTGAATCCAAATCTGGTAAATAATTTGCTCCATCACGTACAGATTTTTTGCTACATTGGGTTAGCAGTTTGAGGTGAACGTTTCAGATTGAGTGCGATCGAGATAAAAGTTTCTTGGATGAATTCTTTATACTAATTGTTTAGTAGTTATTCAAATAAGAATAAAGAAAATTGTAACAAGGCAGCACATAAGAATAGAGTAATGTCAACAAAACACACTGTGATGGTAGCAAAATTGTCTGCACTTAAAACAGCCACATACATGTGCACAAACATTGAGCATATAAGAGCGAGGTTAGACACAAAGCAAAGCAAAGAAATGTGCAAAAAATGTTGTACAGGTATGTATGTAAGAATAGAAAACGCAAACCGCACCATTGCAATACATGAAGACAAACACCCGATGGTGTGAAAATAAAATTCTAATAAATGAGATCCGACACTGTGGTAATAACTAGCAAATTTTTATTTCAAAGTTTAGTAAAAACACGATATTTGTCAACACAGTTTAGATTTTAAAGTCATTCTTGGGTCAATCAATCTCCTGGTGGGCCCATTTCTTCTTCCCCCGAATGCTTCTCTTGGTGCGCTGCTTGGCGTATTTTTCATCTGGGGTTTCCCGCAGCAGCAACCAGCAGAAATCAGCCATCATAGTGGTGTTCCATCTCCCTTGGTACCTTCTCTCTGCGTCCTTGATGTCCTGGTGAAACCTTTCACCTTGTTCTTCACTGTACGCCCCCAAGTTTTCGGGAAAGTAGTTCACATGGGAGTGCAAGAAATGGACTTTCAGGCTCATGTTACAGCCTTGTTCTTTGAAGGCATTGAGCATCCTGGCAACAATATCCTTATAGTTCTCATCCCGCCTGTTCCCCAAGAATTTGAGAACAACATCCTTGAAGGAATCCCAGGCTTCTTTTTCCTTCTCAGATATCATTTCAGCAAATGCTCCATCTGAAATGAGTTTCCTTATATCAGGGCCAACAAACACTCCTTCCTTTAGCTTTGCTTCAGAAAGTCGGGGGAACTTTGAGCAAAGGTACCGAAAGCACTCACCATCTTTTGGAAGGGACTTGATGAATTGCTTAATGAGACCCAACTTAATGTGGAGAGGTGGTAATAGAATTTTATCACGAGGTACCAAGCTCTCATGAAGAACATTTTTCTCACCGGGTCTCAAATACTCCCGAATTGGCCAGTCTTTTTTCCCCCAGTGTAGGTCGCGGGCCCGGCTATCCCACAAGCAAAGGAAGCAGGGATATTTGGTGAAACCGGATTGCTGCCCTAATAGCATGGATAGAATTTTAAAGTCTCCACAAATCATCCACTTATGCTCATCATAACAAATCTTCTGAAGAATCAGGGCCAAATTCTCGTATTTTTCTTGGAGAATAACAGAGTGAGCAATAGGAACTGAAGCGAATGTGTTGCCATTATGAAGAACAACACCTTTTATGCTGTCTTTTGACGAATCAATGAACAGCCGCCATTCAGCAGGATCATACTTGAGTTTAAACTTTTCCATCACTCCGTATATATCGTTGCAAAATACCAAATCTTCCTCTTTGCTGAAATACTTCAAAAATTGTGTCTGGCGGTTGCGGTACCAATAAAAAGTTGTTCCTGGTGACAATAGATTTTTCTGTTTAAGCCAAGAACCTAGCAGTTGGGCAGCATCTTTTGGGAGTCCTAAATCCCGGACTAAATCATTCAATTCAGCTTGAGAGAAAAGTTCAGGTTTTGGATCTGGTTCAGTTTCAAACTCGGAAGTACTGGACTCATCGGGAAAAGCCATCTGATGAGTCTCATCATGATCAGAACCGTCCACACAAATATGATCCAAAGATTTTGGTGGTTCAGGCACAGGTACTTCGTTGCTATGAGGCATAGGCCTAATTGCTGAGGGAAGGTTGGGGTAACTTATTACGTTCTTATTTTTTAAGTTGTATCCCTTCACAATGCAAGAGCAAAAATAGCAGTCACTGCTATGGTCTCTTTGTTCACGCCACATCATAGGTATTCCGAAACGAAATGCTTGTTTTTTACCTTTCATCCATAAGCGTAGATCTTCCTCACATGTCTTGCACACTTTGTGAGGAGCCCACGGTTTGTCTTGATCGCCTAACTTCAAACCGAAATAGGCGAAATATACTTTTTTAATAAATGCAGAAATGTTCCTCTGCCGCTTTTTCACGGTATATTCCCCACAAATAAAACAAAAACTGTCCGGAGAGTTGACGCAACCTCTGGCTCTGTGAGCCATCACAAATACACAGCACTGCAAACTACAACTGTAGTGAATCACTTCGGAATAAAGCTGGATTACGACTGAGCAAACAAAAGGTAATAATGAACTTGCAAGAAACTGAAATTTGACAGGAACGTTCATGTCGCAACCACCGTGTTTGAGCGCACGAACGAGGCGAGGCGAACAGGAAAGAACATGCGCCAGCGCGAGTACTGGATTTAGCCCCCCGCCTCCCAATTGTCCTGTTAATGTATAAAATGAATACAAAACACTCTAAAATATCATGAGGGAGTGTTTCTAGTTAATTAACCATTACAACCTCTATTTTGGGCCAAGAAAATAAACTGCAGTCGGCTAAAAAGAAATTATGTGAACATTCCTTATATGGGTAAGAAATCTAATTTTGCAAGAAAACGTGACGTGATGGAACATTTTGGCTATTTTTCCTGGATTCAGCACCCCAAAATCTATAGGAATCAGTTGCAAAACTGGAGGCAGTTTTTTGGTAGTGTACCTGTGTTATTGAACAATACACACATACCTTTAGCTATGGACAGATGAGGCAATAATCAAAAGCCATGACATCCATGGGTAAGTGAGTTTTCCAGATATATAAGGTTACTGCTATCTATTTGAAGAGGGGTGTAAGTAATTCTGTTTCCCAAACTTTATGAACAACTTTCAACCAGAAAGTTTTTAGATCATGATTTTGGATAAATTGAAAGAAAGAGCAAGATATAGAACCATAGGAATATAACCCTAGGTATTATATTGCTGTTTTGTTGCACAAAGACTAGAAATGATATTTACTATTTCTGAAAATTACACTTAGGGATTACTTATAAAGTACCACCATTGCAGACTGTGACAAACAGATGCCCATCTTTAATGTGTCAGAAGAATCTCTTTATTTAAAAGCTTCCTTGTGTTGATCAGTGGTTTATTATTATTATTTAGTGTTCCTGTGCTATTATTTCAGTTTAGTATACAGCTGGTAGCATGCTCAGCAGTGTGCAAGATTAAGAGATACCTTAACACCAAAATAGACTGAATAACTAACAAGCTGAACAAGTGCAATAGGATCAAAGAGACCCTTCTGCAAAAATTGTAATTCTACTGTAATTGAGAAGAAAGGTTAAAATACAAGAAATACGAGGATGAGAGAGTGGGGTGGTAAATTAGAGAGAAAGTACTTAGGCTCATGGAATGCCATTCTAAGGACATACATTTGCAAATAGAATCGGAAGGTTCTAGAGAACCAAAGGGACTTAACAAGTGAGCTGAGGGTGCTGGATACTCATCTGTGGCATCATATTAACACACATTCAGATGCAAGTCTCATTTAAGCTTATAGCATTTCCTGGACTAATTCTGTACAGCAAAATTTAGTACAGCATACTGAATCTACAGAAATTGCAGAGTATGAAACTCTACTTTTTGGGCTGATCCAATTGATGTAGTACAGGAAATCCAGGAAACAGCATTCAGTGCTTTTTGGGGTAGTATGGAAGGAGGGGAGGTAGGGAAGCAAAGAAATGAGAGTATTTTCACTTATCCTAGATCAACAAATAGCGGTACAATACATATAACAAGCTCTGAAGGGTGTTATGGTCTGCGCCTCTTGGTCATAGCATCATCGGTACAATGGCAAGATTAGAAAAGAGGAAATAGTAATTAGGAGAAACTCTATGGGCCTTTATTCAAAGTTAAAGGTTCACCAATGACTGGTGAATGTATAACTTCATTATCCTTGATTTCAGCCCTTACACAGCACCAGGCTGATAATCCATCTGAATGGCTTGATACAATCCATAGAAGCAAGAGCAGAGCAGGGTCATGCCAAGGGCTGCGTGAGGGGTACGGTCGCACAGGGCGCAAGTACAAAAGGGGCGCTGATATCATCACTGGGCTTCCAGAAAGTGAGTTACTGCATGTGGTTGGGGTGGAGGGGGAAACCAGATGTGTTTGTTGCAGAGTGCATTTCTAGTTTGGTACGGTCTGGGAGCAGAGGGAGGGAGGAGTGAGAGTAAGCTGAGGAAGCATCCAGACAGCGGTGATTATTCAGCCATTGTTTGCATAAGTTATGCGCTTACCTTAGGCCTGCTGAAGAGTAAGGATATAGATTTGTCATTTCATATTGTTTTTAACCTAAATCCCCAAATGTAGTTTTTCCCCCATTTCGCAATAGTGCACCTACTGAAGAATAGTGTGCCTATTGATAAACTGTGCACAGTATTAAAGAAATTGTCCGGAAATGAACATTTAAAAAAAAAAAGCAAAATGAAAAAATGAAAAAAAACTGCAATTGACATGGAAAATTCAACAAAATTATTCGTTTTGCCTACACATCGTAAATTAAACTGATACATCAAATGTGGTCATTATGCTATGTTCAGCACTGCCACTTATGCGCATAGTGCTGCTGAATATATTCATTAATTGAACTGCTTGTTTTTAAATTAATATGGGAGCAGCAGTGGCTCAGTATTGGGCCCACAGTAATAAGCATTTGAAGGTTCACCATGTCCCAGAAAGCTGCTGGAGCTGGATGTGTTCACTGACCAGCAGGAAACTGTGAAACAATGAAGCGAATGTTAAAAACAAAATCCCTCCAATAAACTTCTGAATCATTTCTTGCACTCCATTGAATCATACAGTATAATCAAGAAAATGCATTTTTTAAACGCCCACTTAGAACTATATAATTTTTATGTTTCATATTATTTTATGGCAAGATTATGTGCATAGTTCCCTAAAGTGTGTTACTGTAAGACTCTGTATCTAAAGAATACGAAAAAAACCCTTGCTGCCTAAAATGAAAATGACCTTTAGTTTAGTTTTAGGACAACAATAAAATGAAGGCTCATTCTGCCCATTACCCTTCATGCTTGAAAAATGCAATTTAAAGGCTGAAAATAAGATGGCCACACAATTGTGCACATTCCTCTGTTTTCCTATTTATGAAACCCCAAAGTCACAAAATAGCGGCTTTTCATGCTCAATTACACACCACAAGGATGTGTGTGCCAAAAACTAGAGGCCAGTTTGGTCTTTTAAGGGTTGTTCTGTGCTTCATAGAAAACCATTCATCATCTTCAAATACGAAAGAAACGTCTTTTGAAAATGTTCCAAAACTGCACGCAGCCAAATGAATCCTACTGACAGCCAGCATAGCAGTTACAATAATCCTATAACTCCTTTGTATGAGTTTGCAAGTAAAATAATTCATAGAAGTCCATTTCACTGTTTGATCGATGTGTTGGACAGACAGTCTGGCATACAGCAGTCCAAAATGTGACTTTGCAGTTGAGAATGCTGACAGGCTAATAGAAAGCAAACACATAGTGAAGGTCTCATAGAAGTTTATTTGCCACTAGGGGAAATGACACTGGTGGCCGTTATTTCAATAATTTCTATGAATGCTATTTATTTAAATGGTACCTTCATTGAAAGCAGCTTTCACAAGGGTCAATGTGCTAAGATGCTCTCTTAACAGCATCCTCATAGTCACGTGTTACATAAATTTCTTTAAAATGCTCTATTTAACTCCCAATTCATGACACTGCTAGCACTCCTAAAAGGGCACCCCAATTCTTGATGAGCAGAAGGCATTAAATCTTAATGTATTCAAATGTAAATGACCAAGCCAGTGAATTTTCACATACAAATTAGATACTTACTTCCAATTTATAAAACTCCTTTAAAGCATGTGTAATTTAATACAGTTCTTTTAATGCTCAAATTGTATCAGTTAAAGGTGGTTATCTTGAAATCGCTATATTTTTGTGATGGTAACCTAGGACAGAAGGTTAAACAGAAGCTGGCGGCATGATAAGGATGTGCTTTAGTTTATTTTTTTGAGCAAGAGCTTAATGTAGAATGGTTGCATCTTTATGGCAGAAAGCTACATAGACATGCCGGACCAAGTTGGCAGCATGGTATAAACCAATAAAAGGAAGCAGTTTGCATATGCTACTCTTTTGTTTGAATGGGAATGAGTTGAAATGGTAAGGATGGGCATTCTCTGTTGTGCTTTTACTTCGTTAGTATGTCTGAAAAATCTGAGTCATGATAAAAATATTTCATGCTCTTTCACCTGTGAATTAGAAACATAGAAGCATAGAAATATGATGACAGAAAAAGACCACATGGCCTATCTAGTCTGTCCTTCCATATCAACAACTACAACAGTCCCCTTCTTAATGAGTGTAATGCTGATGAATGCATTTGAAAAATGTTTAACACATATGTGTGAAAGAAACAAAAAAATGTTCAAAAATCAGAGAAAAGTCAGAAAATTAACTGATTATTTTTATTCCATGTACAATTCTACAAACTGCTATAGCAGACTATGATATAAGGTTATATAGATTTGCCAGGTAAAAGTGGCAGCATGATGTAAACCAATAAAAAGGAAGCATTTTATATATCTTTCTCTTCATTTATTTTGGGACATATGTGTTAATTTAGCATGTGATTGAGCTGCAAATCTAATGCAGAGTCCCACATTAACTTCAGGTGAGGTATGCATCTGTCCCCTGCTGTTAGAATGTTGCAAACATATGGCATGCGGGTGCGCTTAATGCCACCCATTGAGTTGGCAGTGTGCCATGGTTAGTACACACCCCAGACACCCACACTAACCATGATCCATCATCAGTGCCCACGTTCCGTATCTAACCTGCCTAATCCCCACCCAATCACATGTTAACCAGATGGGATTTTTAATACAGGTCCCCATGCTGTTATTGTGGCGTGCTTGCTGTGCTCTAAGCCCTGCAATGATGGTTAGCACACTTTAGTAAACATGTCCCTTTGTGAACAGAATGATAGAAAGATGTCTGTGTTCTTGCTAGATATTTTGAGGATAATTTTAAAAGTGCGCCTACAGTACATTTCTGCATGTGGTTATGCAAGTAAATCATGGTACTTTAGTGGTTTTCATGTGTAAATGTCATCCAAGAAACCAAAGCAACCAACCTGCAGGGTACAAGTCTAAGGGGTATGTTTACTGAACTGCCTTAGTGCAATTCGCGTTAGGAGCCGCGGTAGTGACAGAAACCCCAAATAAGGACATGGGCGGTACATCGTTACCACTAACGAGCGTTACAGGGCGCCGTGGTGCGTTACTGTGCATTAATCGCAAGAAGGCGTACAGGCACAAAGCACAGAAACAGAGCTGTAGCACAATGGTTACTGTACTGACCGCTGTTACAGGCAGCATGGGTTCGAGTCCCCAGTGTGCCTAACGCAGAAGGCTGGCCCAGACATCACCCTGTACATTACATAGGGAATGAGGAGGCATGTTTTTCTTTATGTGGAGTAGTGGTGTCAGAAACACACCCTCGGAGTGTGCCTAGCCAAGTGCGAGGCTGCGTGCGTGGCTGCGCGCGTTGGTACGGGCGTAGCCCCGTGCGTAGCTGCGTGCACAATCGTGCATGGGTACGTGTGTTTTTACCAGTGTGGGCACCTTATATTACAGACTCTTTAGGGTGTCTTGCACCTATGCATTATGCTAACAGATGTACGTGTGATGGCCTATGGTTTATCAGAGCCTGTGAGCAGGTGCTGGATTTTCCCAGGGTTGGATTGTGCTAGTCACACCCATGATGCACTGTACATGCAAAACAGCTGTCCACAGATGCACACCATGGGGAATGCACCCCAACAGCACCTCGGCCTGGTAGGGGGAAGTGACCATGTGCACTCCCACAGCACCTCGGCCTTGTAGGGGGTACTGACCGTGTGTTGTACTGGCACAGAGTAGCTACACACCGTCACATTGTGCGGGTACTGTGCTAACGCTGAGGGTGCAGTGAGGCACCCAGCACCAGGTCCACAGCACCGTCCATGGCTGAAAGAGGCCATGGCGCAGGTCCAAAGCAGTGTTAATGTGTGAGATAGGTAGTTTCCGCAGAAACACCATGGATATCTCTGTCTGTTTCAGTCAGGTGTAGCCCACATGGACCCCTAGGTGGCCCATGTACCACCACCCCCCCCCCCACAGGCCAAGGGGGGCAAACAGGGTGTCCTAACAATAGATCCACATTCTACCTCCCTGCAAAGGTGGCAGTAGAGGGAAACATCAACCCCAGTCCTGCTGAGGAAGAGACACCCCACAGGGCAGTCAATGCAGCTCTGTACACATCCATAACACAATAGCAGACAGACATTAGGCCTGGATATGGTAAGCTGCACCCCACCACTATCTGATATGCTCCTGCTGCAAGCCATCAGCCGCTGCACCCTGCAAGCCACTCCATCAAGACACATACCAGCTGCAAACAGCCTGCTAGTTAGTCCATAGTGCATGTGCCCAGTGGAGATGCATGCACCCAGCACTGGGATGTCAGCAGATAAATCAGTGACTGGGCCCCAAAAGGAAACCCATATCTATCACATGAGAGAAATACTATATAGCAATATGGGGGTGCCTAGCCATGCTGTGGTCACTGCACAGTCAGGGTGAGAGTGATCTCTCAGCAGGACATACTGAGGTCACCCTGTCTGTGTAGGTGGTGGCCGGGTACTAAAATGTCCCAGTCAGTGCCCTATGCCCTGTGAAGATGCACCCTGGCCAGGCCACCCTGTCCGGCCTATACCCATGGTACCTTGCTCCCATTATGCACATTGTCAGCCCAATACTGGCAACATTGCTGGCAGTGTGGGATGTGGAAGGTGTTTGCAGCCACCACACACTGGATAGACAGACAGCCACCCCCACACCTATGCCAGTATTGTGCTACTATAGAGGTGTTCAGCAGCCATACCCACCACTCCAGTCCTGGGCACAGTACAGGCATGGATATGGTACGCAATACTGTTGGTGGTCACTCCCCAGGGTGGTGAACACTATCAGAGACCAGACCTGCCGCACACACCGCAGACATCAGAATGATTGTTATGGTGGGGCTCAATGAGCGAAATGTGCTTAACGTAGGAATTGATATCTGCCAGTTAACATAGGAAACGTTTGATAGCTGCTTACCATATACCCAGGTGTAGGGTGGCATTGCTAAGGTATGCAACTGCTAGTATTGGGAGGTACAGGCAGGGCCCAATGTCCTGCCTCTCCAGGAGGCATTGGCCAATGGGGCCTGTGGGTGTGTGTGTGGGTGTGTCTGCCCCTGTTGGCTGCTGCTTTACGGCAGAGTTTCCCAACTCCAGTCCTGGTGTTCCAAACACTGTTCGTGTTTTCATGCTGTCCCTCATAAATATGCATGAGCTACATCTGCATACCATGGGGGTGGTGCATAGATATGCAGCACAGGCATCTTTATTAGAGGCAGCATGGAACCTGAATGGTGTGGGGCCCTCCAGGACTGCATTTGCGGGACTCTGCTCTAGGTAATGCACCTGTTTATGGTGTCTGTGTTTGGTGTGGTAAAATATAGGCGTATTAACCATGCGTATGTTCTCTGCAATAAAGGAGTGTCTTTACTATCACTGTTTAGTGGTGGGTAAAACTATGGGGACTGGGTTGGCAGGAGCCACAGCTGGGATTTGAACCTGTGACCCTCTGGTCTTACAGGTACTGGCTGTGTCTGTTGCACCACACTGTGGCCACAGAGACAGTGCAGTCCCTGGAGATAGGACAACTGGCCTGACGAGTCAGAAACCCTGCTCTGCACAATTGCACTGTGGGCTCATTTACCTTGTATGGAGACAAAAGTGCACATAAACCTCAAAAAAGACCTTTAAAAATGGGCAAACACCCATAACCAAGCTGGGCAACAATGATATCATTGGGCAACATTAAAAAACACTCCCAGGAAAGCTCCAATAAAATGAAATGATTTTTGAAAGGGTCTACGGAGCGTAGACCCTTCCAAACATAATTTCTTTTTTTTTTTGAGCTTTCCTGGGAGTGTTTTTTATTGTTGCACATTGCTATCACTGTTGCCCAGCTGAATTATAATTTTTACACTGTTTCTTGTGGTCATTTTAAAGTTTTATTTGACATTTTGTTCTGTGCACACTGCTCACGTTTTGTGGGTTTCCCCGGTTTTGCTGTACATTGCTGACGGAAATGGTTTCTCTTCCCTTTAATATGCCTTTAACGACAGGTTTTCATTCGCGTTGGAATTGAGCTCTGAAATTCAGCGCGTTGGTGTGAGGGGAGCCTCTCCCCGCCCACTCTCCGCCCACTCTCCGCCCATTGACCCCTTCTCTCCGCCCACTCTCCACCTTCTGCGGTGTTTTAACGCACCGCGGGGGTTTACGATCGTTAACTGCGGTTAACGCGCGTAACGTACACTTAACGATCGTTCGCACGTCAGAACGCGCGTTATGACGTGCGAACGATCGTTAAGTGTACGTTACGCGTGTTATTCACGAATACCGCAGCTTAGTAAACATACCCCTAATTATAGAAGCAGGGCGATGAACCACACTGTTGAAAAGCTCAAGAAAGTTTTATTACATTGTTCAAAAGTTCCTCCCTACAGGGCCTTGTTTCAACTGGTAGGAGCCTTCTTCAGAGGAATTGGGACCACTGTTCCCTCTAAGCTGTGCGCGTGTGCGCGCGCACACACCTCGCCGAGCGAGCGCACATACTTTACAACAGAGCGCACAAAAATTACGGCTCTGATTCTGATAGAAAACAACACAGATGTCTTAAAATTTAAAAGTTATGATTGTAATTACTAGAAATTTCCTGCTTCATTTAGTAATCGTATATTTTCATTTAATTTGATTAAAAACAATGTGGTGTACATACTGTATTCTGACGTGTAGTCAAATTTTAAAGTATATAACTCCAAGTGTCATTATGTGGTGCACAAAAATTTAACCTTCCTTCAAAAGCTGCACACAGCTGATATTTTATGCGCACACAGCCTACAGAAAATTAGAGGGAACATTGATTGGGACATAGAAGAATGTGACATTTCTGGAGACAAAGCACTAACTAGCTCTGCATAAATCACAGCAGTGAACAGCAGACTCCTTGTCTGGACACCGCTGAGTATAGCAACACAGGAAATTTGCCCTGAAGAAGGCTTCTACCAGCCGAAACATACAAAAGACTTTTGGACAATGTAATAAAACCTTCTTGAGCTTTTCCACAGTGTGGTTCATCGCCCTGCTCCTATATAGTTAGTTCTGCATGTGTAAATGTCCACTTACGCACATAGAGAGTCATTGGATGTCCAAAAGCAGGCTTAGAAATATCAAAAGCACAGAGACATCTTGAGAGCCATTTTAGAAGCTGGCTATAGGGACAACCAAGTCTAAACAGGGGTGTGGAGGACGCATGTCTCAGGATTCCCCACCTGATCTCAGAAATGGCCTATGTCATGTCTAACTTTAGACCTGCTTGTTTTAGCTGAAAAACATCTACAGAGTGTAGAGAAGAAAATACTCCACCATCCCCAATACAATATCAACAACAGCAGCAATGGGATTTGAAACCTGGCTGATTTGTTTCTAACACCCAATTCTAACCATCAAGCTATCTTAGATGTCTAGGGTCTGAAATGCAGTTCCTTATCGTCACTCCAGTCCAGTCCCTTTACTTCTGGGTTACGCAACCCTTCCAGCAGCTTGGAGGCTGAGCCCAACCTTTTTGGGGGTGGAGCGGTATAAATACCACTGGGACCACCTCCCCAATCCAGTATACTCAGCCTCCAAGCAGCTGGAGGGTTCCGTAAGCCTGGGGCTTACTGGAGTCCTACCTTAAAAACCTAAAAACTTTTAATTTATTTTAACTTTAATTTTAGTTAATTTTACCTTTATTTTACCCTTTTCCCTTGGTCTCCCGTTCTGGAGCTCTGCTCCTTTAAGGGCTGCCGGCTCTCTCCTTCATCCTCACCCCCCCCCCTCGTTCCCGGCACAGACCTTGAAGCGGCCTCGCTGTTGGCAGCTGCGGGGAGGTGCGCTGCTCTGCCCGACAGTCGGCTCCTTTGTTCCTGTGCTCTTTAGGGGGGAGACAGCCTCGCGCCGAAGCCCTGCGGGTGGCTGAGCGCTAGAGGCTGCAACACTAGTCGGCGTCGGCCGCCCGGTCCGTCTCAGATCGATAGGACGGCGAGGTGAGCCACGCGGCGCCCGGTCTCTGCACGCTGCAGTAGCGATCTCGGACAGCAGCAGGAATCAGCCTCTGAGCGCCGGTCGCACAAGAGAGCAGCGGGACTCGGATCGGAGCGCAGTTCGCCGCCACGAATAGGCCCGCGGCTCCCCGTTCAGGCTCCACGTGTTAGGCCTGCCACGTGTAGAGCCGACGGGTGGAGACCGCGGAGTCGGGCCCAGGATCCTCTCAGTCAGCACCAGGAAACCGCAAGTACCACGATAGAGGAGTTTTAAGATTTAAGCTAATTTAATTTAATTGTATTTTAATTTAGTTTAATTTATTTTATTTCAACTATGCCTTTGTTTTAATTTCTGGGTGCTTACCAGGCTTATTGCCAATCAACTAGGCCCTGTTCCTGGCTTTCCCTCGGCTACTAATCTAAGGGCCTCTTAGTTTTCCTCTGGCCAATTATTCTCTAGGATCCGGTGCTTTCAGTGGGGTCACCAGTCCTATTCCATGGCATCCAAGCCGCGCTGCCCATCCTGTGGAGTCCGCAGGGGCACCTCCGCAGATACAGGAGTCTGCAGGAGCTGTGCTGCAGTGGCCATCTCAGTAGAGCAGGAGATTAACTTGGCCATGTTACAGCCCTCCCAGGAATCAGGAGACTCTCTAGAAGGGGAAGGGGGGTCCCAGCTCCCTATCACTACTCCTTCGGATCTGCCCACGCCTTCCCTGCCTCTCCCATCTCCCCCCTCTAGTGCGGGGGGGCCGGAGATTTTTTCTCTCCTGACTTTATCCTCCTACTTCACAAGGCCTACTGCCTACGTAAGCAGGGCACGGGGGCAGTAGGGGCTGCTCCACCAGTGGAGGACAAATCAGCTAGACCTCTTGAGGTTACCATTCCGGAATCCGGTATTCCTTCAAAGCGCCCACGTCTGGGTGGTGAGGAGCTCCTAGCGTCCCTCTCTCAGGGTACCCTGGAGGAGGATGGCTCCATTAGGGACTTGGAGGAGGATGAAGAGGAGCTGGAGGAAGGAGAGATCCCGGAAGAAGATCAATCACGGATTGTCAGAGTTTTTCGTCGAGAGGAGCTCCCGGCATTAATTAATGAGTCTCTGAAGGTTCTCAATGTGACCTCCGACACGCCATCTCAGGAAGAGGCATTGGAGGATCCCCTAATCCAAGCCATTAGGAAATCGCAGAAGGTTTTCCCGGTCCACAGGGTTGTGCGACAGATGATCCAGGAAGAGTGGGACCAACCAGAATCAAGCTTAAGAGGGACCAGAACCATGTCTCGCCTATACCCCCTGCCAGAGGCAGATAAAGAGCTGCTGAAATCTCCCAGGGTGGATGCGGCGGTATCAGCAGTTACTAAGAAGACGACTATCCCGGTGGAGGGCAGTTCAGCCTTAAAAGACGCGCAAGACAGGAAGTTGGATACGCTCCTGAAACAAGCCTTTGACGTAAGCGCCCTCGCCTTGCAGGCCTCCGTGTCAGGTGCCTGGGTGGCGCGGGCCTGTTTAAGGTGGGCCCAACAGCTCCAGGCAGAGAGCTCAACGGGCGAAATACAGGCCAACTCGGCCAGGGTGGAATCCGGAGCAGCCTTCTTGGCAGACAGTCAGTATGACCTCATCAGAAGTCTAGCCAAAAACATGGCCTCGGTGGTGGCGGCTAGACGTTACCTGTGGCTACGTAATTGGGCTGCTGATGCTTCCTCAAAGTCCCGCCTGAGTCGGCTCCCCTTCAAGGGGAAGCTTTTATTCGGGGAGGACTTAGAGAAGCTAGTTAAGGACCTGGGTGAGTCTAAGGGAGGCAGACTGCCGGAGGATAGGCCAAGGCAAGGACGTCCTCTAGCTCCAGGGCGTACCCAGGCTAGAGACTCGCGGAGATTTCGCCCAGCCAGGTCTATCTCCTTTCCCAGGGGTCGTTTTCCCTCCAAGGGACAAGGTTTCAGAGGTTTCCGAGGAGCAGGTCGAGGATTTGGAGCTCCCTCCTCCTCCTCCTTCTCGGGACCTAGAAAACAACAATGAGATGACGGGGGTCCAGGGGGAAGGGCGGCCGTTAGGCGGGCGCCTGGGGCGGTTCCTTCCCGCCTGGTCCCGAGTCACGTCCGATCAATGGGTCCTAGAGGTGATCAGGGAGGGTTATGATCTCAAATTTGCAAAACAAATACCTCCAGCCTTTGTTCAGTCCCCCTGCACCTCTTCCGCAAAGAGGGCGGCAATAGAGGCAACTCTTGCCCGTCTAATAACCTTAGGGGCGGTGGTCCCAGTACCACCGGACCAGTGCGGCTCGGGTCGATACTCAATTTACTTCGTAGTACCAAAAAAGGAGGGGTCCTTTCGACCGATCCTGGACCTAAAACAGGTCAACCGCTGCCTCAGGGTCCCACATTTCCGGATGGAGACCCTAAGGTCAGTCATAGCGGCCGTGAGAGGAGGAGAGTTCCTAACGTCCCTAGACCTGACGGAAGCCTACTTGCATATCCCAGTCAGGAAGTCCCATCAGAAGTTCCTGAGATTCGCAGTACCGAGAGGCCACTTTCAGTTCCAGGCGCTACCATTCGGCCTAGCCACTGCCCCCAGAACGTTCACCAAGGTAATGGTAGTGGTTGCGGCCTTCCTCCGGAAGGAGGGAATATTAGTGCACCCCTACTTGGACGATTGGTTAATCCGAGCGAAGTCGGAAGGGGAAAGTCGTTCGGCGACGACCAGAGTGATCCAGGTCCTAGAAGAATTGGGGTGGGTCATCAATCGGGCAAAGAGCAGGATGACTCCCTCACAAGAACTCGAGTACCTCGGAGCCAGATTCGACACCCACAGGGGCAGGGTCTTCCTGTCTCGGGCAAGATCAAGGGAGCTAAGACTTCTCGTCACGCAGTTCTTGGGCAGACGAAACCCCTCGGCGTGGCATTATCTGCAAGTCCTGGGAACTATGGCGGCGACAATAGAGGTAGTGCCATGGGCCAGGGCCCACATGCGACCGCTGCAGCGGGCGCTATTACGTCGATGGTCCCCTCAACAGCAGCCTCTCCGGATGCAGTTACCTTGCGCTCCGCGGACCAAGCAGTCCCTCCACTGGTGGCGTTGCCCAAGGAATCTGGACTGCGGGATGCCCCTCGAACCTCATCAGTGGTTACTCTTGACGACGGATGCCAGCCTGACAGGCTGGGGAGCACACTGCGAGGACCAGTTCGTCCAGGGCAGCTGGACTCTGCTGGAATCTCATTGGCCCATCAACAGGCTGGAATTGAGGGCCGTCACCCTAGCACTCAAGGCGTTCAAGACCTTAGTGCAAGGAAAAGCAATTCGCGTTCTCTCCGACAATGTCACCACGGTGGCCTACATCAACCACCAGGGAGGCACCAGCAGCCCCGCCTTGGAGAAGGAGGCGGACGGGCTTTTCCAGTGGGCGGAGATCTGGCTACTAGCAATTTCAGCTCAACACGTGGCGGGCGAAGACAACGTCACGGCCGACTTCCTCAGCAGGTGCAAGATAGACCACGGAGAGTGGGAACTAGATCAGGAGACCTTCAACCAGATAGTGACCCGGTGGGGTCTCCCAGTCATGGACCTCATGGCACGGTTCGCCACAACCAAGGTAGACAGATTCTTCAGCCGAAGGAAGGAAAGGATGTCCGAGGGCTTAGACGCCCTGTCACAAAAGTGGCCGTCGGAGGGTCTTCTCTATGTATTCCCTCCGTGGGCCCTGATCGGAAAGGTGCTGCAGCGGGTGGAGTCCCACCAAGGTTTGGTAATCCTCATAGCCCCGGATTGGCCTCGCCGCCCCTGGTACGCCGATCTGGTGAGGTTGATCGCCGACCGGCCTTGGCGGCTTCCTTACAAAAGGGACCTGCTGAGGCAGGGTCCGGTGCGGATGCCTCACGTGGATCGATTCTCGCTTACGGCCTGGCTATTGAAAGGGCGCGCCTCCTAAAACGGGGCTACTCAGGAGCGGTCATCTCGACGCTGTTAAAAGCTAAGAAGCGCTCGACCTGTCTAGCTTATGTGAGGGTTTGGCGCATCTTCGAAGCCTGGTGTGCAGAGCACCATCGGAAGCCCCTTGCGACCTCCGTCCCGGAGGTTCTGGAATTCTTGCAGGCAGGTTTGGACAAGGGACTGGCGCACAGCTCCTTACGGGTTCAACTGGCGGCGATCTCTTGCTATAGGGGCAAGATCCGTGGCAAACCCTTAGGGGCACACTCCGACGTCACCAGGTTCTTAAGAGCGGTCAGACGGCTTCGCCCTCAAAGGAGGTCTGTCGTCCCCCCTTGGGACCTTAACCTAGTACTGAATGCCTTGATCGGGGAACCCTTTGAGCCGGTAAAGAGAGCCTCCTTAAAGGATTTAACCCTTAAAACAGTCTTCCTGGTCGCCATCTGTTCGGCCAGGAGAGTGTCGGAGTTACAGGCCCTGTCTTCTCAGCCTCCCTTCTTGACCTTCCTCAAAGACAAAGTGGTTCTGCGTACAGTTCCTTCCTTTTTGCCCAAAGTTATCTCCCCCTTTCACCTGAACCAGACAGTTACCTTGCCGGCCTTTTCGGCCAAAGGAGATCCTCGGAAGGATAGCAAGCTACGTCTCCTAGACGTCCAGAGAATCTTGAAGCGATACCTCTCGCGCACAGCGCCCTTCCGAAAGTCAGGTCGACTGTTCATTCAGTTCGGGGGGCCGCACAAAGGCGAGGCGGCGGCTAAGGCTTCGATCTCCAGGTGGATCAGAGAGGCGATTGCCTCCGCCTACATCCTGAAGGGGAGGCAGGTACCAGTGGGGCTGCGGGCCCACTCCACTCGGGCTCAGGCTACCTCTTGGGCGGAATTCAGCCTGGTTCCCCCGCTAGATATTTGCAGAGCGGCGACATGGTCTTCTCTTCATACCTTCTCCAAGCACTACAGACTGGATGTGCAGAGTGCGACGGACACTCGGTTCGGGTAGCTGTTCTTCAGTCCGGGATGCCGGATCCCACCCAGGTGTGAACTGCTCTGGTACATCCCAGAAGTAAAGGGACTGGACTGGAGTGACGATAAGGAAATAGTAATTAGATCTTACCTGCTAATTAGTGTTCCTGAAGGAACGACAGTCCAGTCCCTGATCCCACCCAGCTCCGGCGATCGTGAAGATAGCGGGTACTTTGAAGAAATTCGGACCGAGCGTACGGTCGGTGAGACAGGAGGGAACGCAGGAGGAAGCAGGCTCGGGCAGAAGCAGCCATCTCCCCCGGTCGTGGTCATTCCTTCTATCCTTCCCTCTATTCCTTCTACAAAAAAAAAAAAAAGAAATCTTCGAGAGAATTTGGGGGGGGTTTGTTTTACTCCATGAGGTAAGGGTTGGTTAGGAGTTCGATATATCTGCTTTTCATTCGGATACTGGATTGGGGAGGTGGTCCCAGTGGTATTTATACCGCTCCACCCCCAAAAAGGTTGGGCTCAGCCTCCAAGCTGCTGGAAGGGTTGCGTAACCCAGAAGTAAAGGGACTGGACTGTCGTTCCTTCAGGAACACTAATTAGCAGGTAAGATCTAATTACTATTTCTAGGTATGTTTATGTAGGAGTCCCTGCAGACATCCATACCGGGCACATCCATGTTTGTGAAATCACGTGCCTGCTTTTTTCATATTTTTTTATTTTTATTTATTTGTTTTTATATACCGCGCTATTACAGATCAGTGCGGTTTTAATGAATCATATGAATGTGTGTTACAAATAACACAGATAACATAGTGATTAGAATATGTGGTTTACGTAGTTTACAATCTAACATGGTTTACATCTGAAGGTGAAACTAGTAACATATTTACATTACAGGAGTGCTGGTAACATATTTACATTACAGGAATTTACATCTGGGGTATGACTAGGAACATATTTACATTCCAGGAGTTTTCCTCTGAGGTATAACTAGGAGCATATTTACATTACAGGAGTTTACATCTGAGGTAAAACTAGGGACATGTTTACATTACAGGAGTTCTAACTATTTACATTACATCATATGTTCTGGCTTAAATGTCCCAAATCACACTTAGATGTCCCTTCTAAAATTTCCCTCACAATGGAGTCAGTTGCTATTCTGAAAGGGCATGCATACTTTCACTGTGGGTGTGTATAGGGGTCGGGTTTGTGTAAAACACGGGCAGAGCATAGATTTAGGCATGCAAACTATAAAATATTATAATGTACGTGTGTTCTGGCAAAATCTAGGAACAGGCATTTACCCCACCCATCGAGCTGGCATAAGTACTTGTTCCTAATTTATTCAACATGCATTTTTTACCCTTTCTGCAGGTTATCTGCCTGTTGTTTTTACTTGCCTCTACTTCTTTATTTCCTTTGCTTATTCTCCTCTTCTGATGCCCTGTGTTTTTTTCATTTTGCTTCTGTAATTTTATTTCCCATCTCTGCTATTTGTTATGGCTCCACATCATTACCTATTCCTTTTTCTGATCATCCCTAACCTTTTTCCCTCACTCCACCAACCCAATACCCCCATCTCTCTCACCCTCTCTCCATCTTCCCTGTTTCCTCCCCATCCTATCCTACACACTTTCCTTTGCTCTTGAGCTTCACCTTCTCCTCCCTCATTCATCCCTCTCCTTCCTCTCTAAAATAACCTCATCCCCATTTCCACTGGACGGTCACCTCTCTCCCTCACAATCTTCTTCTCCTTCTCCTTCTGTCTTCTGTTGACATTAATCCCAACCCTGGTCCCTCTTCATTTCTCTCTCACTCCCATACTAATTCCTCTTTCTAGCACCCTAATCTTATCTATATCCCTCTCCTTCCTCCCTCCTCTCTCTTTTCATGCTCCTTTTGGAATGCTCATTCCATATCCCTTTACTCATGATCTCTTCATCTCTTGCACTTTCCATCTCCTCGCTCTTACTGAACCTTGGCTCCTCCTTGATGACACTGCTCCAGTTGCTGCCCTTTGTCACAGTGGCTACCAATTTTCCCACTCTCCTCATACCAATGGCTGCGGTGGTAGTGTTGGTCTTCTTTCTCCTTGTGCCAATTTCAACCCCTCCTTCTACCTCAGTCTCTTTCCTTTCCCTCCTTTGAAGTCCCTTCCATCTGTCTTTTTTATCCCCTACCTCTCCAGATTGCTGTCATCTATAGACCCCCTGACAAGTCCTCTTCTATCTTTCTCACTGACTTTGACTCTTGCCTCTCCTTTTTCCTGGATTCTTTTTCTCCCTCCCTTATTCTTGGTGATTTTAATTTTCATATTGATAACCCTTCTGATCCCATATATATCAAAGCTCCTTTCCTTTACTTCCTCTTTCAAATTCCAGTTTTTCTCTTCTGCCCCTACTCATCAGCTTGGTTGCTGCCTTGACCTCATCTTCTATTCTAATTGTTTACCTTCTAATTTCCATTCCTCAGTTCTTCCCTTATCTGATCATCACCTGTTAAGTTTCACTCTACATCACTCCTCACTCAATCTCACCCAATCTCCTCAAATCGTTTTAGGAATCTTCATGCTATTGATCCACTGACTTTTTCCACTACTGTCTCATCTCTTCTTTCTTCTACCTAATCCTCTAAGTCTGTTGTTGAGGCCATATCTTCCTATAATACTGCTCTTTCCACTACTCTAGATACCCTTACTCTACCCATGGCCACGCTGTGAGAGGTGCACTTCACTTCAGCCCTGGCAGTCTTCAAATACCTGGTACCTATGTTCATGTGCTCGCTTAACTGAATGTACTTGGCTCAAATCCCACTCTCTCTGACATTCTTCACTTCAAATTCATGCTCCCTTCCAATTGGCCATCACCCTCGTTAAGCAAAACTATTTTATCCATCTCACTAACCATCTTGCCTCTAACCCCGCCATCTCTTCTCAACTCTCAATTCTCTTCTTAAGGCACCTCCACCTTGTATTCCTCTGTCTCTCTCTGCCCAAACCCTAGCACATAGACAAAGCACATAAATTTACTCTTCAATTCTCCACTATATCTTCCTTACCCCCTCTTCCCTCTCTCCAATATCAACTTTTCCCCTCAACCCCTATCACCCTTTCATCCTTTTCTAAAATATCCATTGAGGAAACCTCTCTTCTTCTTTTCTCCTCAAAATTCACTGCCTGCTCTTCTGATCCTATCCCCACCCATCTATAAATTAATTTCCTCTTGTACTAAACAAAGCGCAGACGTTAATGATGCACATTTCCCAGAGCTGGCATATTTCAGTTAATAAATTCAATAAAGAGATATTTTTCTACCTTTTGTGCATTTTTTTTCAGTTGCAATTGCTCCAGCCATTTTCTTCTGGTTTTCTTCGTGTCTTCTGCTAACTCTTCATCATCTGCTGTCCATTTGTCCTTTCTTCACTCTTCTAGTTGTTTTCCATTCTCTCTCTACATCTGCTTTAACATACTAATCTTTCTCCTTTTGCTCTTTCCTCATTCCTATTTCATCCACTCAAATTTTACCCCTCCATCCTCAATCCCCACTTACTCTCCCAATATCCAGCCAATTGTAGATTTGTCTTCCCTCCCACACAAAATATTTTTTCACTCTCCCAGCTCTATCCCATTCTAATCCTCCCCCAACATCAGCTCCCTTCTAGTTCCAGCCCCACCCAGCATCCGCTCCCGTCTAGTCCATGCATCAGCCCATTTCCAGTCCTAGCCCCCCCATAAGCCCATTTCTAGTGCTATCCTAGCCCCACCATCAGCCCATTTCCAGTCCTAGCTCCCCTATCCGAGTCCCTCCATCAGCTCATTTCCAATCCCAGCCCCCCATCAGCCCATTTCTACTCCTTTCCTAGCCCCACCATCAGCCCATGTCAAATCCTAGCTCCCCTCCATTCAGCCCATTTCCAATCCAAGCCCCCCATGAGCCTACTTCCAGTTCTAACCCCTCCATGAGTCCATTTCAATCCAAGCCCCCCCAACAGCCCATTTCCAGTCCTATCCTAGCTCTCCATCAGCCCATTTCCTGTCCTAGCCCTCCTCACTCAGCCCATTACCAGTCCTAGCCCCCCCATAGCCCATTACCAGTCCTAAGCCCCCCTAACCCATTACCAGTCCTAAGCCCCCCATCACCCCATTTTGTCTTAGCCCCCCCATAGCCCATTACCAGTCCTAACCCCCATCAGTCCATTTCCAGTCGTAGCCTCCCCACAGCCCATTCCAGTCCTAACCCACCCATTAGCCCATTTCCAGTCCTAGCCCCCCCCATAGCCCATTACCAGTCCTAGCCCTCCCATAGCCCATTACCAGTCCTAACCCCCCCATCAGCCCATTTCCAGTTTTAGCAAGCCCATAGCCCATTACCAGTCCTAACCCCCTCATCAGCACATTTCCAGTCCTAGCCCCCCTATAGCCCATTACCAGTCCTACCCCCCCATCAGCCCATTTCCAGTCTTAGCCCCCCCATAGCCCATTACCAGTCCTAACCCCCCTCCCCCCATCAGCCCACTTCCAGTATTATTCCCCCCCGTAGCCCATTAGTAGTCCTAACCCCCCATAGCCCATTACCAGTCCTAACCCCTCCCATCAGCCCACTTCCAGTCTTAGTCCCCCCCATAGCCCATTAGTAGTCTTAACCCCCATAGCCCATTACCAGTCCTAACCCCTCCCCCCATCAGCCCACTTTTATTTATTTATTTATTTGTGTGCTTTTCTATACCGCCTCTTCCAGAGATCAGGGGCGGTTTACAAGGAACTTAAAACAACAATATAGCAAAACAGTGCAATATTGCATTACATTAATCATTAGGTGAACATAAAACTAGATTACATAAGAACTAGGTTACATGGAAAACAATGTGTGGGTTATTAACATAAAAGGAAACATAAAACTATGTTACAAAGAACCAAAAGTAGCTTTACATGGTTAGCAAGAGATTATAATAGTTATTTGCGATCATAAGTACAGTGTTGGGAGTAGACTAACTTGGGTGGATATGAAAATGGAATTAGGTGGGGTAGACTTGTGTTTGGTTTGTTGCATGTTTTTGTGTAGTAAATTTGATTTCAGGTTGTATGTTGCTATAGTGTTGACTAAATAGGTAGGTTTTAAGTTCCTTCCTGAAAGTTGTAAGATCTTTAATCTCTCTGAGGTTTAGTGGCAGTTTGTTCCATTGGCTGGGAGCATAATATGAAAAAGCAGTGTTGGTGGTTATTTGTTTTGATTTTGTCACTGCAATGGGAATTAATAGCATGTTGAGGTTAGTTTTTCTTCTGATTCTGTTTTCTTGTGGGGTTTGGAGTAGAGTGGCCAACTGTGATGGGGCTAGGTCATTAATGAGTTTAAAAGTGGTGACAAGTGTTTTATATTGAATCCTACTATAGATAGGAAGCCAGTGGAGAGCGTATAGGATAGGAGAGATGTGATCGAATATTTTAGCTTTCATAATGATTCGAGCAGTGACATTCTGAGCTCTTTGAAGGATGTGTAAATTCTTTTTGGATGTTCCTTGGAGTATGCCATTGCAGAAGTCTAAATGTGGCATAATGAGAGCCTGGACAACTGTTCTGAAATCGTTGATGTCGATGAGGGGTCTGAGTTGCTGGATGGTTCTCAGTTTGAAAAATATAGTTTTGGCAGTCTGTTTTATGTGGTTGGTCATGCTTAGGGTTTTGTCTAGTGTAACTCCAAGGTATTTAATTTCAGACTTGACTGGGAGAGTAATGTTCATAAGGTTGATGGAAGTTGGAGGGGTGAAGGTGGTACTTCTGGTTACGAAAAGTGCTTCGGTCTTTTTGAAATTGATATCCATATGGATTGAGTGGAGCCATTTTTCAGCTTCAAAGAGGCAGGTGGCGATTTTGTTGAAATTAAGGTTAGCTATGTCTAACGGGGCGAACAGCATGATGTCGTCTGCATAGATAAAATATTTTAGATTGTGGCGTTGAAAGATTGTACAGATAGGTTGTATATAAAGGTTAAAAAGTAATGCAGAGAGTGAGGATCCTTGTGGGATACCACGTTCTTGGGGGAATGGTAGTGAGGGGGAATGGTCTAAATGGACATATTGGAAGCGATTAGAAATGTAGGACTTAAACCAGTTAAGAGTGGTATCTTTTAAACCTAGTTGGGATAGTCTAGATAAGAGCGTATTATGATCAACGCTGTCAAAGGCTGAGGAAATGTCAAGGAAGATGAGCAAGAAGGTCTGTTTTATATTATCCATACCTCGGATAAGTGAATCAAGAAGGGATATGAGTAGGGTTTCTACTCCGTGATATGAGCGAAAACCATACTGGTATTCATCTAAAGGGAAGTTGGTATCAATATGATCCTGAAGTTGTGTCTGAGCTACCTTTTTCCCATCAGCCCCAGCGGGATTAACAGAGCCACGAGAGGTCAGAGAAGCTCTCGCGGCTCTGAAAGCCCGCGCTTTGGGAGGGATTCGGGAGCTGATGCTCGAGGGAGGTTCTGCCGGGCAGTCGGGGCCCCACGGCGTGGACGTTTGATTCTGCCACTGCCACGGCGGCAGCAGCAGCAGCCGTTTTTTTTTAAAAAATCTACTTGGGCTAAAGAATGTTTTTTGCGCGGGGCCCCCTGAAACGCAGGGCCCTGTGCAAAAAGCATTCTTGCTCAATGGACAGGCCGGCCCTGCTTGTATGATACCCACATCAATCTGTAGATGTTGTAGCCCTTTAAATAACAATTGTCTCTTCATAGATGAATTTAACCCTTTAATATTCAAACTCAGAATCCGCATACTACCCATTATGAAATAGTGAGAAACCTCTCACATTCATCCCCTAACTCTGCCCCAGTTCCCTCTTACCCTTCCTGAAATATCCCCCTACTATCCCGTTACAGCCCCCATACTCTCACTCCCCACTCCACACCCCTCCACCCCACCCAGTAACGATCTCCTAGGCTTGGACCACATCTACTGTATAGGCTTCCTGACATCACCCCAAGAGGTAGCCCCCCACCCATAAGCCACCGCATAATAGTCCCCACCCAATCATTTCACCCCAATATATTGTACTTCACCATAACATTCACCCCTACTTCCCCTTTCTCCTTTCACACGACCACAGCCATTCACCCATCCCCCATCCACACTCCCAACATACACACCACTCAAAGCATTGACTCTCTGACTCCCAATTCCACCCTATGCATTCCATACCCTCCCCATCATAACTATCAAGCCTCTAAAAGGAAAACATAAAAACATGTTACTCCCCCCCACAGCACGATTGCTATTCCCCTCCCACACACACACTCTCAATCCTTCAGTTTAATCCAGAGGAGTTGCTAGCTGCATCCATGTAACCTCCTGCAATCAGCTAGTTGTCTATAGATGCAAGTCTCAGGTCTCCACTGCCACTGTTGTCCCACTAGTCGCCGCCTCCTCCTGCGAACCTCCCTTTCTTGATACCAGCTCTCTTCCATTGGAACTCTGCAAACTGTCTGTCCCCCTTCCAGAATCCCTCCTTTGTTAGCAAAGTCCATGCCTCCTCCACCAAATACACGCGTTTGTGTGTGCCCCTGATGGTGATTAACAGTCCAAAAGGGAAGAGCAACTTATAGTGTAAGCCCTCAGCATTTAACAGTCAGGCCACTTCTCAGAACTCCCTTCTCTGCTGAAGTGTAAGCAGCAACAGGTCTTGAAACACCTCCACTTTAGAATTGTGCTAGTTTAGCTCCTCCTGAAGCCATGCCTTAGCCAGGAATTTCTCACAGTCAGAAAAACTGTGGAAGCAGCCTATGTTTCTAGGTTTCTCTTCTTGTTGTGGTCCAAGAGCCCAATGGGCCCTTTCAATTTCCACAGCAGGCTCCCCCGGCTTTTCCAACACATGTGCAGAATTGTTGCACCACTTTCATGACATTTTGAAAATTTGTCATCTCAGGCACATCTCTAATACAGACATTGTTGTGCCTCCTGTGGCTCTCTAAGTCCTCCATCTTAGACCAGAGCTCCCAGTTCTCCATTCTCAGCTCAACCATAGCCTTATTGACCAAAGTCAAGGCTTCATTATGACCCTCCACATTCTTCTCCACCATATCCAAACGCATGCCCACCTTGAATAGTTATGCCTTTAGTTCCTTCACAGCATCTTTATTTTTATTTTAATGGAGGATATTTCCTTCTTCAACTCTATCATCCACTCTAACATATCAGCTTTATCGAGGCCACCATTCTCCACACAGACGCTCTCCGCCACCGATTTGTTTTCTGACACCTCGGTCTGCACATGAGTCACCATACTGCTGGCCCTTCTCTCTCCAATTTTCCCACAGTAGACCCAGCTACAAGGATCTTTATCATTTTTTTTAGGTCATCATCAACTGGAGGGGTCCCTCAGCTCACTGACAATCACTAAAACTTGCAGTCCACGTATGCACGCTTAAATCCAGAGACTTATCGTGGGCTTACTCAGATTTTTCCTTCTAGGCAACCATTGTTCAGGGTGACATAACCCAGCATCAACATTTCTTGAGCAATGATTCCAAAATTGAAGGTCAGGATCCCAGTGGGGGTCACATCATGTTGATGCAGGTCCAAGAACAAGGTTGTTCCCCCTTTCTCTAGCCCTTGACTGACCTATGCCCAGTAGTGGCAGTCAGTATGAGGTGTATGAATTAGTGAATGTTCACGGGTGCTGCCCCCTCCTTCTGTTTGGTTTTCCTGTTATAGCAGAAACCCATGCAGTGCACTGCATCTGTGTGCACCATCTGAAACACAAGGCTTGTGCTGGCTAATGTTAACTGCCTTCATCCTTTGAATAAGTGGAGGGGAGGGAAGAAAATAGATTAGAGAAGGGAGAGGGGTAGAGATCTGCTCTTCTGTTCTTATCCTCTAGGGTCACGTAAAATTTTAAGTGTTAAAAGGGAACATATTAGATAAAAGTCTGAGAAGCACCGGCCTTTACATGCCACATCTTCATCCTCTGAAACAGGTGGCCGATTCAACACACACATTTTCTTTGAGGCTGTTTCATTATTGTATCATTCTTAGCTTTGGTGATAGGCTTGCCATTACTTATAAAGTCAAACAACATTGGCTGTGAAGAAGCTGAAGTTAAAATAGTTTCATTAGTGCTACTCAGAAGAAAAATAAATGTATGTGCAGACTCAAGTTGTTGCTACAGGATTTCTCCCTATGCAGTGTCCAGTGTTTCCTTTGCCTCTCCTTCACCTCCTCAGCCCCTCTGGCATAATGCATTTCTTTTAGCAGTAGAGCAGCACATCTCATATGCACTGCCCCTAGGGCTCACAGAGATTAAAGGTACTATTATTGTGGGGCTTCTTCTGACAAATGATGTCATGAGGAGGGCATAAGGCATCTCCTTGACATCACGTAGGTTCTGGAAGAGGTCCCAAAAGAACAACACTTTTAATCTCTTTGAGCTTGAAGAGCAGTACCAGAAGAAGCAACTGACTTAAGAACATAAGAAATGCCATACTGAGTCAGATGAAAGGTCCATCAAGCCAGTATCCTTTTTCCAACAGTAGCCAATTCAGGTCACAAGAACCTGTTAGGTTCCCAAAAAGGTAGACAAATTCCATGCTGCTTAGTCTATGGGTAACCAGTGGATTTCCCTAGTCCACTTTAATAAAGTTAGGACTTCTTCTCCAGGAACTTGTCCAAACCTCTTTTAAACCTAGATACACTAACAGATTTTACTATATACAAAACCCAAACAATGGATTCCAGAGTTTGATTAACCACTTAATGAAAAAATATTTTCTCCAATTAATCTTAAATATACTATATTATAGCTTCATTGTGTGTCCCCTAGTGTTTCTACTTTTTGAAGAAGTAAGCAAACAATCTGCTTACCTGTTCCACACCATTCATTATTTTTTAGACCTTGTCACCCAGCAGACCTGGTTGAGAGGAAGGAAAATGCTTTAAATAAAGAAAAAGGAAAACTCAGGAACCGGAGATTACAACGCCGGACCTGGTTTTCCAGGTACTCCATTTTCCTAGCAGCCACAGTACTATCCTTCAGCTGGGCATGAAGCAAGTTACGCACCTCCCCCACCTCCTTCTCTAGGGTATTAACCCTACAAACTTGCTCTTCATGAGCCCTAGATAAAGAATCACATGAATCTCTAACCACATTAAGTTCAGACTGAAACGTCCCACAAAGTCTATTCATAGAGCGATTCAATGAGGCCAGTCCTTCCCATAGCGTTTCCATTGTATATGCCGCGGGTCTCACCAAATCTGGAACCACAGGAAGCTCTCCTCTCTTTGTCAGGACTGCAGGCACAGATCTCTCCACTGGTTCACCCAACTCACTCCTCGAACCTCGTCCTGTATCCACCAAAGGAGAAGTCAACACGGCGTTCGCACCTCCTAGACCCTCACGTGTCGGCGTACTCGTAGAGACCGACTCCGGGATCAAAGCGTTAACCGAGGACAAGCTTCCGGGTCGCGGCGGCGGCATGCGCTCCTCTGGCGAGAGCCAAACGCCCGACACGCTCTGGGGCGACCCCACTCCTTCTGCCCCAGCCAAAGACGCTGCTCCAACGCAGGGCTCAAAGCCACACTGCCCCAACGTGCGCTGACCCGCAGAACTTGCTGTTTTTTCGCCCGGAGGTATGGCGACTTGCTTCCGCTTTCTCCGACCCATCACACGGATGCCGCTCCACAAGGTCGCAGAACTCAGGGCAGCGGCTCACCACTCCACGCTAGCATCCGCCATCTTGATTACTCCCCCGAACTAACCAACACAGCAGAATCTCCAGGTCTCCAATACTATCAGCGGTTGAGATGCTGCGGAAGTATTTTAGGGAGGTTTTAAAAATCTCCCCGGAGCAGTATCCCCCCTTGACTAGGGCTCAGTACTTATCCTTGGGTAGTGGAAGTGGAGGAGGGGGGGCCTCCCCCGTTCATCCCGGTTTGGGGGATCTCACGGGTCTCCTTGAGAGTTCCTTGGAGATTGCAGTGGAAAGAACTACCCTCCTTGCCACATTTGCCTTAGAGACAGATAAAGTTTTTATTCTTAAAATGTATTTCCGAAATGCTAATGAAGAGTTTATGGGTTCAAGAGTTAGGGTATTTCCTGATTTATCACGTATTACCCAAATGAGAAGGAAAGAGTTTTTGGCTCTTCGCACTAGGACTTTGGCCCTGGGTGCTTCCTTCCAATTTAAATTTCCTGTTAAATGTTATGTTAATTTTAAACAAAAGATGTATTTGTTCTTTGACCCTAAGCAGTTGTTAGCATTTTTGGAACTTAGGGAAAGAAGCGATATTGAGGCTGTTTTACCTTCTCATACAGCTGACGTATGAGTCTCCCATTCGCCTGTTATGGTTATTTGTGTAATGGCTAGGATTTCTGTGTCATTATTTTCTATGTTTCCTAGTACTCCCCTATTTCTTAATTTTTGGGGTCTAAAATGGGAAAGATGAGTAGGTGATAGTTTATTTCCTTTTGAAAAATTTGGTGGTTGTTTCCATTTTTCTGTTTCATTCATGGATAATGTGTGGATGTTCAAGATTTAAAATTTATAAATAAAAAGTTTAAAAAAAAAATAAAGAAAAAGGTACATACAAGCTGCAATATCTGGAGGAACCAGATAGAGGGAGCAAGAGGGACTCCAGAGTGACTGAGGAACCACGCCCCACTGATCATGAGGTAATGCCAGTCAACCTCCAATCCTGGAGCGCAGGAGGACTTCTTAAGGAGGAAGACTGGAAAGCAGGGGGAAGAAGTGGCAGCGGAGGAAAGAGCAGCGGGAAAAGCAGCCGGAGTGAAGGCAGCTGGAGAGACGGCTGGAAAGGAGGCAGCAGGAAGGAAGGCAAGACAGAGGAAAAGAGGTTAGAGTGCAAACCTGAATATTCCACTGCCAGAAGATCACCCAGAGTGAAAGGTGATTGCCTGAGAGCTAAGGAGGAACCTGGGAAGGTCTCAGCTCACAGAGGAGTAAAAGCTGTTTGCCCAGAGTGGCAAAGGCATTGCTGCAGCTGTTGTCCAAAACCAACAGGGTCACAGCCTAAAGACCTAAGCCGTGCTGTACAGGCAAGCCAATGGAGAAACTGGTGCAGGCTTCAACCTTCACTGGAAACAGAGAAGCCAAATTCCCAAGGTAAAGCTTTTTATGATACAAGCTATAGGAAAAGTTTACCTGATAAGAAAGGTTTGAATAATAAATGTTTTTATAAAGCTGCCATAAAACCTCTAAGGAGAGAGGAGTTTCCTCAATATAAAACAGCACAGAGCCGACGCCCTACAAGTTACCCAGAACATTGGGCTGTGCTAGAAGAGCTACATAAGAAGCCTGACTATAATCTACCTGGACTCAGGGACTCAGAGTCAGAGGCTTCCGCCTATGAGCCAATGCAAGTGGAACTGGCAAATGAGGTTTCAGATACAGAAATGGACTGTATGTACTGTACCATGGGAAGCCTAGAATCTTTGCCAGGCTTGTAAGCTGTATGTGTTGCGGCCTAGAACATTCCTGTTGTGTGAATACCAGCGCTACTGTGAAAGTAACAGTTTTGCTTTAAATGTTTTGTTTTACTTTTTCTTACCTGAAGTAAGGACATTTGCATTGTTGTTATTGCCCAATCCTTTGAACCCTTGTGAGAAGGGGAAATAAAAGCCTTTATTTTCCCACCACTTGTGCAGTTGATTTCTTTGGAGATTAGGGTCCAGGAAACTAACAGGACCAAAAGCCAATTGGGCCTCTGGATTACTGGCCAATCTCCTCCCTATATAATTATGTCCGACCTGCCCTGACTGCTACTTACCGCCAGGGTAGTGCTCGCGACATAAAATGGCGTAGTTGTTGGACATTGGATTGGAGCCTACAACCGCAGAAGAAAAGAAAAAGAAAAATCCTGAGTTTAAAAATAAAACCCGGAACGGATCGTAAATCCTGAAAGGTGAAAATCCTGTTCCTACCCCAGAAGTGGAGAACTGCGAAGCAGGACAACACTTATATTCCAGAGCTGGAGTCAACACTAATGTCAGGTAAAATGTAGATAAGCCTGAGTAGTGTTGGATATCCAGGGGAAGTTTGAAAAAAAAAAAAAGAAAGAAGAAGAGTTTTTGTTAGGAGAGCCACACTTGGGTTTCTTTTTCTTCTTGTCCCTTTATACAGGTGCAGTATGGAGCCGAAGGAGCTTTGTGCCTGGATGGCACTCCAGTTCGATAAACAGGCGGAGTTCGCACAGAAAAACTAAGCGCAAGCCCTTCAAGCCATGCAGGCGCAACAGCTACCGGTCCTGCAGACCACGGAGAACTGGTTGGCACATTAGCGAGAGGCGATGGCAAGGGCCAACGCGGAGAAGCTGACGGCAACCGGACCAACCAGGCCAGATAGTGGACATTGGACATGCAATGATCTCATTGTAGGGAAGCTAAGTCCAAATGACGATGTGGATGATTTCCTAGACTCATTCAGTAGAATTGCATGCTCTGCTAAATGGCCACCTGAGCAGTGGGCCATACGCCTCGCAGCGTCCCTCACGGGGGAAGCGCTCGCTGCATATAGGGCGATGCCCCCAGCTCTAGCAAATACCTATGAGGAGGTAGTCACAGCCATTAGAGATCGTTTAGGTCTTACCCTTATATCTTATAATAAAATGTTTAGAGCTACTGTTCTCAGGGCTGATGAAACGCCCAAAGCCCTAGGCCATAGGATACGTAGTCTAGCAAACAAGTGGCTACAGCCCGAAAAGAAAAATGTGGATACTTTGATGGATGTGATAATCCTGGAATAGTATATGTCAGCCATACCGAGTAGAGTACAGAATTTTCTAATTCTGCAGAATTGCCGTACCACTACAGACGCCATAGCTCTCACCGAGCGATATTTGGAAGCGGAGAGAGTCACCCAACCCAGGGTGGAGACTCCCAAATTGGTAGTAGGTATGGAGGCGCAGAAATTGGAAAATGTCTCACGGCCCATGTATACTGGTTTAAAAGGTTATAAGCCTGTGGTAAAAGAAAATACTAAGAGATGTTTTTCTTGTGGTAAAAAGGGTCATGTGAAACAACAGTGTTATTCACGTACTGCTCTTGTGGGTGAGAACCCAAAGACAATACGTGAAGGCTTTGTATTGAATGTCAAGATTCAAGGAATAAATGTAAAAGCACTCCTGGATTCAGGAGCTGATCAAACTATGATTTCAAAGAGATTATGGTTTGTGATCAAGGATCAGGGTTCATCAGTTCCAGATCAGCCAGAAGGTACCGTAAAAATAAAATGTATACATGGAGCAGCTACCCGCTATCCTGTATATAAATTGTGGGTTAAGGGACTAGGCATTGTGAAAGAAATGCTAGTAGCAGCGGTGCCTAGATTACCCCAGGAGCTGGTATTAGGCCGTGATTGGCCACAATTCAGGAGAAGTCTGAAAGAGGGCTTATCTCCACCAGCAGTGCTAAGTGCCATTTGCATTCGCCATAACCCTACTGAAAGTCTCAGTCCTCAGCAGGAAAATATCAAGGAGTTTATAGATCCTAAGGAAGCTCTAGTTTCCACACGGTCGCATATCCAGGATGCTGAAAAGCCCTTGTGTTCTAGAGACACCACCTTAGGAGACCTGCTGTCCCACGAAGACTTAATGGGCGACCCCTTGAGGAAGGTAAGAAAACCTAAGGCTGAGAGACGAAGAGAAAGAAGGTGCCGCTCTCAGGGTAGAGCCGACCTGGAAGCTGGGAAAGGGATGTCATGGGTTCCCGCAGAGTTGATGGAAAAGTTCCCTTCCTTCAAGATGGAAAAAAGGGCAGACCCTGCGTTAGCTCATACACTGGAGTATGCTCGAAAAGAAAAGAATTCCTTCCCCAGATTTATTATGGAAGAGGACATATTATACCGGGAATGTAAGGACCTTCGAACTGGAACTGTGCGGAAGCAGTTAGTGGTCCCAAACACTTTTAAGTCGCTGGTTTTACGTCTGGCTCATGACCATCCAGTAGGGGGTCATAAGGGAGCACAGGGCACCCTTGATCAAATTTTAGCCAGATTTTATTGGCTGGGAGTCTTCCGAGAAACGACTCGCTTTTGTGAATCCTGTGCATCTTGTCAAAGGGTAACTCCTAACCGGCCACCAGTAATACCACTGGTTCCAATGCCCATAATCTCGGACCCAGTAAGAAGACTTGCTATAGATATAGTAGGACCCCTTATCAAAACTCTGAGAGGATTCCAATACATCCTCGTGATTATTGACCAGGCTACACGTTTCCCATGGGCAGTACCACTGAGAAATATTTTGGCAAAATCTATTGCTGTGGAACTAATCAAATTGTTCTGCGAGGTGGGGTTCCCGCAGGAGGTCTTAACGGACAGAGGTAGTAACTTTTTATCAAAATACCTCGTTCAGGTTTGGGACGCTTTTGGCGTCCACCACCTAAAGACTGCCGCCTACCATCCCCAATGCAATGGCTTGGTGGAACGGTTAAATCAGAGCATAAAACAAATGCTTCGACGAGCTTTGGATGGCCAAATGACGGAGTGGGACACCATGTTGCCATTCATCTTATATGCCTGTAGGGAAAGAAAACAAAGTTCATTAGGTACCTCGCCCTATGAGCTCATGTACGGACGAGCACCCAAAGGCATATTAGATGTCTTGAGAGAACAGTGGACTGAACCCGTTGATGAAGAAATAGGCGTACCCCTATTTTTGAAAAACCTAAGAACTCGCCTGGTATGAACCTCCCGGTTCGCAGGTGAAAAACTGAAAGAAAGTCAACAAAAACAAAAACGATACTATGATCGGCATGCCAAACCCAGACAATTGAAGGTCGGAGAGAAAGTGATGATCTTAGTGTCGGGCGCTACACCTAAGTTCGAAGCCCAGTGGATCTACTTCCTACTTGGTCCAAGATACAAAAGGACATAAACAAGTCTACCACGTCAACGTTCTTCGGCCCTGGCATGAACGGTTAGTTCTGATAGCTTCTGTTGAAAACATATTCCACCCTGAAGGGATACAAGTGGATACCAATCGAGAGAAGCATAATGCCAGTCAGCTGCAGAAAGTCCCGGTATCGTGTATTACGTGCTGCGTGGAAGAGGCTTCCCCAGCCTGTAATATTTTAAGAATGGGGATGTGTCACCCAGCAGACCTAGTTGAGAGGAAGGAAAATGCTTTAAAAAAAGAAAAAGGTACATACAAGCTGCAATATTTGGAGGAACCAGATAGAGGGAGCAAGAGGGACTCCAGAGTGACTGAGGAACCACGCCCCACTGATCATGAGGTAATGCCAGCCAACCTCCAATCCTGGAGTGCAGGAGGACTTCTTAAGGAGGAAGACTGGAAAGCAGGGGGAAGAAGTGGCAGCGGAGGAAAGAGCAGCGGGAAAAGCAGCCGGAGTGAAGGCAGCTGGAGAGACGGCTGGAAAGGAGGCAGCAGGAAGGAAGGCAAGACAGAGGAAAAGAGGTTAGAGTGCAAACCTGAATATTCCACTGCCAGAAGATCACCCAGAGTGAAAGGTGATTGCCTGAGAGCTAAGGAGGAACCTGGGAAGGTCTCAGCTCACAGAGGAGTAAAAGCTGTTTGCCCAGAGTGGCAAAGGCATTGCTGCAGCTGTTGTCCAAAACCAACAGGGTCACAGCCTGAAGACCTAAGCCGTGCTGTACAGGCAAGCCAACGGAGAAACTGGTGCAGGCCTCAACCTTCACTGGAAACAGAGAAGCCAAATTCGCAAGGTAAAGCTTTTTATGATACAAGCTATAGGAAAAGTTTACCTGATAAGAAAGGTTTGAATAATAAATGTTTTTATAAAGCTGCCATAAAACCTCTAAGGAGAGGAGTTTCCTCAATATAAAACAGCACAGAGCCGACGCCCTACGAGTTACCCAGAACATTGGGCTGTGCTAGAAGAGCTACATAAGAAGCCTGACTATAACCTACCTGGACTCAGGGACTCAGAGTCAGAGGCTTCCGCCTATGATCCAATGCAAGTGGAACTGGCAAATGAGGTTTCAGATACAGAAATGGACTGTACGTACTGTACCACGGGAAGCCCAGAATCTTTGCCAGGCTTGTAAGCTGTATGTGTTGCGGCCTAGAACATTCCTGTTGTGTGAATACCAGCGCTACTGTGAAAGTAACAGTTTTGCTTTAAACTTTTTGTTTTACTTTTTCTTACCTGAAGTAAGGACATTTGCTTTGTTGTTATTGCCCAATCCTTTGAACCCTTGCGAGAAGGGGAAATAAAAGCCTTTATTTTCCCACCACTTGTGCAGTTGATTTCTTTGGAGATTAGGGTCCAGGAAACTAACAGGACCAAAAGCCAACTGGGCCTCTGGATTACTGGCCAATCTCGTCCCTATATAGTTATGTCCGACCTGCCCTGACTGCTACTTTATTTATTTATTTATTTATTTAGACAGTTTTGTATACCGCCTTATCCTTCAATCAAAGCGGTCACAGCACAATTGGGGGATACATTTAACACGCGGGTATATGAGACACATACACTAATACTTACAGGGAACATGGGCAATGGAGGGTTAAGTGGTTTGCCCAAGACCACAAGGAGCATCTGTGGGACTAGAAACTTACCGCCAGGGTAGTGCTCGCGACAACCTCTATCATATCTCCCCTCAGCCATCTCTTTTCCAAGCTGAAGAGACCTAACCTTTTAAGCCCTTCATTGTGGGAAAGGGAAGAACCAGAGCTCAAGCACCCAAAGCTGCAGAATCGGTGACCACAAGGAAACGAAGGGTAGTGGTGGTTGGTGACTCTCTTCTGAGGGGTGCTGAGGCATCCATCTGCTGACTAGGTGTGATTTCCAGAGAGGTGTGCTGTCTGCCAGATGCCAAAATCCAAGATGTTAAAATGGCTGATGACTCTCAGATCTATCTATCTACATCTGATATTTACTCCAGGCCCACATCTCTGCCTGCCTGACATCATTCCTGGATGTCTCACCGCCATTCGAAATTGAACATGACCAAAACTGAACTTCTTATTTTTTCCCCTAAACCTTCCCTCCCTTCCTCCTTTCTCTATTTCTGTAGATAACACTCTTTTTCCTGTTTGCTCAGCTTGCAACCTTGGGATCATCTTAACTCCTCCCTTTCCTTTTCCATACATACCCAACAAATAGAAATGACAGATTTTAAAATTTGCCCCTTTGTTTCTGAACACACTACTAAAACACTTATCCACTTTTTAGTCACCTCCTGTCTCGACTATTGCAACCTCATCCTTGCTGGTCTCCCTCTGTATCAGCTTTCTCTGTTCAGAACTCAGCTGCATGGCTAATCTTCCAACAAGATTGATATACTCATTTAAACACTCTTTACAAGATACTTCATTGGCTCCCCTTCTGTTTCTGTATCCAATTCAAACTTCTCCTTATGACATATAAATGCATTCATTCTACTACTCTCGACCTTTCCTCTTTCCTCTCTCCCTACACCCCTCCTCGTGAACTCCACTCTTCCACTGGCCTGCTTCTCTCTTTGTCCTTTTCTTCTATTGCCAGCTCTAGACTTTGATCCTTTTACCTTGCTGATCCTTATGTCTGGAACAAACTACCCAAGTCTCTACCCAAGGCTTTATCTCTCCCCCTTTTCAAATCCATGCTAAAGGCTCATCTCTTTGTGGCTGCTTTGGATCCTGATCCCTTGTTTTCCTTGTGTCTACTTAACCACATCTACCTGACTGACCTTGGGTGTACAGGCCAACCTCAGAATAGGCCCTGTACGTCCAGGGAGATGGACGCCTGGACGTACAAGAATGCCAAAGGCAGAGTTTAAGAGAGGCTTTCCAGCCAAGTCACTCTGTCCTAGATAGAGCACCAAGTCCCATCTAACCTTTATTATGCCACTATTAGAGATGTGCACAGAAAAAAACAATTTGTTTTCTTTTCAGATTTTTGACCTTTCTCCGGATTTTTGAACATTTTTTTGTTCATTTGCACATGTTTATATTTATGTTTATTGACTTGACATTCTGCATTATAAATTAAACATACCAAATTACCACACTAAAGCTTATACATACCAATTATACATACATTGGAACTTTTGCAACTTTTAAACAAGTATATCTCTGTTTTCCTCATTTGTATCTGTTATTCATATTTTGGAAAGATGCCCTTTTAGCTTTAATTGCCTCCATACAGGCGCCTTCTCTGACCCTTTTCAAATCCAGGCTGAAAACTCACCTCTGCGCTGCCGTTTTCGGATCTTGACTCACCTGATCTCCTTGTGTTTCCCTTGTGTTGTCTGTCTTGACGAGATTGTAAGCTCTGATGAGCAGGGACTGTCTTACATGGTGCAGCGCTGCGTACATCTTTTAATGCTATACAAATGCTCAGTAGTAGTCATAGTAGTAGTAGTAGTAGTAGTAGATTGAATCCCTTATTTGGCAGCCTTACCCTATTGGTACTATTTCTACCTTTGGTTGTCTAGACGTCCAGTTGTCTCCCTTCATGGATATTTCACTTCAGATGTACTTAAAAAGATTTTATGATTAGATTTTGCTTCTACAGCATGTTTCTTTTCATATTCTCTCTTGGTCTGCCTGTTCACTGTTTTTATATCTGTTATTCATATTTTGGAAAGATGCCTTTTTAGCATTAATTGCCTCCATACTGGCAGTTATTTGGTTTTCATTCAGAATTGCTTAATCCATTTTAAGCAAGACCTGACTGTTGCTTTAGAAAACATAAGTTTGTATGAGTTAGGCCTGGATTGCAGCATCTAGGCAAAGGGATATGTTTACTAAACCGCGTTAATGTCATCCGCAGTAGTTCCCATGGTAATGGTACAGATGCCCATATAAAGGAGTGGGTGGTGCATCGTACGACAAGCAGTGCCAGGTAACGTGCGTAACAATGCGCTGTCGGGTAACGCGCGTCGCAAGGCACCATATAGGGCAAATCACAAGGCACCTTAACCGGAGGTGCTTCACAAGGTACGTTGTCATGCGCCCTACAAGGTGCCCTAACCTAAGGCACCATGCAGCCACCCCCTGAAGGCCCCGTATAAGGTGCCGGCAAGGTGCCCCATAAGGCACTGTAGGTTAAGGCACCTGAAAAGCAGGACATGGGGTAGCAGCCTGCACATGAACGCCACACAGCTGACAGATGCAGAAAGATGGACAGAAGGATGGTTGGCAACTGTGATGAGGGTAATATGTGCTGGCAGCACAGATCAGCAGAGATAAGACTGTTACAGGAATGACAAGTACTGGTGTAGGAAAGGCATAAAAGGAGAACAAAGAGGGAGCAAACCCATGACCACTAGCCTGAAAAGCACTGCACAAACCAGTAGACCACACCACCACTGTGAGGTCCACAGCAATGACTGCATACAAGAACACTGCAGGGCACCACACAAAACACCTGCTGTGTGCCAGGAGAGGGCAACCCAAACAGTCACCATGATGCAACACACATGCACAACAGGCATCCACAGCTCATATCACAGTCTGTAAGTGGGACGGGAGCCACATAGAAACACATGCACACACACCATGAGATGTAATGCAGCTGGCCCCTGACACAAAGGGTGTCAGGGGCCAGCTGAAGGGACAGCTATGTGGACGGCCCATGGACCAGGGCAACGGAATGAAAAAGGAGCATGTGAGAATCCAACCTGCACAGTAATGTGGCACAGACTAGCCAACAACAGCAATATCAATCCACCAAGCCGACTGTTCACATGGACACTACAAAGATATAGCCATATGTAACACACAATATGCGACAGATAGGCTGCAGAGAGGGCACACTGTGGTGCACAGTGCAGAGATGGAAGGGTGTGTGGAGAGGTGACGAGGCTGCAGCCATTGCATGGGCAGGCTAGCATAACACAGGAAAGGAAAAGGAACAGAACATGTGGGAATCAAACTGACAACCTATGGACTGCCAACGGGTATCTGTGACCACTATCCCAAACAACCTCAACAAGCACAATGCAAACAAGTTACCACAAAAGGCACACACTGGATCACAGTGCTGAAACGGATGGCCCTTCTGCCAGGGGCGGCCCAAGGGGGGTGCAGGGCCATGTGCGGAGACTCAGTGCGGGGCCTCATTTGCATAAGTGACCTTATTTGCATAAATATTTGCATAATGTTACCATACACTAACTTTTAGTAAACATATCTCTTAATGAGTGTATGGATAAAGAAAGACTAAAAGATTTCTACATTACTATAATCCAGTGCCAACCGCCAGGCACATTAGGAACTACTACAAACGCTGCCCATTTAGAACCCATAGCAAACCCGCCGTATCCTGACAGCATTACCAGGACTCACAAAGCACCATACCCTAACTATCAAAAGGCAACACTGCAAATATTAAACCAATACATTTCAGAGAATACTGGGGAAAGAGAACAAGTGGCAATGTCAAATAGGAATTACATAAACAGAATACCTCAGCTCAGTTACACATGCAGAACATAGACCATCACCAAACAAGGAATCACAATTTAGAAACAGGAAGGCGATAATTAAACTGGGAACCCCAAAAGCCAAACTTGGAATGTACAACAACACTGTAGAAATAAAACTATAAATTAATTTCCTCTTGTACCAAACAAATCACAGACGTTAATGATGCACATTTCCCAGAGGTTTCATATTCCAGTTAATAAATTCAAAATAAAGAGATATTTCTACCTTTTGTGCATTTTTTTTCAGTTGCAATTGCTCCAGCCACTTTCTTCTGGTTTCTTCATGTTTTCTGCTAACTGTCCATCGTCTGCTGTCCATTTGTTCTTTCTTCTCTCTTCTAGTTTTTTTTTCCATTCTCTCTCTCTACATCTGCTTTAACATACTAATCTTTCTCCTTTTGCTCTTTCCTCATTCCTATTTCATCCACACAAATTTTACCCCTCCATCCTCAATCCCCACTTATTCTCCCAATACCAGGCCAATTGTAGATTTTTCATCCCTCCCACACAAAATATTTTTCCCCTCTCCATTTTACTCTCCCAGCCCCATCCCATTCTAATCCTCCCCCAACATCAGCTCCCTTCTAGTTCCAGTCTCACCCAGCATCCATTCCATTCTAGTCCCTGCATCAGCCCATTTCCAGTCCTAGCCCACCATCAACCCATTTCCAGTCCTAGCTCCCCCATCCATTTTCAGTCTGAGTCCCTTCATCAGCTCATTTGCAATCCTAGCCCCCCATCAGCCCACTTCTAGTCATTTCCTAGCCCCATCATCAGCCCATGTCAAATCATAGCTCCCCTCCACTCAGTCCAATTTCAGTCCAAGCCCCCCCCATGAGCCTTCTTTCAGTTCTAGCCCCTCCATGAGTCCATTTCAATTCAAGCCCCCACCACAGCCCATTTCCAATCTTAGCTCCCCCCAACAGCCCATTTCCAGTCCTATCCTAGCTGCTCCATCAGCCCATTTTCAGTCCTAGCTCCCTTCCCTCACAGCCCATTTCCATTCCAAGCTCCCTCCCCATCAGCTATTTGCAATTCAAGCCTCCCCTTCCACTCAGCCCATTTCCAGTCATAGCAACCCCCCAACCCATTACCAGTCCTAGCCCATCAACCCACTTCCAGTCCTAACCCCCCCATCACCCCATTTTCAGTTTAAGCCCCCCCTATAACCCATTACCAGTCCTAACCCCCCATCAGCCCACTTCCAGTCTTAACCCCATCAGCCCATTGCCAGTCCTAACCCCCCCATCAGCCCACAGCCCATTACCAGTCCTAACCACATCAGCCCACCTCAAGTCCTAACCCCTCCCCATCAGCCCATTTCCTGTCCTAGCCCCCCCCATAGCCCATTAGCAGTCCTAACCCCCCAGCCCATTAGCAGTCCTAACAACCCCCCCCCCAGCCCATTAGCAGTCCTAACCCACCCCCCCACCCCCCCAGCCCATTAGCAGTCCTAACAGCCCCCCCCAGCCCATTAGCAGTCCTAACCGCCCCCCCAGCCCATTAGCAGTCCTAACCCCCCCTAGCCCATTAGCAGTCCTAGCCCACCCCCCCCCCCAGCCCATTAGCGGTCCTAACAGCCCCCCCAGCCCATTAGCGGTCCTAACAGCCCCCCCAGCCCATTAGCGGTCCTAACAGGCCCCCCCCAGCCCATTAGCGGTCCTAACAGGCCCCCCCCCAGCCCAGCCCAGCCCAGCCCATTAGCGGTCCTAACCCCCCCCTAACCCATTAGCAGTCCTAACCCCCCCTAGCCCATTAGCAGTCCTAACACCCACCCCCCCAGCCCACTAGCAGTCCTATCGCTCCGACCCCCCCCCCCAGCCCATTAGCGGTCCTAACAGCCCCCCTCAGCCCATTAGCGGTCCTAACAGGCCCCCCCGCCCCAGCCCATTAGCAGTCCTAACAGCCCCCCCAGCCCATTAGCGGTCCTAACAGCCCCCCCAGCCCATTAGCGGTCCTAACAGGCCCCCCCCGCCCATTAGCGGTCCTAACAGGCCCCCCCCGTCCCCACCCATTAGCGGTCCTAACAGCCCCCCCGCCCATTAGCGGTCCTAACAGGCCCCCCCACCCATTAGCGGTCCTAACAGCCCCCCCCGCCCATTAGCGGTCCTAACAGCCCCCCCGCCCATTAGCGGTTCTAACAGCCCCCCCAGCCCATTAGCAGTCCTAACAGCCCCTCCCAGCCCATTAGCAGTCCTAACAGCCCCCCCGCCCCAGCCCCCTAGCAGTCCACAAAAAAAAAGCTGGCTCTCTGGCTGCTGCCACTGCCGCCGCGGCAGAATGCAGTGTCCCGCGGGGCCCCCTCTGCACCGGCTGAGCCCTCTGCCCGGCTTTCAGATTCGCGAAGGGAGAGTGTCTCTCCCTCGTGTCTCTGTTAAGCCTGCAGGGGCTAATGGGAAATTTCCCATCAACCCCTCGCGTCTAAAGGGGCTGATGGGAAATTTCCCATTAGCCCCTGCGGGCTTAAAAGAGACGCGAGGGAGAGACACTCTCCCTTCGCGAATCTGAAAGCCGGGCAGAGGGCTCAGCCGGCGCAGAGGGGGCCCCGCAGGACACTGCATTCTGCCGCGGCGGCAGCGGCAGCGGCAGCAGCCAGAGAGCCAGCTTTTTTTTTTAAATATAATTTTGAGGAAAGCAGAATGTTCTTTGCGCGGTGCTCCCTGAAACGCGGTGCCCTGTGCAAAAAACATTCTTGCTCAATGGACGGGCCGGCCCTGCCTTCTGCTTCACTGTGAACAGCAGACATTGCGTCCGTCACCCTGATGCACCTTATGCCTGCGATGAACTCCTGGGGTCTGTGTGCCAGGCACCCTCGCAAACACACATCCAATCCATGCTGAGAGCTCACCTACCCGCTGCTGCCTGTGGACTCTAACTACCCTGATCCTCCTCCTACGTCACCTCTCCTACCCCTGCTCCCACATTCTCTCACCTATCCTAACTAGAATGTAAGCTGTGGTGAGTAGGGTGTCTGCCCGACATGTCTGTGCAGTGCTGTGTACAAGGGGCAGTGCCAGACATAAGTACTGAGTTATCTCTGTAAGTAACTAGTTGTCTATCCCACCTTACCCATCAAATAAAGTGGTGACCAATGGAGAGCCACATGGCATGCCCAAGGCCACAAGGAATGCCAATAAGACTAGAAACCCCAGTCCCACAGGCCTGATGTTGCTGTTCCCAGGTGGGATGTGAACCCATGGCCCTCTGGCCTGAGGTACCGTTTCCTAACCAACAGGCCATGTCTCCCACTGTGCAGGTGCAGTAGGTGTGGTAGTAATGAAAGTAGTGAGATTTAACTTTGTGATGTAACTATACCCATACATGGTACACTGTAACAATACCTGTACACCTACTCCTCCCCTGCAATCCCACACCCGGATGGTGTACCCCAAGGATCTGGCATGGATCCCCCATTACCCCCTCCATATACAGTCCCCTGGTGTGCCCATCACCACCCATGGCTGGCTGTACCAGCTAGATACTGATGGCTCGCAGAGCCACCTACACACACCTGAACCCTCCCCGGCTAACCAAACCCTGATCCATGCCTCTCGTGATGACATTGCTGCCTGGATGTCTCACCACGGCCTGAAAGGGAACATGGTCACGACCGTACCTCCCATCCATCATTGTAACACCTCCCTGCCCCCCCACCCACTTGTTGTCGGGGTCTGTGGATAACTCTGTACCTCCCCCAGTGTCCCCAGGCCACAATCAGGGGCCATCCCTGACCCCTCACCCCCGTTCACGACACACAGCCATCTGATAGCTAACACCTGCCCCCCTTCCTCCACAACAGCAGTGATACCCGCCCCATCCACCCTGAACACACCACCAATATGCCCATGCACTGCCCAATCGCATCCCATCAGTACCTCAGTAGTCTGTCCCTTGCAGATCTCACCTGGACACACCTCATTCCCCGTCAATGTGTGCAACAATTTGCTATGTATCCAACCGTGCACTAGGCCAGTCATGGCCACACTACCCCCCTTGTCATGTCACATCAAAGCCTCCCTAACCTTTACCGTACCCATGTGAAACATCCCCTGCTGAGCTCAAAATGCAGAGATTCTGTGGCTCCCCACCACCCCTCGTCTCCCATCTCCCCATACAAACCTCCCTGAAAACATTGGCCCCAAGCAGACACCCACCACCTGTGCAGTACACCCTTACTGCTAACCCCACACTCCGCCCCTCTCTCCGTGATGTCCCGTATGCCATAAGCAAACTTCCACTGTCTGTACAGCAGGCACCGTCTCCAACCCCCCACAAATCCAGGATGAAACCACACATCCTCGCTGCAGCCATGGAAGCATGACTCCCCTGCCCCCCCCCCCCACTGTCCCCAGTGGTATCCCTCCCACCCCATCTGTGTCCATGCTGACTAGATAGTAATCCCTGATGCGCAGAACATGTCTCCCACCTGTCTGCACAGTGCCACATTTATCATGTAGCACTATACAAATGCTCAGTAGTAGTAGTAGTACATGTCTGCACCATCACGGCCACAGCACCAGAACACACAGCTGACAGTTGGCACGTATCAGGCAGGCACACCAGGACATAGGAATTTAAAAGAAATTTTTAGTCCTACAACATTGAGACCCTTACACCTACAACCTATGAATCAAGATAAAGGCCATTCTAAATGTGGGCAGTGCACGGTGTGTTCGATCACTGAGGAAGGCACGACATTGGAATACAGAGGCAAAGTGTTTCAAATACAACACAAAACAACGTGCACCTCTACATTTATTTTTATTCTCTTATATACCGTGCTATTCTGCATCAGTGCAGTTTACATTGAACAAACTGAAATTACATTGAACAGGGCATTATAACTTGGAGATAACTATTTTACAGGGAACATGGGCTATGGAGGGTTAAGTGGCTTGCCCAAGACCACAAGGAGCACCTGTGGGACTAGAAACCCCAATCCTTCCAGCCCAAGGTTGCTGTTCTCTAGTGGGATTTGAACCCCCAACCTTCCGGCCTGAAGTACCTTGCCCCAACCACTATGCCACTCCTCCACATATGTAGTATATTGCATTCTGTGTCCCTGTCAATTAATATATGTGGGAAAAACTATTCGCCCTTTCCAAACACGTATAAAAGAGCACCGTAGCAGATTAAAGTGTAAAAAAACAGCAACCCCATTAGTAGAACATTGTCTGAAACTGAACCATGAGTTTGAAGATCTTAGATGTTTCTGTATAGATCAAGTCCCGAATGGATATGGAGGAAAATTGAGGGACCAAGTGCTGCTATATAAAGAACAACGCTGGATATTCACTTTGCAGTCGGTGATTCCAACAGGTTTAAATTCACAGATAGATTGGGGTGTGTGCACGTAGTGTAGCTCAGACAGATCCAGAGCATACGGAAAGTTCAACAATCACAAGAGGATAAAATCACAGGTGATGACGCTTACGTAATTAACGTTGTTTAAATCTAGTCACAGCACTAGTTCACATGCGCAGCTTCTTAGTAATAGAAAGAGGCTCAAGCCCAACTTGGTAAACTGGTGAGTGAAATCTTTTGACCATTAACAACATTGATGTGGAAAATAGAAAAAGATTAAAAACATAAGACATGAGATTGAGTTGAAAGTAGAAACTGGATATATGTGTTTCATTAATATATGTAGGTTGGTGATATGAGGAGTGCAAAGAAGATGTGAACAGATAATAATCCCTTGAAGAAACGCTTACAAAGTGAAACGCGACGGCACTGAAGTTTGGCGTTGGGAACCACTGAATAAGATAAGCACTACCTTAAAAATAGAGTGAAATAAGTTAAATATTGTTCTTGAATACCGTTATGGAACCACAGAAAGACATAGTAAACTATTTCAACATGATGTAAATTGAGCAACAGTATGAGGTCATTGATGCAAGAGTGAGCACTGGGTTTAAATGATAGAAAAAATCCAGAAAGTGGCTTCGTGTAAGTCTGAGACCTCGTTGCCATAAGACAGATCTTTACAAACACATAGGTATTCAAGCATAAACCACCAGATGATGAAGAAGACATAATCTCTTGGTAAAAAGTGGAGCTAGTGATACATAGTTACTTTGAGGTACACCAAGCTGACAACACACACACAAGGCAATAAGGTTTGAAGGGAAGATACAGAGATGTAATGTCATGCTGCCACACAGTGAAGTGCATACTCAGTGCACAGGCAAATGCACAAATATGCCAATGATGTCATGTCCCAATGGCCCAGCACCATCCCTCAGATGTGCAGACCTAATGTGTGGGTATCAGTTGGTCATACAGCAGTGTAGATGTCCCTAGAACAGCATGTGATGTGCTGAGAAAGACCAGACATCAGGTAGTCATTAAATAAACACCTTTAATGCACACATGACATCAAAAACAGTGAAACAATGCAACATGAGGACATGGTATTAGGTATGAGAGTCACATGTGGGCAAAAAGCAAAGAAAACGGGATCCCACTTACATGCAGAGGTAGCACTATGTGGAAGGCCCACCTCAATGGGTCTCGTGGAAACAGGAGCAGTCATAATATGGCAATGTACAGGGACTGCACAAATGAAGCCTGGAAATGGACACACCCGCTGCCACAGTGAAAGGTACTAGCACAATGTGAGTGGAGCAATGTCATGTCAGAAAGAGGACTGTGCACACATGCAAAGATAAGCCTGCAAATCAATGTACATTGCCACATCTGTCCAGTAAACACACACAATTACATGTACATAGAGCTACATAGAGATGTCCACAACGGTGCATGTACCCACACAAATCCCACCCCGGCACATACACCAGTATAAGAGACGAGTCAGACACATGCGCATGCACCGTGTACATTGAAACACCACAGAGTGCTGCCCCATATCCACTGTAACACCCCCTGCAATGGTCAAACAGCAATCAGAGATGGTGGCATTCATCACAGTGTTCTGGAGGCAAATAGTGTGTCATGTACAAGTGGAAGTTAGCCACACAAATAAGAAGGACCTACAGAATGTATCTCCTGTGCCACATACGTGGCTGCATGTACCTGTGTAGCCAAATATTGGTTCAATGCCTACGGTGCAAGCCCGACACATTGGCCACACACAGCTACACAATGTCAGATGGATGTACAACATACAGCACGCATGTGAGTTAATGCTGTAGATGTACAGACAAGTGTCCACAGTGCAAATGCCACCTGTGACACTACAAGTCCGGCTATGACCATCCCAGATTACATGGCCATGCAAAGTCATGAGTGACATCTCAATGTTCCACTGCAATGTAAAGGTGATGTGTCTCTGGTGCGATAAACGCAACACCCAGACAGAGCATGGCAGCAACGGTGTGTCGATCCCCCCGGTGATGCCCAAAGTAGCAGGCCAACAATGATGTCCAACATACGCATGTGTCCAACTCGCATAGGTCCATCTCCCACTAGCACCATCACTCAGGGACCGTTGCATGGAGGTGTCCTGTCCAACCACAGTTGGGCGATGGGAACTCCAGATGCAGCGTAGTAGATGTGCCTTGTGTGTTGGCTGTGCCTTGTGTTAAAAGGAGTAGAGAAAAGGTAAAGTATGCTACACACACCATCAGGTCACAATGCAGACAGTGACAGCACATTATGTGCATAATGAATCCCCAGATATTAAAACATGACACGGCCACAACACACAGCACAGTGCATGTAGACCACAGCAGGAGATGGCACTGCAGACCAGGTTACCATCTCAACATGGCCATGTCAATGTCCTTGTCACACAGGCATCCTAGAGGTCTACAGCATGTCCAGCAGTGATGGTGCACAGAGATCCCACAGAAAGGCACGATGATACAAACACCCCAAAAGAAACATCCACACATGGATGTCAGTCACAGAAGATCTAAGGTGCAACCTACCTTCATTGTACAGCAGGTGTCTGATGGGGACTCTGAGCCAGGCAAAGGGCACAAGGGGACACAGTAGAGCCAGCGGATGTCAATGAAATGCATCCATCACCACGTCGTCATGGTCAGCCATCGGTGGCACATGTCCAAGGTATGGTGAGTTGCGTGTAACCAAAACGTTGATGAGTAGTGTCCTGTCAGCAAACATGAGACATGTAAGGCAACAATACATGACACATGTGTAGACACATGTGCACAATGTACACAAGGGCAATAGCAGAAGGTCACAGAGAGATGGGTGAACACCACTGCACAGGTGGCCAGACACATCCCTGCACCAGACAATGGCAGAGGGCATCGAAGATACCGTCACCTAGACACACCCCAAAGATACAGAGACACATGGTGAGACAACGTGAGCATGCCACAAGTTTCATATGGTATGTCTGTGCACAATCAGCAACCAGTGGAGACAATCATTACAGCCCATGCAATGATACACTGATGTTGTCTACTGCCACAGTGCCAGGGAAGGCTGTATGTGCTATCCACCAACCCCACACCCTGTGCCTGGAGATACACACAGCCCAGTAACATGTGCCCTAGATACAGTATGTAAACACCTGAAATGTGCACAGGCCAATGGCCATATGCGTGTCAACCGGAACATATGGGGGATGGAGCCGCAGGCCAAATATGTGTACAACAACATAGGTGCACTTACCTGTATATCCACCCAACCTAGTCACCTGCAGGTCTGAATGATGTACTGTGGTGACGAGACGGTAATAGAGCCCAAGAAAGTGGGAAAAAAACAGCCATTCACTTCTGAGCAGAGAAATGGTTCAGGGAGTTTTAGGGTTAAAACTCCGGTTAAGAAAAAAAACTGCATTCACAGAGCTGTTGAGAGTGAGCCACGCCCCAGCTCCAAGGTAACCAGGGGAGGTGACGAGGAATGCTTGTGGGTGGAGTTGGATGCCATAGGACAGTCTCACTCATATAAGCTCAGGGAAGCAGGAAGGAAGGGGTGTTCATCCACCGGGGAGGAGGTTTCCACCAAGAAGGGAGAGTCTACCAGGAGAGTAGAGACTTCCAGAGAGTCTGGTGAGGAAGCAGGGAATGAGGAGACCAGGAGAAGACCTGAGAGAGGAAGGTACTCCAGGAGCTATCTCAAGAGAAATCCCTATTACACTCAGCATACAGAAAACTCTAGCCCTGAAGAAAGCCCAGCTGGTAGGGGAATGACAGCTGACCTAGAAGACAGGAAAGTTCATTCTGTGGGAGATGCTGTTTCTGAGCAAGGTACGGGACTGTCTTTAAGAGAGCTTGGGGAAAGTGTTTCATCTTCAGCAAAGCCTGGGAAAAGACTAATTGCTGGGAAAAAGGTGGGCACATTAGAAGCCTTAAAGAATCTGCTAAAGAATAATGAACTCTTCTGTCCTCCCACTGTTACTCAGCGGGGAGAAGAATCCCAGTGGGGAAAGGTTTTAAAATTACTAGAGAAACTAAAGCCTGCTGTTTCACACGCTGAGCCCAGCCAGGTGCCAATTGACCTAGATGAGGAAAGCATGCAAATAGATGAGTGTGTTTCAGATAACGTTTCCTCTGATTCTGAAATGGAGTGCTCATTCTGTGTAAGCCAGAAGTGACAAGGCTATAGGATTTTAAAGTTGAAAAAAAACCCCGGAGGCTTTCCTAACTGCATGACCTGCTGGAGAATTGGGTTAAATGAAGTGCTAATGTTTTGAGCTGAACAGAGAGGTTCAAAGGGGTCATATGGAGCCTTGAACCCAAAATACAAATGTTAGCAGCTTGAAGAAAAGAATATAAATGTTAGCAGCTTGAAAGTAAAGAATACAAATGATAGCAGCTTAATGGGAAGAATGCAAATGTTTAACAGTTTGAATTGAAGAAGTTAAGGTGCAGTCTAGAGCGCTGTGAAAGCCTGGGTTTGTGCTAGACCCAGCTGGGAACCTGGAGCTCTGATCTCTGCTGAAGGAAAAGACTTTATTGCTGGTTTAAAACAAGCTGTCTGAAACAATGCTGCATTGACTGTTCTGAAAGTTGCTGTGAAGTTTTGTTGCCTTCTGTTTTTCAATGGAGAAGCATCCGACTTTGCTTTGCTGTATATTTGAACTCCTTAAAAAGAAGTTCATTGGCTAGGAAAAGAAAATTATAATAAATTTCCTGTTTGCCTTTTTGAAACCCCTTGGCTATTCTTTATTGCACAACTACACTATCCAGATGCTGCGGCTCTGGACCTAAGCTGACAAAAGGGACATTAAGATGTACGTCCACCGCTCCTAGGCAACCACCTAGACAGTAGGGGGCGTTACAGTACAGTGTATGATATATGGGGGTCCCATTGTCACCTGTGTCCTCTGCATGCCTTTCCTTGCATTGTGGTTGTGGGGCACTGCCTTTTATGGGGCTTTGTACAACGCCACACCCTGTCACGGGGGATGTGGTTACATACCTCTGTGTGATTCTAAACATCTCTATGTATACCATGTGTGTCTCATTGCTCATCTGGGTGTCTCGGCACACATGCGGGTGACACTGGTATCTGCTACTGCTGTTCTCTTGCACAGGTCTTATGTACAGGGACACTCTGGGCACATATGGTGTGTCCCTTCTGTGGCTGGGTGCGACACCTCTTGGTTGACAACAACTCCAGCACATGGCTTCGGACATACCACACACACAGATGTACATGTGTATGCCTTTGTGGTGTGTCCCTCATGGACTCCATATCCAACATGTGTGTGTGTGTGGTCCAAGAGGGGGGGTTATGTATGCACCCAGAACCATCCTCATGCTGTACAGTATGTGGGGGGGGCTATTCAGAAACACAAACAAGGGAGTGGCAGGTTCACACACACAACACCTTTATTAAACAATCAATGGGTGGCCTAAACCCAACACAGGACCTTGTTTCATATTGCACTTCATCAGGGGTTATCAGGGCACACTAAAAAACATAAAGCATAAAAATATAAATAAATATAAATAAATAAATACAATTAAAATAATAAAAAAGGCTAAAACAATAGATATTGTAAACATTGATAGTTCAAAAATCAGAAAATTAAAAACTATTTCATTACACTATACTATGAACGCAATAGGTCTTAGGTAAAACGCAAGTTCAGTACACGTATATTTTAAATATCTTTTCTTAAAAATGACACATGAAATTAAAACATCTAGCACTAGAACATTTAAATTTTTTTTTTAAAAAGTCAGAACAACAAGCAAGGTGAAAACATGATGAGAAGGACAAATCAAATTTGTACACTAAAAGAGTACATATAAGAGAGAGACTAAAGGCATGAGGAGGATGAGTTCGGAAAAAGAAGTGAGTACAAAAATGAAAGATGAAAATAAAAAATAAAGAATAGACATTACCTGATTGGTGTGTGGTGGTCATAGACTTCACAGTACACATAAATATGTGTAATTGAAGCCACTATTGTTAGAAATAAAAAACTGCTCTGTAAAAGAGAACATAAATTCAGGAAAATTGTCCAAAATCAAACTCATAAAGAAAGAAAATGCATCCCAGGTCAGATACAATATCCATTGTAATAAAGAAGTGCTATGTTCTGGAGGGTGAGTGTCTTATCTATCTGCCGTTTAAACATAACATACACTTAATAGCTCAATGTTCTATGAATGATGGCTCAATAAACTTAAAGGGGGCAAAGAAGGACCTACAATAAACCTATGTTTAAAACCAAGGTCAAATAAGTTATCCATGTATATCAAAGAGACCTCCTTAGTCAACCATGTGAACAAAACTTACGCTGAAAACATAATTGCCTATCCAAAATTATAACTTAAAAGTATGAGTGAGAAACCCTATTCAGGTAGGCCTGTAGACTTGCTATTGAAAAACATCGTTTAAAACCTTAACAACTATCAAATCCAGGTCTATCAGGGCTAATCTATGAAATGCCGGCAAAAGAGCTAGATAGACATAATAGATAACACAGGTACACTACCAAAAAACTGCCTCCAGTTTTGCAACTGATTCCTATAGATTTTGGGGTGCTGAATCCAGGAAAAATAGCCAAAATGTTCCATCACGTCACGTTTTCTTGCAAAATTAGATTTCTTACCCATATAAGGAATGTTCACATAATTTCTTTTTAGCCGACTGCAGTTTATTTTCTTGGCCCAAAATAGAGGTTGTAATGGTTAACTAACTAGAAACACTCCCTCATGATATTTTAGAGTGTTTTGTATTCATTTTATACATTAACAGGACAATTGGGAGGCGGGGGGCTAAATCCAGTACTCGCGCTGGCGCATGTTCTTTCCTGTTTGCCTCGCCTCGTTCACTCGCTCAAACACGGTGGTTGCGACATGAACGTTCCTGTCAAATTTCAGTTTCTTGCAAGTTCATTATTACCTTTTGTTTGCTCAGTCGTAATCCAGCTTTATTCCGAAGTGGTTCACTACAGTTGTAGTTTGCAGTGCTGTGTATTTGTGATGGCTCACAGAGCCAGAGGTTGCGTCAACTCTCCGGACAGTTTTTGTTTTATTTGTAGGGAATATACCGTGAAAAATCGGCAGAGGAACATTTCTGCATTTATTTAAAAAGTATATTTTGCCTATTTCGGTTTGAAGTTAGGCGATCAAGACAAACCGTGGGCTCCTCACAAAGTGTGCAAGACATGTGAGGAAGATCTAAGCTTATGGATGAAAGGTAAAAAACAAGCATTTCGTTTCGGAATACCTATGATGTGGCGTGAACAAAGAGACCACAGCAGTGACTGCTATTTTTGCTCTTGCATTGTGAAGGGATACAACTTAAAAAATAAGAACGTAATAAGTTACCCCAACCTTCCCTCAGCAATTAGGCCTATGCCTCATAGCAACGAAGTACCTGTGCCTGAACCACCAAAATCTTTGGATCATATTTGTGTGGACGGTTCTGATCATGATGAGACTCATCAGATGGCTTTTCCCGATGAGTCCAGTACTTCCGAGTTTGAAACTGAACCAGATCCGAAACCTGAACTTTTCTCTCAAGCTGAATTGAATGATTTAGTCCGGGATTTAGGACTCCCAAAAGATGCTGCCCAACTGCTAGGTTCTCGGCTTAAACTGAAAAATCTATTGTCACCAGGAACAACTTTTTATTGGTACCGCAACCGCGAGACACAATTTTTGAAGTATTTCAGCAAAGAGGAAGATTTGGTATTTTGCAACGATATATACGGAGTGATGGAAAAGTTTAAACTCAAGTATGATCCTGCTGAATGGCGGCTGTTCATTGATTCGTCAAAAGACAGCATAAAAGGTGTTCTTCTTCATAATGGCAACACATTTGCTTCAGTTCCTATTGCTCACTCTGTTATTCTCCAAGAAAAATACGAGAATTTGGCCCTGATTCTTCAGAAGATTCGTTATGATGAGCATACGTGGATGATTTGTGGAGACTTTAAAATTCTATCCATGCTATTAGGGCAGCAATCCGGTTTCACCAAATATCCCTGCTTCCTTTGCTTGTGGGATAGCCGGGCCCGCGACCTACACTGGGGGAAAAAAGACTGGCCAATTCGGGAGTATTTGAGACCCGGTGAGAAAAATGTTCTTCATGAGAGCTTGGTACCTCGTGATAAAATTCTATTACCACCTCTCCACATTAAGTTGGGTCTCATTAAGCAATTCATCAAGTCCCTTCCAAAAGATGGTGAGTGCTTTCGGTACCTTTGCTCAAAGTTCCCCCGACTTTCTGAAGCAAAGCTAAAGGAAGGAGTGTTTGTTGGCCCTGATATAAGGAAACTCATTTCAGATGGAGCATTCGCTGAAACGATGTCTGAGAAGGAAAAAGAAGTCTGGGATTCCTTCAAGGATGCTGTTCTCAAATTCTTGGGGAACAGGCGGGATGAGAACTATAAGGATATTGTTGCCAGGATGCTCAATGCCTTCAAAGAACAAGGCTGTATCATGAGCCTGAAAGTCCATTTCTTGCACTCCCATGTGAACTACTTTCCCGAAAACTTGGGGGCGTACAGTGAAGAACAAGGTGAAAGGTTTCACCAGGACATCAAGGACGCAGAGAGAAGGTACCAAGGAAGATGGAACACCACTATGATGGCTGATTTCTGCTGGTTGCTGCTGCGGGAAACCCCAGATGAAAAATACGCCAAGCAGTGCACCAAGAGAAGCATTCGGGGGAAGAAGAAACGGGCCCACCAGGAGATTGATTGACCCAAGAATGACTTTAAAATCTAAACTGTGTTGACAAATATCGTATTTTTACTAAACTTTGAAATAAAAATTTGCTAGTTATTACCACAGTGTCGGATCTCATTTATTAGAATTTTATTTTCACACCATCGGGTGTTTGTCTTCATGTATTGCAATGGTGCGGTTTGCGTTTTCTATTCTTACATACATACCTGTACAACATTTTGTGCACATTTCTTTGCTTTGCTTTGTGTCTAACCTCGCTCTTATATGCTCAATATTTGTGCACATGTATGTGGCTGTTTTAAGTGCAGACAATTTTGCTACCATCACAGTGTGTTTTGTTGACATTACTCTATTCTTATGTGCTGCCTTGTTACAATTTTCTTTATTCTTATTTGAATAACTACTAAACAATTAGTATAAAGAATTCATCCAAGAAACTTTTATCTCGATCGCATTCAATCTGAAACGTTCACCTCAAACTGCTAACCCAATGTAGCAAAAAATCTGTACGTGATGGAGCAAATTGGTTACCAGATTTGGATTCAGCGCACCAAAAAACGTAAAAATCAATCGAAACATTAGAGGCAGTTTAAAAAAATTTTTTTTTAGTGTACCTGTGTAATTCATTATACGAAATGTCTTCCAAGAAGGATTAAAAAATAGCTCTTATGTACACCTTTCAAAGTCATGTAATAAAAAACAGCTATAAGTAACGAATCAATAGTGAGCAGCAATGAATCAAATACTGCTAAAAAATATCCAAAAAATATATTGTTGTAAACCATAAATATTTATTGGAGGAATAGAAGAAATTAATATACCATGTTACCCACTGTACAGACCGCCATAACACTCCTGTATTTATACAAAAGAACACTGACTTGTATGTATTTTGAAGAACGACCCAAAAATATTAAAAAACGCCTGTTTAAAACTGACAAAATGGAAGGATTGAAAAGTAGTTCCACTTGTTTTGAGAAGCCCCAAGGAACAGTTGTCAATACGTGTTGCTGCTTCGGGCTTGAGAAGTTGTAAAGGTGCAACATTCAAAAGGACGCTAGCTTATGCATATTTCAAAAAAACGTCCCAGGAATATTGAGAAAGCCTATTTAAAACCCAAAAATATAAACGAGAAGAATTAAAAGTAATTCTACCTGTTTAGAAAAGCACCAAAAGACGGCTGCAAATGCGTGTGACTCCTTCGAGCTTGGAAATTCAAAAGAACGCTAGCGCATGCGTGTTTAAAAAGATCTTAAAACCGGAAGTGTATAAGCCGTAAAAGTTTAAGGTAGCATGCGATCACCTAATCAGCCTATCTTTATAACTTATGCAATTCCTTGGTAAGATTCCAAAAATATTAAAAAATGCCTGTTTAAAACTGAAAAAATGGAAGGATTGAAAAGTAATTCCACTTGTTTTAAAAAGCCCCGAGGAACAGTTGCAATACGTGTTACTGCTTCGGGCTTTGAAAAGTTGTAAAGGTGCAACATTCAAAAGGACGCTAACTTATGCTTATTTCAACAAAAAAAAAATGTGTTCCAAGAATATTGAGAAACCTATTTAAAACCCAAAAATATAAACGAAAAGAATTAAAAAGTAATTCTACCTGTTTTGAAAAAGCACCAAAAGACGGCTGCAAACGCGTGTGACTACTTCGAGCTTGGAAATTCAAAAGAACCCTAGCGCATGCGTGTTTAAAAAGATTTTAAAACCGGAAGTATATAAGCCGTAAAAGTATAAGGTAGCATGCGAACACCTAATCAGCCTATCTTTGTAACTTATACAATTCCTTGGTAAGATTTTACCACTCACACTAAGGTCTATATAAAATCACTAACCGTGCAAAATATAAGTTGTGCATTAAATACCAAAATTACTAAAAATATTTGCACCTTCATACATAACTGGAAGGAAAATAACTACCTAAAACATTAAAAACCTCCAAAGACACACAATGAAAAATCAATGCCCCTCTAAATACCAATAGGGGGAATGGAAACTTGTGTGCTTAAACAACCAATGAAAACCAATTTAAATAAACCATATAAAAAGTTTAGTATTAACATACATGCATATATATATGTATCTACGCATACACACACATATATATACAAGGGGCGGAAAAAACCTTCCAGCTAACACAAATACAGTGTAAAATGCAAAAAGCATGTAAACAACTAAACTGTCGCAGAGACTATGACAAACATGGGATGTAGAAAACCAAAAACATGGACACGGGAGGGGACTCTTAAAGGAAAACAGACAGGTCTCTCTCTAAATTCAATCCATGAGGAGATAAAGTATCCATCAGAAAAATGTACTTTTGTTCCAGTCGTAGCATCGTCTTATCATTGTCTCCACCCCTCCAATTGGGTATCACTTTTTTAATTACAAAGAAACTCAGATCAGATATTTTATGGCCCATGTCCAGCCAGTGTTGGACCAAAGGTTTATCTTCCAATTTCCTTCTTATGCAACTTTTGTGCTCCACTATTGTAACACGTATACTCCGCTTGGTCTTGCCAATGTACAGCTTCTTACATGGACATATAATGATATAAATAACATTTGCTGTCTCACAATTGGAAAAATCATGAATATAATATTTCTTATTCATGAAAGGATGTGTAGAAAACTTCCGAATTGGCAGTGTGTGTATACATATAGAACAGTGTCCACACTGGTATTGACCCTTGTGCATAGAGAGAGGTTTCTTCTCAGTAAGAGCTGATGAAACCAGAAGGTCCCGAAGATTGACATTCCTCTTATGTGCGATCAACAATTCCGTCTCTTCAAAACCTGGAATGGCTTGAATCAAGTGCCATTCTTTCCTCAAGATGTCAATAATTTTATGAGATTCCAAGGAATATTTCAATGGACAAACCATTTTGTTCTGAACGTTCCTCGTACCATGTGGCCTGAGTAGATCGACCAGTGAAGAGTTTCGTGCTCTATTGTAGGCTTTATTGATGGAACTAGATGGATATTGACGCGCCTGAAACCTCTCCTCTAGAACGGTGGATTGAGATTCAAAATCTTCGTCTGAGGTGCATATCCTTCTGGCACGAAGAAATTGCCCCACTGGTAAATTATTTTTAAAAGAGGGATTATGAAAACTCGAATGATGAAGTAAAGTGTTTCGATCAGTTGGTTTCCTGTATAGTGTGGTACTAAATCCTGACCCTTCTTTCTTTATCAGTAGGTCCAGATAAGGAATCTGTACTTTGTCATAGGTAACTTGAAATCGTAATTTATTGTCCAGACCATTGATCCATACATTGAAATCCGATAATAGTTCTACTGAGCCATCCCATATTATCAATATGTCATCTATATATCGTATCCATAACCGGATGTTCTCTTTATATAAATGATCCTTCAAAAAACATTCTTCAAATCTGTGCATATAAAGATTTGCAATGTCTGGTGCAAATGACGAACCCATTGCTACCCCCTTGATCTGTTGATAAAATAAGTCACTAAAACAAAAGAAGTTGTTACAAAGTGCAATTTCTGCTAGTGCAAATAAGAAGGCAGTGGGAATGCGCTGGTGGGATTGCCTAACCAAGAAACACTCCTTAACAATACGCAAGGCCTCCTGTTGTGGCACGTTGGTGTAAAGGGATTCGACATCCAAGGTGACCATGATGGTATTAGAATTCAAGTCTTTAAAAGATGAGAGAATTTCTATCACATGGGCCGAATCTCTAACATATGACCACATCTGATGAACAAAAGGTCTCAGAATAACATAAAGGAATTTGGAAACTGGTTCCAATAAAGACCCTATGGCAGACACTATAGGTCTCCCAGGGGGGTTATCTAAGGATTTATGGATCTTCGGTATCACGTATATAGTGGGCATAATAGGATTTTTAACCATGAGGAAGTCTTTTTCCTTTTTTGTTAAATGACCTGTTTCATAGGCTATGAGAACTAAATTATCAATATTGCTCTTGATGGCACTAGTGGGATCTTCATCTAACCTTGAGTAGAATTCTTTATCATGTAATTCTCTGTTTATTTCTGCAATGTATTTGCCCTTATCTAAAACAACAACTGCCCCACCCTTATCTGCAGGTTTGATAATGATGTTAGAATTAGTTTGTAAGGATTTGATGGCTATCCCTCCCCAGTCGTCAGATTATTGAATGGCAACCGGGTATTTGACTTTACATCATGCACTTGTTTTAAAACAAGTCTCTCAAATGACTCTATCAAAGGATCTGTTTGAGGGGGAGGAATCCATGTAGAAACTTTACTGACAATGGATAAGGTTTCCGGTGGAGCAGCATGGTCCTGTGGGGGGGCTATTCTCCATTGTCCATGTGTGCGACAACATGTGGGTGGAGCTGTGGTTGCACTTGACATCACACCTGTATGCTGTATGTCTGTCCACATTATCATGTCTCTACTGCCATTCCGATATGGCCCCTCAGGTATGTGTTCTGGTGACATCTGCTGTGTGTGCACTGTATCATGGGTGTCACATGGTTGCATACATGCGCATCTCAGCCCCTTTCAGTATGCTTTGCCACTGTCGGACAGATGCCTTCACACCTGCCACTGCTGCCGTTTGGGTACAGGTTTTTGGCTGTGTGTTTGGCCTGGATACAGTTGATGTGTGTTGCCCTCATTAGCCTTCCCTGGGGTTCTGGATCTCCCAGCTCTAGACGCTGGTGCAGTGCCATCTTGTGCCATTCTATGACGTCATATGTTTGTGTCCCTGTTTATCTGTTGTCCAGTTAAATGTTGCTACTTCTGTGCTTTTGTGTGTCCATCATCTCCCGCTTGACCATACCACATTTCTTTCTGCAGATGATGCGGGATATGGCTGTCGTGCCTGGTTGCTGACCCCTGTGCATCTCCCACGGCCAGGTGCAGAGCTGAGGTACAATGAGGCCCATGCCTCCAGCCGCTCAGTCATTGAGTGCACCTTTGGCATTCTGAAGAGTCACTTCAGGGGTCTGGATAGGACCGGCAGTGCCTTACAATATGGACCCATGACTGTGCCACATATCATTCTGGCCTGTTGCATCATGCACAACATTGCTCTCAGGCACAATGTCCCAGTCGAAATTAATGAGGATCTGGAGGAGGATCCTGTGTGCCCTCCTGTATGTGGCCGTGGTGACACACATGAGGGGATGGCAGTCAGGCAACATCTGATCGAGGAGCTGTTCTCCTGTAAGTTCTGCATATGTGGGGATGTGCATAGGTGTCTCCATGCTGCCCTATGTGTTTCACGGCACTATCATGACATATATATATATATATGTCACTTGTGTTTTTGACTCCCCAGGATAGGCTGCAGACCCTGCCCGGTGCTGTGGTGCATGTGGGAACTGTGTGTACTGTCAAACCTGGAAATTGCATTGACCTTCCGGAAATCAATGCAAAATCGCAGGGTTCCGTCGGGTTTTGGGACAAGCACTATGGGGTTATTCCAAGGACTTATAGACTCTTCTATTATTCCCATTTTTAACATCTCCTGTACTTGATTTATCACCTCTTGCTGCTTTGCCTCAGGCAACCTGTAAGGTTTCTGCCGTATTATTTCTCCCGGGGGTGTTACTACTTCATGGGCAATCAACTTGGTTTCCCCGGGTACCGGCGTTAAAACATCGGGAAACCTTCGTAATAGTTTTAACAGCTCCTGCTGTTGGTGCCATGAAAGTTCCTCCCCCACCCTTGGGACAGGCTTGGTTTTACAATCGGCCAGTTGGGGGCCCAGATCCACCTCTGCCTTCTCCTCACAAGTCGCCGATAGGCCTCTAATCTCCGTACGGCCAGTAGAGCCAAATCCGCCTGACCCTCTTACCGTAGTGGTCAATTCCATTACTTCCTCTACGGGGGGAAAGCCTACCCTCTCACATATGAGTTGGGCTATTCTGTCTCCGGTGTTCACCTTAAAATCTGCCTGCACAAAGTTAAGCAATAGGACTTTAACTGCCCCTCGGAAGTCATGATCAATGACCCCCGCCTCCACATCTATAGAGTTTTTTACTGCAAGGCCTGAGCGCGGGGCAATACGCCCATAGCAACCAGGGGGTATCTCAAGCTGGATGCCGGTCTCGACCAGGGCTCTTCCTTATCGCGGAATAATAATATCCTCTGTGCTATATAAATCAAAACCCACAGCCTGTTCCGAAGCACGTTTTGGGGCCTTGGCATTCGGGGTGGTGCGACAAAATTTTAGAATAAATTTTGGCTTACCGTCAGTGTCCGAGTTTTGGGGTATTTTCCTATCTTGCTTTTTCTGGGGAATCTCAAACAAAGGGGCAGGCAATGCGCTGGTCTTAACAGTGACCTTACAAGAGGATACTAGCGGCCTCTCCTTGTTTTTATCCCTCAATAATAGCCTCCCCGCTCCCCCTGGCTCAGAGGAAGAGTGCCTCTCTGATTTTAAAGCTTCTGTTTGGATCAGGGTGGGGTTTATACCTGCCTCTTTTCCCAATCCTTTAACTAAGCCCCGCCTAAATTGAGGCCAATCTCTCCCCAAAACTAGTGCATATGGAAGCTTAGGGACCACCACTACAGAAATGTCACGCTTTAAACCCAAACCTTTTACTCTTACAGTATGCAGGGGGTAAGATGACGCTGCACCATGCACGCATCTTATCTTTATGCTACTTTCAGATTGTTTAGGGGGTTGACTATCTTGGGATTGTATTTCATCCCAGAATTTCTGGAAAATCATTGACTGATCTGCGCCGGAATCAAGTAGGGCTTCTACCGGGATATCCTCAACCTCCACAGTCAATAAGAATCCGTCCCCAGTCTCCTTGGATTGGGTGCTTACTAGGGCTGTTCTTGCCCGACAATCCCTTCTCAGATGTCCTTTCTCCCCACATGCAAAACATTTTCTTTGATCATATTCAGGATTTCCCCTGGGTTTTACCTTTGTGACCTCCCCCAACATTGTCCTCCCTTTCTTTACTGAAACGCCTGCATCTGCCTGGTTTGAAACACCCACCTTCATTTGGCTGACCAATTTGGCTTCCAAGAAGCGCTCCGCCAATGACGTTGCATCCCTGGTGTTTCGGCAGTCCTGGAGAATCAGAAAAGATTGCAATTCCTTCAGAACAGCCTCAACAAACTGTTTTAGTACAATGCTGTCTAACAGAGAATCAATGGTTTTTCCCTCAGGTGATAACCACTTCCATACCAAAGTTGTAATCCGCTGGCATTAAGCTCGCGGTGTTTCGCCTGATTTTAATTTACAATCTTGCAAAAGGCAGCGATAGACCATTGGGGTTAAGCCCATACGGTCTCTCACTGCCTTCTTGAGTTCCTCATAATTGGAGGCTAGATCAGTGGGCATGGCCCTGTAGGCAGCTAATGCTTCCCCAGTAAGAGAGGCGGCTATTTGTACTGCCCACTGATCTTTTGGCCAACCACTTAGGAGTGCAACTCACTCAAACACTTCCAGATAGTCATCTATGTCGCCTTCCTTGGTCAGTTGTCCAAAGGAAAAGATCCCATTACCCGGTGAACCCAGTGCTTTCAAGGCTCCCAAAGAACCCGACATAGTCCTTAAGGCTTCGGCTGTTTGCTTTTGTTCTCCTATCCAGGCACCCATCATTTCCAGGAGCAGTTGCTGCTGGGCTTTCAATATGGTGGCTGTTCATTCCTGGGTCTGGGCAGCCATCTCCTGCTGTTGCTGGAACCGCTCCACCATTCAGCTCAACAGCTCTCCACGCTCCATCTCTGGTTGCTGAAATGATAAAAAAGAGAAACAAACACCAAGTGTGGCTCCTAATAATATCACCCTTCTTCTCCAACTTTATTTGGGAACTGCGGTACCCCTCCCTTGCAGCTGTATCCAGACTAACCCTTCCTATATACGGGTTACCTGCTGCAAGAGTTGACTCGAGCTTATCAGCAAAGCAGGCTCCAGTTGGAACATCAGCTCCGGTCCTTCCCCTTGCTGCTACTCCGGTCCGCGTTTCCTGTAGTCTCTCTGTCTCCAGAGGGTCCACCAGAGGTTTTTCCACTTCTGTGTAACTGTAGGTATCCTTTCTGCTTGAGTATAGGCTAGAAGTTATCCTGCCAACTACGCCACCTGTGTAACGCCCCCTACTAGCTAGGCGGTTGCATAGGAGCAATGGACGTACCTCTTAATGTCCCTTTTGTCAGCTTAGGTCCAGAGCCGCAGCATCTGGATAGTGTAGTTGTGCAATAAAGAATAGCCAAGGGGTTTCAAAAAGGCAAACAGGAAATTTATTATAATTTTTTTTTCCTAGTCAATGAACTTCTTTTAAGGAGTTCAAATATACAGCAAAGCAAAGTCGGATACTTCTCCATTGAAAAACAGAAGGCAACAAAACTTCACAGCAACTTTCAGAACAGTCAATGCAGCATTGTTTCAGACAGCTTGTTTTAAACCAGCAATAAAGTCTTTTCCTTCAGCAGAGATCAGAGCTCCAGGTTCCCAGCTGGGTCTAGCACAAACCCAGGCTTTCACAGCGCTCTAGACTGCACCTTAACTTCTTCAATTCAAGCTGTTAAACATTTGCATTCTTCCCATTAAGCTGCTATCATTTGTATTCTTTACTTTCAAGCTGCTAACATTTATATTCTTTTCTTCAAGCTGATAACATTTGTATTTTGGGTTCAAGGCTCCACATGACCCCTTTGAACCTCTCTGTTCAGCTCAAAACGTTAGCACTTCATTTAAGCCAATTCTCCAGCAGGTCATGAAGTTAGGAAAGCCTCCGGGGGTTTTTTTCAACTTTAAAACCCTATAGCCTTGTCAGTTCTGGCTTACACAGAATGAGCACTCCATTTCAGAATCAGAGGAAACGTTATCTGAAACACACTCATCTATTTGCATGCTTGCTTCATCTAGGTCAATTGGCACCTGGCTGGGCTCAGCGTGTGAAACAGCAGGCTTTAGTTTCTCTAGTAACTTTAAAACCTTTCCCCACTGGGATTCTTCTCCCTGCTGAGTAACAGTGGGAGGACAGAGGAGTTCATTATTCTTTAGCAGATTCTTTAAGGCTTCTAATGTGCCCACCTTTTTCCCAGCAATTAGTCTTTTCCCAGGCTTTGCTGAAGATGAAACACTTTCCCCAAGCTCTCTTAAAGACAGTCCCGTACCTTGCTCAGAAACAGCATCTCCCACAGAATGAACTTTCCTGTCTTCTAGGCCAGCTGTCATTACCCTACCAGCTGGGCTTTCTTCAGGGCTAGAGTTTTCTGTATGCTGAGTGCAATAGGGATTTCTCTTGAGATAGCTCTTGGAGTACCTTCCTCTCTCAGGTCATCTCCTGGTCTCCTCATTCCCTGCTTCCTCACCAGACTCTCTGGAAGTCTCTACTCTCCTGGTAGACTCTCCCTTCTTGGTGGAAACCTCCTCCCCGGTGGATGCACACCCCTTCCTTCCTGCTTCCCTGAGCTTATATGAGTGAGACTGTCCTATGGCATCCAACTCCACCCCCAAGCATTCCTCGTCACCTCCCCTGGTTACCTTGGAGCTGGGGCATGGCTCACTCTCAACAGCTCTGTGAATGCAGTTTTTTTTCTTAACCGGAGTTTTAACCCTAAAACTCCCTGAACCATTTCTCTGCTCAGAAGTGAATGGCTGTTTTTTTCCCACTTTCTTGGGCTCTATTAACGTCTCGTCACCACAGTACATGCATGTGAGATATGGTAAATACCCACCCAGCAGGACTCAGTCCACATATTGTCCAGCCTCAAATTGGCTAAACAGTGCCGAGTGCTGCAGGATATAGGAGTCATGGGCTGACCCTGTGAACCATGGAACCACATTCAGAATATGCATATTTGTATCACAAACAACCTGCACATTCAGGTAATGGTAGTGTTTGCGGTTGCAGAACACAACCTCCCTGTCATGTGGTGGGACCAGGGCAACATGTGTGCAATCAATAGCTCCCATCATGTGTGGTATCCCTGCAATCCACTGGAATGCCTGGCCCAGGGCCCCCCAATGTGGCCTACTGTTAGGAATCGCAATGTGCTGTAATTCCCAACCCGGCTGACCATGGCCCGCAGTACCTGGTGGAGACAGCGTGAGAAGGTTGGCCTGCTCATCCCGCCTACTGCAGCCACCAAGGATTGGAAGCAGCCAGAGGCAAAGAAATGTAGGGCAGCCAGGAGCTTGGCCATTCCCGGTATGGCATCTGACCGGGCAGTCCGGGGCTCGAGGTCAGGTTGTAGATCCTCATAGAGCTCCCTAATAGCCCCTGTGTCCAGACGGTAGAGGTGGATGACCTGGTCCTCATGTATGTCCTGGAGCATGGGCCTGGGCCTGTAGAGGCATGGCAGATGGGGCTGCGCCTCAGCATGCCTATGGCTCCATGCTGGTTTCACCTCCACCTGTGGAGCCCTGATAGCTGCAGGTCTGAGTTGTAGTGGGACTGCACCCATGCCCAGTGCCACAGCCCCAGGGACACCATCTCCCCCTTCAGGCAACCACAGCTCCGCCAGCTCCACCAATACCAACACCGCACAACCTGCATTCACGATCTGAGCCATGATAGACATGAGATGGAGCACAGGTGTGGGGTGCGGAAAATAGGGTGTGGAGTGTGGAAAATAATCAGAGCAAACCTTACACACCTGTTGATGCTGGGACATACACCAGCAACAGCATGAGACAATGCCCTGCATATACAGAAGCATAATGCTGTAGCGCGTACAGAAATGTGCATTCCCCAAAATGCATGTTTCCATGATTGGCTACGCTGAATGAGGAAAGGAGCAGCACATGGCGTGTCCCCGTGCCCAAGCATCACACAAACGTATGGCATTTCGCACTGCGTGCCCCACCCAGACAAGTAGGTGAGGCAGACAGCAAGTCGTGTTCCAACGCGTGCAGGCTGGGCATCCACACGTACGTCTGACACAGACTAGAACATGTGAACATGCCGCGTGGCCCACCTACATGCATCGGGATGTGCCGTATGTAACAGACAGCACCCAAAGCAATGATAAATAGCAGAATGTGCGTGCACGCACCATGGACCACGCCGGAGGATAAACTGCACGTATATGCCGCCGTGCTCACCAATAGCAATGCCGAGGATAGATCTGAGGGTGGGGAGTGGAGGAAAAGGACGTAGCATGCCTCAGAAAATGCCTTAGGTGCACACAGCATGGGACGAGATACGTCATGTGTAAGGCACGTACGTGTGCGCAGGATGGGAGCAGTGCTTGTATGGGGCAGACGGGGTATCCCCACACACTGGCATCTAAAGACGTGTGCGTGAACGTACCACTGTCCCAATCTCAGCAGAGTGCGTGCATGCGTAACGCGCATAGGACCACACCTTAGGTACATAACTGGGCACAGCATGCCCATAATGCCAAGGGTGTATGGTACACAGCATATACTACATCATGGAAGATGAGGGACACCATGAGGCAGGAGGGGAGTGCAGTCAGCAGCCACCAGTGTTCCACACCACTGTAGATCCAGATAGTGAGAGGGAAGGCCCATCCGGGGCCATACAGCACCCACTGGAACAGCCTGGAGCTGCACCAGGTCTGAAGCGCTGCTGGATACCCGTAGCCGAGGAAGCCATGAGGAGGGCGGTCCGCTTCACCCAGGAAGAGAATAACCTCCTCCTGGCTAGCATCCTCGACAGGTTTGAGGTGCTCTTTGGCCAGCTGAGCTCATCCACCACCATTGGCACACGCACAAGGGCATAGGCAGAGGTCCAGGCAGAGGTGGCGGCAGCATGGGGCCCACACCATGACATAGAGAGCCTCTGCAAGCGCTACTGCAACATCAAGAGAAACATCCATGCCCAACTCTTGCGGGGGAGGCACAATGCGCAGGGCACAGGCGGGGGTCCAGCGCAGAGGGCCACCCTGACCACCTTGGAGCAGCGCCTGGCAGACTGACTCAGGCCCATGTACATACATGGCCTGCCCACTTGCTGGATACAGCGCACCCACATGCAGGTAAGACAGAGAGAGGTGTTCCGGTGACAGACCAGAAACAAGGGAGTGCAGGGATGGATGCAGGGGGGCAGGGAGGCCATGTCAGGAGTCCCACAGAGACGCATGTCCTCAGACAGTCACATGCAACATATGGCGTAACCCACACCTGGTGTACCATACCCACACTGCCCCAGACCACAGCCCCCTGTCAGCCATGCATGGTGTAACCCACCACCTACAGACCCCACACATGCAGATGGTCGAAACCTGGCCCAGTGGGGGTCACCATCCCACCATTCCACACATCCACACCCCCCCCACGCCATGTCCCCATCCCCACACCATGTGGCCCTGACACAACACCAGTCAACATGTATTGCCATCCCAGGGCACCTGCCAATCCCAGCAGAGCCCTGCAAAGGCACACGGACAAGTCCAGAGACCCCACTCACCCATTCACATGCTGGCAGCCCTCGGAACCGCAGACAGGGGTGCAGACAGCGTGCTGCCACCTGCCATGCATGGCCCTGTGCCAAGAATAGTCCTGCGAGGTGCACACATGGGCATGGGTAGTGCACCAAGGGACTGTGTAAACAGGGTGAAATGAGCAGGCCACAAACAGAGCCATGGGGTACAACCCCTGGGGATAGCATAGCAGTGAGGGTGCAGCAACAGGTACACACACAGAGGTAGAATTGCATAGGGTGGGGGCCACTGAGGACAGTACAGAGCCATACACCCAACCGAGAACATGGACACAAGGATGTACCTGGCAGTGGCCAGCCAGCAGGGGAGAGGGTGGAGGGGGACCATGGTTTGATGGACCAGCCAATGGTGGAGGTGCCAGGACCGGGTCGGAAGGGGGGGCCGGGCTGGTATGCAGGGGGGTGCTGGGCCCAACACCATCACCCCAGCCAGAGGGACAAGGCATGGATGAACGCAGGGACCCCAGGAAAGAGCGCAGATCCAGGTGCAGAACCATCAGGGGGTCGGCAGGTGCCAGGCAGTGCATGCCGGGTAAGGCCAGCAGAGATGGGGGATCATGTCTGGAAGCTGGGGCAAGAGGTGCAGGGTGTGCACCCCACATGGCACTGGAAAGTGCATGGGTCGCAGGGCAGGTGGGGGCCATGGACATGCATCAGGCACGTTGCATGCTGATACCCCCCCAGGGGGTGACAGTGGTCCGTGGGGGCAGGTGCCGGAATGACAGTCCTGGCTGGAAGAGGGTGCAGGGGGCAGGGTGGCGGGCAGAGAAGGGTCGGAACTGCGGAAGCAGGGCATGGCTGCCATAGATTGAGGGTAGGGGACCAAACCAGAGGCAGTGAGTGGGGCAGCACAGGCATTGCTGAAGGTGCAGGGGCCAGAATGGGGGTGGATGTGGTGACGTTGATGAGGGCCGGCACGGCGTGGTGTAAGGGTGCAGGGGCAGGGGGTGACATGCCCATGGTAGCAGTGTTGGGCGACAATGTGTTGTGGGGACCCAGTGCAGGGGTGGCAAGGACAGCAAGGCCACACAGGTCGGTACACAGGGGAGACAGAGGTGGACCGCACCTGTGTGTGCCATAGGCACTGGGTTAAGGGATGCAGGTGGCAATGGGGTGGCGTGGGGTGGGTGGCTGTGTGTGCTGGTGGGGGGGAATGGCCATGGTAGCATCGGACGTTGGACACAGGAGGCACCAATATACAAGGGGCAGCATTGGTGGGGGGCATAGGGGCTCCAACACAGGCCCGTGCGGCTCACACCCACACATGTGCCTGCTATGCACAGCCACCCACAGCCCACCACCAGTCACACCGCCACAGGCCTTCCCCACCCCAGCCCTTGCACCCATGCACGCATATCCCTACCACCACAGGGCATACCTGTCCCCGGCTGCACCAGCACAGCACCCCAGCCCCACCCCAACAGTCACGCCTGGCAATGTGGGGTGCTCCCAGTCACATGCATATGCAGGCACTGGTGACCCACCGCAGGCACCTGGGACACGGATATGGGATGGTACTACACACATCCCTGCATGGTCCGTAGATATAGGGTGTGACAAGGGCAGGCAGGCAGCCATGCCCCACTTGAGCTGTGTACCCTGTTCCCCCACAGGTGACATACATGCCATCGAGGAAGTGGAGGAGAGGGCAGAGCACCCAGACCCCAGGCCGTGGCCCCTTGACGATGTGGGGCCAGAGGTGGGGCTGACAGGAGGGGCAGCTATGGCACAGCCAGAGGTGGGGGGGTCAATCACCACCTCTGGAGGGTGACAGCGGGATAAGCCAGGGTCCGGCCAAAGACAGTATGCCACCTGCTGCTGCAGCCACCGGGGCAGCGGAGCCTGCTTCAATGCAACATGCCATGTGGGACGCATGGTCTGCCCTGGCAGAGGTGGTGGGGGAGATGCATGTGCACTCTGATGCAGCACATGGTGATGCACAGGGTGAGTGTTCTACCATGTGTATATGATGTTGCATGTGTACAGGTGGCAGGTGCAAACCATGTCTCATGGCGCACAACTTGTCTGCCCACAGGCATACAGCAGGTATTGAGTGCAGTCCTGCGAAAGCAGTGCCGGCAGCGGTATGAGGCGCGTCACATGCAGCATGCAGTGGAGTGTCAGGGGCTGGTGGTGGAGGGGATCCTGGCCGTGATGAGGGTCCTGGAGCATCAGCGCGGGCCATAGCTGCCAGCGCAGAGTGTATGGTGGCTGGCCGGGGGACCCCCTCAGAACAACATAGTCAGCCAGCAGCAAAAGTGGCAGCTGTTCCACCTGCACCACAGGGTGGGAGGGGCCTCTCAAAGCACTGCAGACCACGCAGGAAATAAATGGCTGCACATGCGGCACTGCCTGAAGTCACGTGTCCTGTGGTTATTGTGACATCCACATGTACGCCCTGCCCTACCCGTGGACACCATGGACACTGACCTCATGCCACCCTCCTCGGGAATTCTGTATCCCCCCCCAGCTGGGATTACCATGGATCGCAGCAGCAGCCATGCCACCCCACCCACCCACCGGCCCCCCAATGCCCCTACCGCCCCCCTGCCCCACCAGTGTCTGGACCCCATTCCCCGTGCCCCTGTCCCTCTGCTCCCCCCATGCTGTCTGTCCCATCCACACATCCACCTCTGGTTGCACACTGCTGGTGTCCCATTCTCTGCCCTGTCCAGGTCAGTGTGATGTGTGCCATGGAGGAGCCCCCCCAGCGGGCCCATCTCCTGAGACACGTAAGCACTGCTGCTGTACATAGTCAGACACATGCTGCATGGCCTGGCCACATCTCCACCTCCCCATGGGGCCTGCAACAGTTCCCAGGAGTTTGCTAGGTACACCGTGTATCTCCCATAGTTGTCCACAGGGCACAATGGTCCGGTGCCACGACCCACACCAATGCCCAGGTACCCCCAGGTACCCCACCCCCTCCCTGTATGCACGTATCCAGCCATAGTGGTGCGGGTTAGACCCCACCCCCCGGGCCCCCTGACCGTCACCCATCCCTTGGCATCCTGCATCCCTGGTCCTGGTCTCTGGGCCCCCCTGCCCTCCACCTGGAGGCACTATGACCCCCCCATGCCTGCCTCATGGCACACCCCATCTGCTCCGTGTATGCGCACCCCCACCCATCCTCACCCCTGCCCCTCACACACCGTGATTGGAGCACCTCCTGGACCACCACCCTGCTTGCCCCTTTGTCCACCATCCCCACGTCCACATGCATTGTACTGTCCACCCTATGTTGTAACCCTCACCACTACTGGCCATACCCTAGCATGTCCCACCACTACTGCTCCATGCCGTCCCTGTTCTGTGCATGATGGTGTTCATGGTGACCCCTTATGCCATCGTACGCAACCGCATGGCTGTGGCCGTTGTTACCACACCGGACAGTTGCAACTAGGTATGGCCGGTATGTGCAGTTAGGGTGGAACATGGACAGACATATAGACATGGCACACAGACCCACTGGCATGCTGTCCACTGTCCACAACATGCACCACAGGGGGCGTGTGCACTGTCCTGGCTCCATCCCATGAATGTGGGTACTGTGTGCCACCCATGCCAGACACCGTGCCATGTGTGCACCGGTATAGGTCACTGGGCCCATTGGAGGGATACTGGCAGGGCGACTCCCTGGAAACACCGCCCATATCCACCCCCTCATATAGGGGCTCCCCACTATTCAATGTTGGATGTGTCACCATGGGGGGATCCCCCTCCTGTGGTGTGGCATATCCTTGTACATGCTTTAGATGAGCTAGACCTACCAGCTCAACAGGCCTACCTATGGGTATTGCGCCTACCCCAGGGAACATGCGTCAGTGGGCCACCCTTCTGACTATATACCTTCAGGTGTGGCGGCCATCAACACGGTTTGGGGGCCACTGCACCTATATGCCTAATCCATCTCCCACCTACGGCATCCTATGTCCTCCATTTGTAGTCGCAGTGATGTGCCCCCACCTCTGCTCCCATCATAGGGGCTGTACAGGGCTCAACCACTCTATGGCCGGTCTACATATGCAACATGGCGCCATGTTGGTGGTGTGCTATCTGTTGTGGCCCGCCATCGGGGCAGAGCCTGACTGCATCCAGTGATGGGTATGGTTGAGTTGGGAAATGGCCTGATGGGTGCGATGCCAGACACATGGCGCTATGTTGCATATGTGGTCTGGCTGGGTGGTGGCTGTTGAGTGCCCCTGCAATGTGAGCACTGTTGGGGCCTCCTCGTGCAGTTGTTGCCAGTACATGGTGAATGTTGTTTGGGGCAGACAGTTAGGGCATGTAGGTTGTTTGTCTCCTACAGGTGGTACCTGCAGGTATCAAGTATGCTGGGGGTGGAGTCTGCGTACGCCTATAGCATGGGGTGCATGCTGTGCCTTTTGTGCCAAGTTGAGCTGGTGCCTCTGGCTCGTATCAAAGGTGCATATTGGGTACCTTCCATGCGATGGGGGGGGCGGCCCCTCATGGTGGCACATCCAACGCAATATGGTTTCGGATGTAGGCATTGGGGTCAGGGCCTGGGGGTTGTGTCCCACATGCAGATTTGTGTGCACCAGTGGCATGTGCGTGACACCATGCCTCTCACTATGGTGGTGGTCCTTAGCGACCCACTGGTACATGTGTTCTTCTGTGGTGGTACATCAGGCGCTGCCGATGCCCATCCCCTGCCTTTGCCATGGCTACGGTACCATGTATTGTACCATTGTCATGCACACAGACACACATGTATATGCTCACACCTGTCATTCGCAACCCACTGACATGTTGCAATAAAGGACAACTGACCATCGTGAGTATGTCAAACATATGTACAGTATTTATTGGGGGAGGACAAAGCTGTGGGACCCTGTGTGGGTATGGGCCCTACCTTCCCCAGTCGCCGGCAATGGTGGCAGTCCCAGGGCATGGGCCGGCACAGGGCAAGGGTTGCATGCGTGGTGCCCACACTCACACCCCCTGGGGGCCCTCATCGCCAGGTGGCTGGCCAGCTGTACCTGCCACACATCTGTCATTCAGCATGTACAGCCGGTCAGCTACCACGGCCATGGTCTCCAGCACCCGCCCCAGAATGCGAGCATGCTGCCGCTGGGCATGTGCCTGGGCATGCACAGCCGCAGCCAGGCTGAGGCCACACATGCACCCACACAGACACATATCCCCCCTTGTCTGTGTGGCTGCATGTACGGCGCACCTGTCTGCGGTTATGTGTGGCAGACAGGGCCAGATGGGGCCATCACTGGCACTGTGGGGCAGATGGATGGGGCACCCAGTGACCTGTAGTGGCCTGTGCCACTCAGGACTGGCAATGCACTCACCCACCCTGCCCCTCCCCATCCCCTGCCACCCCTGCCCCTCCTAGGCCTCTTGCCCCCTCCCCTGCCTCACCCACCACCCCCACCCCCTCCCCAGCCTCCCCCCACACCTCCCCCCTCACCACCCTCCTCCCCCTCTACCCACACACCTCCCCCCTCCCCCTCCTCCTCCCCCCCCACACCTCCCCCCTACTCCCCCTCCTACCCCTCCCCAGGCTGCCAGCCACCCTCCCCCTCCACCCTGCTCCCCCCTGCTCCCCTTCCCCCTCTCTGCTTCCGGTGTTCCCCTCCTCCTCGGCCTCCCCACTGTCATCCACCTCCATGCCTTCTGGGTCATCTTCAGCCGGCACTGGCTACCCGGCTCCAGCGTCCAACCCTGCTGGGCCTTTGTCAGCACATGCAGCCACTGTGGGGGAGAGGTACATACATTACCACCATGGTCACATATCTGGCACATCATTCAAACATGTCCTGTGGCCCCGCAGGCCATTTGCCCACAGGGACGTGCCACATCACTCACCGTCACGTTGGGCCTGCTGTTCCCGTTGCACCCGTGCCACGAAGCGGGGGTACCTGGCTCGCAGCTCACGGGCTTTCTTGTGCAGGTCCTCAACCTGTGGGGGAAGGAACGTGTGGGGACATTAGGGAACAGACATCCATTGCCCGCCGGTGCTGTACCACACACATACCTGGGTGCAGCAGGTGGCTGCCCCTATTGTGTGCTGTGTGTCGACTGCTAGCTGTTACCCCTGCCACACACATGTGTGCGTTGCGGCTGTGCATGTCCAGGTTGGCCCCTACATGCCCTGTGTGCAGACCCCCTGGCACCCATTGCCGCCCCGGTAGCCTATCCGTGTTTGGGCCTACAGCACCGCACCATATGTGCCTTTGCCTTGCTGTGGGTCACGGGCACCATGCATGTGGGGCTGCATGGTGTCAGCATACATGCACGGTGTGCCGGGGGGGGGGGGCAAGGCATGCGCCACTTCCCGCACATATGCGCCACTATGTCAGCATGTCTGCTACACCCATCAACCTGTCTGTACCCTTGTCCAACATATGCACAGACTACATAGCCATGTGCCACTGTATGCACTGGCATGGGCGATGATCATGTGTCTCACCAGTGGCTCTTGCACACAGCAACAGCCGCACCCAAATGTGCCCTGGGGATGTGCCGCTATATGCCCTGCAGGCTCCAGCCACAACATGGCGATATGTGTGCCCTGCACACATCAGTCAGTGAACCTACCATAACACCAGGATGGATCATAGACCTCTGTAATGAGGCCTGGGGCATCCTAGGGATTTGGCACATCTGTGCAACTTAAACAGGAGCAGGTACCATAACACCAGGAGGGATAATAGACCTCTGTAATGAGGCCTGGGGCATCCTGGGGATTTGGCACACCTGTGAAACGTAAACAAGAGCAGATTCCATAACACCATGATGAATAGTAGGCCTCTGTAGTGAGGCCTGTGGCATCCTGGGAATAGGGCACATCAGTGAAATTGCAACAGGGGCAAACACCATAACACTGGGATGGATAATAAATCTCTGTAATGGATTCTGCGGCCCCCTGGGTATGGGACAGATCTGCTAACATCGAGAGGGAGGCCTACATTGATCCCATTTGGACACACAGCCACCTGCTTTTCACTTGCTGTGCGTGTCTGATATGTGTGTTGGTTACCAGTTTGTTTGTTTTTTAAGAAAAGCTAGAAATAAATAAATAAAATAAATAAGTCCTAGGTTTGGGTGTCTGTCCCCATGCACTTACCTCACGTGGGTAGTCAGAGCCTCTATTATATCACCTGGTGAGGTGCACCCAGGCCCTCCTCACTCTGCTGAGGTCCTGCTTATGGGAGGAGCCTGGAAATAGGCACTCCTGGCGGAGGCATATTAATTCTGCAAGCAGATACAGGTATGCATGGGTGAATGCAGGTTTTCTTGACCTGGCAGCCATCTTGTCTGCTGTATGTGATCAGACCTCATATGATGTAGTAAAAACATGCCTGTGCAGTATGTGCTTCTCAACACGCTGCACAGGTACCCTCCGTTTGCAACACACATTGGTCTATTTGTTTATGTTACAGGTATCCTTTTCTATATCTGAGTACAACTGGTCTTTCTGTTTGTGACACGCCCTATACCCATCTTCTTCCCATTCTGGTATCCCCTTCTTGGGTTTGAACTCACAAGAAATTGTAGTCTGACATATTGCCTAACCACTGTGCTACACATACCATGTTATATTGCTCTGACGGACCATGTTCTTGTGGATATTGAGGCCTGACGTTACAGCATGTCAGGCTTTCAGTCGTCTGGGCCTCAGGCGCATGTTAGGCTAATGTTGATTACGGTGCCTTGGAGCATGCCTTACGCAACGGTACACTAAGGAGCGCATCCTGGGGCTCCCCAGCCTTAATAGCATGTTGTACATCACACGATACCAGGCTTCAGAGCATGGCACATTCGTGGGTTCCTTATATGGTATATTGTGCTACTGTGCCTTAGTAGGTACGTTACTGGGTGCCATATTGTACGATGCCGTATAGGATGCTCATCACGTGCCTTGTGAGGCACCTTCTATGGCACCTTATTGGGGTCCCTAGGCAGCGCACCGTACTGGGCACACCTGGACAGGTCATCCTCGTGGGCTCCCTGGGATATTTTGCCATTGTTCACAGTGGCATGACAATGTCATGGTGCCCTAGGTTAGTTTGCCCTGCGGCCTGCAAGGTGCCTCAGGTTGACATGCATTACGTATATCCAGAGATACTAATGTCACCCTAACACTGGAATGGCCACGGGTTACTGCCACTGCACAGGTGATTAAGGGTGAGGGCTGGAGGCTCCTGGACGTGCCATATCTGTGGCCAGACCATGTGACTGCCAGTACTGTTGACAAACATGTTGTGGGCAACTGTACCACAGCACTGGGTGTGGGCAATGAAAGTACTGGGAGGACAGTGGGTGGAAGATGGTGCGCATACGTGTCCCCCCAGGGGCGGCGGGGGTGCCAGGATGGTTACGATGAGGGGTGGACAGAGGTGTGGTGGTACCATGCAGCTGAGGTACAGGCGAGGCAGGCAACGTAGCGGCACAATGCAGGACAGGGTCACAGTGCATGACCTGTGGTGGCAGCCTGCATAGGCAATCCAGACTCTACACAGCTGACAGACGCAGATAACCAGACCAGAGAAATGTCACCCACTGTGGCGAGTCTCTTATGGGCTGGCAGCACATATCTGCAAAAATATGAGTGTTAGGGGCATGCAAAATATTTGAGTTTGGCACGCATGGGAGGGGGGAACAAAAGGGGATCAAACCCATGGCACAGTTTGGAACATCATTGTATGAACCAGTAGGCTATACCTCTATGGTCTGCTGTACAGAGGGATTGCATGGACCGTCTACTCTGTGCACCAGGTTAGGGTAACCGCACGAGCACCCATGATGCATTGCACATGCCGAACAGTGGTCCACAGTGGATCAACAAATGGGGTCTGTACCTCTCTGTTACTGCAGCCTGGTAAGATGGACTGCTGTGTGTGATCCTGGCACAGAGTAGCTACGGACCCTGCCATTGTGCAGGTTCTGTATTCACCCTGAGGGTATGGATGGCTGCCCAGTGCTAGGTCCACAGTACATGTGGTGCTACATATAGATCTTGCTGCACATCCCCATTACTGGCAGTGTGTGGCAGGTGTCCCAAGCAGTGCGCCAAAGGCACCTCTGTGCCCATCTGTGTTCCACAGTCACAGGTGTCCCCCTGGGACCAGAGACCACCCAGATCAGTGTGTACCCAGTGTTAAGGTCTGGCTGCCATGGCCACCTGTTAGCAGGGCAGAGGGGTGTCCAGTGTCTTATGAGGGTTATGTACCACAGTCCTCTACTGTTCAGAGTAGTATACACTATGGAGCATATTTACTAAACTGCGGTAACGTTACAGATCGCGCGTTAGGTAACGTTAATGCGCGGTATGAACCTTTAACACACGTTAACATTACCTAACAATCATAAATGTTCTCGGCCACGGTAAACACCGCAGAGGGTGGAGAGAGGGTGGGGGGAAGGGTTCAGAGGGTGGGGAGAGGCTCCCTGCACACTAACGTGCTGAACTGAAGGGCTGAATCCTACCGTGAATGAAAACCTGCCGTTAGATGCACATTTGCAGGAGAGAGAAACCATTTCAGTGTCAGCAATGTACAGCATAGACAGGGAGCCCAAGAAACGTGATAGTAGTGCTTCATTTCCAGCAACAGCATAGTTCCCAAGTATGAAAGGCCACTATGGCGATGGTGCAAGTGGGGCATAGGGGGCGTACTAGGCGGGTGCCTAGTTGGCACATAGGAACATAGAAACCAGAAATCAGCATGACAGCAGCTGACAAAAGCCAAACACAATCCACCTACATCTACTTGGTCCGCCCGAGCTAACAGTTGCCAGGGTACTGACTGACATCCCCCAGCCAACCCTCCCCCAAGCGGAAGGGACAGACTATTGGTAGGCGGTGATGGGGGGATGCGAGGAAACTCATGTATGCCCCATGCTCCAGATCCCGCTCCCTAGGCAACCACCTACCCACACAGTGAATGGCCTGGGACTGCGCACTAAAAGCATCGACAGCATATGGTCATGTCAGCATGGCAGTGGGGGGTGTGCCCGTGCTGGAGGGGGCAGTGGAACCTGCCTGCAGTGGACCTAGGCCATGCCCTGTACCAGTACATGGTGTGCAGTGCAACATAAAAGGTCTGGCTGAGGAAATGTACAGGCAGCCCAAGGACCACCATGCATCTGTGGCAACAGTGTGGTGAAGTACACCCAGCCAGTATTCAGAAGCAGAGGGTCACAGGTTCAAGCCCCAGCTGTGGTTCCTGCAGAGCATGTCCCTATGTTTTACCCTACAATGCAGATACAACAGCAACATGTGCAAAGTCCAAAGCAGCAGCAAACAGGGGTACAAACACCTACTCACCCAGACTCCACAATCTACAGATGCATGGAGAGTCAGGCTGTTGGCCTCAGCATTGAGCTGCAGTTATCACCAGAGCACTACTACTATCTGTTGCACAGTTTAGCAATGTTGGCACTGTGATAAGGACCAGTGTGGCGAGCAGGGTTGCCAACTACCCCTATCTTTGCACAATGCTGCAATAGGAGTGTCTGTGTGTATGTCTATCCATTGTTTTGTGGCTGCCCACACCTCACTGGGCCCACAATGTCCCACTGTTACCAGAGTTAGCCTGAATATGTGCATAATGAGGAGCACGGTGTTGTGGGTATGGCCCAGACAGGGCGGATTGGCCAGGGTGCACCTTCACAGGGTGTGGGGCAATGGCTGGGACACTGTAGTGCCTAACCACTGCCTGCATGGACAGGGTGGCCAAAGCATGGCATGCTGGGAGGGCACTCTCATTCTGACTGAGCAGTGACCATGGTATGTCTAGGTTCCCACATAGCGCTCTACGTTATCTGCCTCCAGTGATACTTTTGTGTTCCCAGTGCTGGGGCCCCAATTACTGAGATGCCTGCTTGGTCCACATAGTTCCTCTGTGAGCATGCACTATGGACTGGCTAGTGGACTGTCTGCAGTTAGACTGTGCATGGTCAGAACACCTATACGGTGCAGTCTGACTATGCTGTCTGCTGGTGACTGGCAGACAGTGGTGTGAGGCAGTGGAGGTTTTCCAGAGCTAACCCCATCATTGCTGCTGGTCTGCCACTGCCCAAGCCACAGGTATGGCTCTGGCTCTGGCTCACCAACCTGGAGGGATATCGTATACCAGCAGGATGGAGGCTGCTTCATGGGGGCTTGGGCACTTGTCCCTTACCTACAAAAAGGGTGATGGGAGCCTTTTGGGGTATGTAGTGTATACCACTTTGACCTATAAAGGCACTGCTACACAAACCTCATGCTAGTCTGAAAACTCCTCTGGTCTGATAACAGGTGCCCATATCAGCCAGACCCTAACACGGGGTACACACTAATCTGGGTGGTGTCTGGGTGTGACTGCAGAATAAAGATGGACACCAAATTACCTTCAGTTGCACTTCAAGGAACACCTGTCACACACTGATAGTGAAGGGGATGTACAACAGGGCCTATTTCTAGCACCACATGTACTGTGGACCTAGTGCTGGGCACCCATCCCATCCCTCAGGGAGAACACAGAACCTGCACAATGGCATGGCCTGTAGCTACACTGTGCCAGTATCACACACTGTCAATTCGTCTTTCCAAGCTGAGGTACCGGAGAGCTGCAGACCCCATCAATCTCATTTACGCAGCACCAAACGCAGTATCAGAGGATTTCTCGGATATAATAAACTTGGCCTGCAACCCTGATAATCCCAACAAGCCAAACTGGTTGTTGGGAGATTTCAACCTTGCCTCTCTACATCACGACTTATCTAGTACATTCCTCGATGCAATGACAGACCTTGGATACAAGCAAATCGTGCTCAACCCCACACACAAACAAGGGAACATCCTCGATTTGATATTCGCTCCTCCAGCAGTTACAAGCGTAAATAATCATACCCAACCATCTATTATCCCAGTCCCTTGGTCAGACCATAGCCTGATCATCTTTCAGATACCAACAAATCCAAACACACTCGCCCAGCCAGTCACCTCAACAGCAAGTTCAGGGCGATTTAAGCCGTTAGACATAGAGACCCTCACTAAACAAGTGCTGCCAAAATTATCCAAGCCAACGGACAACCTAAACGAAGTGATCTCTAACTGGAATGACACTCTCTATCAGTACGCCCATCAGCCAATCACAAACAAGAAACTCCCATCCAAGAATCGCTCCAATAAAAAGCAGGATGCCCCATGGTTCTCTACAGAATTACGTACATCCCTACTCCAACTGCGAAAGTTAGAAAGAAAATGGAGACACACCCACAACAGCCAGGATCAAGATGAATACCTCACTCACCTCAAAAAGCATCGCGAACTAACTTGGGCCACAAGGAAAGAATTCCACTCCGATCTTCTCAACAAAGCGCTAAACAGACCATGTGATCTCTTCAATTTAGTAAAAACTTTAACCAAAGAACCATCGCCACCACATCAAGAATCCATACAACCACAATTATATGCCAACTTCATCCAATCCAAATTGGTCAAGGCAAATACAGCTCCATCACAAGTACTAACCCAATTCCCTCAAGCTCAAGCTTCACTTGATAAATTTTCACCTCCATCAAGAAGAACCATCGAAGATATTATCGCCACCATAAACACCACCACGGCACCAAATGACCCATGTCCAGCACACTGGATCAAAACCTTACGTGCTGAGCTTAGCCCTTACATAGTTAAGATCGCAAATATCTCCTACCTAACTGGGATTTTCCCTACGGCCCTTAAACAAACATCAATTCGCCCTCTACTAAAAAATAACCAGATGGACCCAAAGAAGGAAGAGTCTTACCGCCCAATTTCCAGTATTCCCTATCTAGCCAAGATACTTGAGAAGGAAACTCAGAGGCAGATCCAACAACACATAGACACAGCAGCCCCGTTGGACCCATGCCAACACGGATTCCGAGAAGCTCATGGAACTGAAACACTCATGACTTCACTATTCAACAAACTCATTTGTGGGATTGACAACATTCACATGGCCGTTGCAATGATTTTCCTGGACATATCAGCGGTATTCAACTCAGTTGACCATAAGATTATGCTAGCTAGACTTCACGAAAAGGGCATCCATAACCTTGCCTGGGACTGGTGCAAATCATACCTAGAGGAGCGTTGGCAACAGGTCCGTATAGGCAACATTACATCTGAACCCTTCCAACAGAAACAAGGAGTACCCCAAGGCTCATCTCTATCTGCGCTGCTTTTTAATATATACATGCAGCCAATCTGTGACACCACCAGAGACTTCGGTATATCTTGTCTATTATATGCAGATGACGTGCTAATTTTCACACCGATCAATGTATCAAATCCTGACTACTCCGCACTAATCAACTGCTTCAATGCAATAACCGACTGGCTTCTCAATCAGAACATGAGAATAAATTTCAAGAAAACCGAAGTGCTAATAGCCACAAGAAACAAACAGTTTTCGCCACCAACCACCCTCATAGTGAGAGATGCAGAGCTCCCGATCAAGGCTTCCATAAAGTACCTCGGTGTGATACTCGATCAGAAACTCAATCTTAAGGAGCACATAAAGAACACAGTAAGGTCAATATATTACAAGCTAAAAACACTGCGACACCTGAAACCAATGCTGGAGACCAAAGATTTCCGTACAGTTTTCCAAGCAATAGTCACACCGCACTTCGACTATGCGAATATCATCCTGCACGGCCTACCCAAGAATACACTAAGACCACTACAACTGGCGATGAACGCGGCAGCCCGCATCTTATCCGGAGCTTCAAAAAGAGAGCATATAACACCAATACTGGTCGATCTACACTGGCTCCCGATAAACTGCAGAATAATATACAAAGCTCTCCTCATCACATTCAAGGCTATTAATAAAATATCCCCTGCATCAATCTCAAATCTAATCACCCACGCACCGAATAATAGATCCAGAAGACTAGTAGCAGAAAATACACTAGTCACTCCTAGTATCTCCACAAAATGGACACAACAAACCACTAACAGAGCTTTTGTGTCTTATGCCCCCAAGTGCTGGAACAAACTACCCCCCAGCATCAGATCAATCAGAGATATCACCCAATTCAGAAAGTCCATCAAGCACTATTTATTCACTTTGCACTTTAAGCTACCATACACACCAGAGAACTGTCTTCCGCATCACTCAACTAACTCTTACACACATCAACAACCCAGAACAGAGGTTTAAAATGGGAAAATACCGAACTTCATCAAATACCAAACCTTGATGTAATATATTTAATTGTATATAGTTATCCCCCACTTTGCACCCAGTTTACCTTCCCTGTTATCTGTAAACCTAGATCAGTTATATATTGACAGGTATGTTGTTGTTTAATGTAAACCGCACTGATGATGAATAGTGCGGTATATAAAAACTGTTAAATAAAAAAAAAAAAAATTTGCTGATCAGCTGTAGACAGCTATTCAGCATGTGCATTGCATCATGGGTATTGTGGCGTGCACGCCCCTACTAGGCAGTTGCCTAGTGAGGACGGGCGTCCATCTTGTATCCCTTTATCTCAAAGGTGTAGTTGTGTATTTAAAGTAGACCAAGTGGATGTTTAAGCACACATGAATTTTTATTGGGTTCCTCTAGGTCAGCTTGGTAACAGTCTTTGAAGAAGCTTTCACACTCAGCAAAAGAAACAAGGATAGTTTTCTCCAAAATAAAGTAAATGCCAACAGTGTGTTTCAGTGGAGTTATTTACAACAAACTTCTTTCCCTTTTCCTTTAAGAGATTTCTTACTTCAGAATTAGCAATGGTACTTGTAGCTAAAGCATACAACCGAGATCAGTAATGCTGCCAGCTCCCTTTTAGCTGCTTGCAATTAAAACAGTCCACAGCTGAGTAGCACAAAACTTGATTGCACTATCCACTTTCCTTTAGCAGACAACCCATGTAATTCAACATAAGATTCCTTTTCTCTCTTTCACTCTTCCAGCTGTAACAAACTGGTAACTGCTTTCTGAACTCAGCAGCAACACATACAGCACATTCCATTTCAGAGCAGGGGGACCCCTGGTCATCCTCTCTACAATCCACCTCCATGCTTTCTTCTGAGCTGCCTGCTGGGGAAACTTGGAAACGTTCAGGCACTTTTAGGTTTATGTCCTTTAAAAGCTTAAACAGCCTATCCCATTGCACTGCCCTCCCTTCCTTTGGAAGAACACTAGCAGGCTTTTCTTGTTCAGCTTTCTTTATAAAACCCTTCTTTCTGTTCTGGGTTTTTCCAGGTATAATCCTCTCCTCAGAATCTGAGCAAGAGTCATAAGCATTAGCTTTCTCTGTTTTCCTTCTCCTACTTTGGAGCTTTACTGTGGGAGTTTCACAGCTGGGGCTTCTGTTGGCTGTAGCTATCTCTGCCTCAGAGCTACTCAAGGAATCACTACAGGATTTCCTCTCAGCTCTCCTGGGTTTCCTCTGCCTGAAGACACACCTTTCTTCAGAGGAGTCTCAGCCTTCCTGTCTTAGCTTCTCCACCGCCAGCCTTCTGTCTCTCTCCCTCTTGCCACTGTGTTTGGTCCTCTCCTTGGAGCGTTGTCTGCTGCTCTCTTGGCTGCAGCTCTGGCTGCCCTTGTTCTTGCCCTTGCTGCCACTCTTCTCCTCACCCTTCTCTGTTTGCTCAAACTTAAACGTTGGGCAGGGTACCTTCCCTTCTGACTCCACCCCCCTGTATCTCCTATCCTTACCTAGGGTTGCCATGGAGTCTGGGTGGGGCTTTAGCCTAGCTCTACAACCGTGGTTTCTTTCACTGCCTTTACTTTGGTATGTGTGTTCAGGTGCGCCCATCCCCCGCAAAGGGGAAAAAGTCCCTTTTCCCTTTGTTTCCCCAGGCTGGGCTACACTCTCCTTACCACAGTATTGGTGGGGTTACCCTATCCTGGCACTCAGAGCAGTTTGTGCGGTGACCTTCAGTCCTTCTGTACCCAGCGATTGCTGTGACATATACCACAGAGGTATAGCCTACTGGTTAATATAATGCCATTCTTGGCAGTGTTCATGGGTTCAATTCCTCATTGTTCCCTCCTCTCATGCCTGTCCTACTCAAATAGTGTGCATGCCTGTAACAGTCATATTTTTTCAGATTTGTGCTGCCAGCCCATATTATCCTTGCCACAATTGCCAACATTCCCTCAGTCCGTCTATCTGCATCTGTCAGCTGTGTAGAGTCCTGTCTGCCTGTGTAGGCTGTCACCCCATGTCCTGCACTGATACCCTTTCCTGCATTGTGCCTCTTCATGCTTGCCTCACCTGTGCCTGATTTGCATTGCACCACCACTCCTCTGTCCACACATCATTGTAACTATCCTGCCACCTCCGTCTCCACTGGGGGACACGTATTTCCGTCATCTGCCACCAACTGTCTTTCCAGTACTTTACATTGCCAACACTCTGTGCTGTGGTACAGTTGCCCCCACCATGTTTGTCATCAGTACTGGCAGCCACATGAGATGTCCGCAGCTCCCAGCTGTCCCTCTATCACTCACCTGTTCATTGCCTTTCCTGAGTGCTCTATCTAGTGTTAGGGCTACATCTGTCTCTGTTCCTCACAGGTCATGCATGTCATCCTGCAGCACCTTGCAGCCCTTAGGCCACACTAACCTAGGGCACCATAACCTTGTTAGGCCACCTTAACCTATGGTTCCATAAACCAGGGTGCCTTCTAAGGTGCCTTGTCCAGGGGTGCCTAGTACGGCATTTAGCCTAAGAAGCCTTACTATATAGGGCACCTTACAAAGCACCTTATGAGGCACCTAATAAGGCACCTTATAGGGCACCTAACAAGGCACCTTGTAAGGTACCTTACAAGGCACCTACAAGGCGCCTTGTAATGTGCCTTGTAAGGTGCCTTATGAGGCGCCTTGTAGCGCGCGTTAGTTTGTAACATACGTTAGCTGATATGGCTTGCTGTAATGATGCACAACCCATGCCTTTATATGGGCATCTGTACCTTTACCACGGAACCTAATGCGAGTGACATTGCCGCAGTTTAGTAAGCATACCCCTATGTATCCCCAAGGGCCCCTTAACACCCATCTTGTAGGTGGGGGCATGGAGGAACAGGTGCCTGAGACCGTGAGACTGGCTGTGGGACCAGCAAGCCCATTCCTGATGGCAAAGAATATTCCTCTACGGCTGGTGCGCATGAGACATACCTGTGACTGGAGCAGTGGCAGACCAGCATTAATGTGAGGTTGCCATGTGAATCCTCACTTGCCACATACCACAGTCGGCCATCCATCCTCAGACAACACTGTCAGACTGCACCAGCATACATGGTGTTCTCACCATACACAGACTAACTGCAGACATGCCACTGTTCAGTCTGTGGTACACGGTCAGTAAGAATACACACACACCCCAACCAGGTATGTCTGTGATTGGGCCCCAGAACTAGGATCACACAGGTATCACTAGAGACAAAGAGTATAGACCACTATGGGGGAACCTGGACATGTCATGGTCACTGCTGAGTCAGGGTGAGACTGCCCTCCCAGCACGACATGCTGTGGCCACTCTGTCCATGCAGGTGGTATTCAGACACTACAGTGTACCAGCCATTGAAATACTCCCTGTGCAGATGCAGCCTGCCCTATCTGGCCCATACCCACACTACCTTGCTCCTCATTATGCACATTCGCAGGCTAATGCTGGTAACAATTGGACATTGTGGGCCGAGAGCGGGGTGGGCAGCCACAAAACTCTGTATAGACATATACACACACACTCCTACTGCAGCACTGTGCAATGATAGGGGTGTTTGGCAAACCTGGCTGCCACACTGCCGACATTTCAGAACTGAGCAGGCAGTAGCAGCGGTGCTGTGATGTTACCTGCAACTCTGTGCTGGAGCCAGCAGCCTGCCTGTACAGCATGATTTGGATGGTGGAGCCTGTGTGAGTGGGTGTTTCTACCCTGTTGGCCGCTGCTGTGGGGATTGCATGGTGTGATGTTGTATATGCTTCATAGGGTAAAATGTTGGGATGTGTTCTGCATCTTCCAGCAGCTGGGACCTGCACCTGTGACCCTCTGCTCTTGGACACACTGGCTGTGTGTACTATACCACAGTGTTGCCACAGAGGCCCAGCAGTCCCCGGAACTACCTTTACCTCTCCTCAGCCAGACATTTCCTGTTTTTCTGTTGTATCTACATAGTTGGGCAAAAGTTTGTAATGTGTTCTGCAGGGTCTGCAGCTGGGACCTGAACCTGTGACCCTCTGCTCTGAGTCACACTGGCTGTGTGTACTGTACCATAGTGAGGCCACAGAGGCACAGCAGTCCCTGGGCCATACCTTTACGTCTCCTCAGCCAGACTTTTTCTGTTGCACTGCACACCATGTACTGGTACAAGGCATGGCCTGGATCCACTGCAGACAGGTGCCACTGCCCCCTCCAGCACGGACACCCCCCCCCCCCCATGCTATGCTGACATAACCATATGCTGTTGGTGCTTGTTGTGCACTGTCCCAGGCCATCCACTGTTCAGGTAGGCAGGTGCCTACGGTGCAGCATCTGGGGTGGGAAGGCAAACATGGACATTCCCACCCCCACCCCCCATCACCGCCTAACAACATTCTGTCCCTTCAACATGGTGGTGGGATGGATGTGGGGATGTCCTGTCTCTGCCCTGGCAACTATTGGCTAGTGTGGACAATGTATTTGTATATTGTGTTTGGCCTTTGTCAGATGCTGTCTTTCAGACTTCCAGTTTCTATGTTCTTATGTGCCACCTGGGCGACACCCAGGTCTGCCCTATGCCCCGGCTGCCCCCACTACATGTTCCGCCTGCAGCCCCCTATGCCCCATTTACACCATTGCTATAGTGGCCTCTCATACTTGGACACTATAGTGTTGCTGCAAATGGAGCCCTACTATAACGTTTCTTGTGCTCCCTGCCTATGCTGTACATTGCTGACACTGAAATGGTTTCTCTCTCCTGCAAATCTGCAGCTAATGGCAGGTTTTCATTCGCAGTAGGATTCAGCCCTTCAGTTCAGCGCGTTAGTGTGCAGGGAGCCTCTCCTCACCCACTCCCTGCCCATTGACCCCTGCTCTCCGCCCTCTCTCCTCCCTCTGCGGTGTGTACCATGCCACGGAATGCTTCCGCGCAGTTTGTAACATTACTGCACGTTAACGTTACATACCGTGCGTTAACGTTACCTAACGAGCATTAATGTTACCTAACGCGCAGTCTGTAACGTTACCGCAGTTTAGTAAACATACCCCATAGTGTTAGTGATGTGGTAGAACAGGAAGGAGCATGATCACCCAGTAGTCATCCCTAGTCATAGCTGTTTTTTTTTAAATTTGGACAGGGGGCTGAATGATGGAGTATAAAAGAATCAAGGCAAGATCTTGTATATCTGATCACAACATTTTGAATATTGATCTTTGCAGTTTTCTGTTCCAGTTACGAAGACACAGAATGATCCGGAAAACTGCAAAGATCATCATACTAGCTGCAGAAGCCCAAGAGAACATTCTAAGTATTTTTGTGCATATCAAAACCACTTGGACAGAACATTTAAAGAATGAAAGTTCTTACTGTTGCGGTAGGCTACGTCCCTGTCAGAAAGTGGTATGAGCATGATGTGTGTAATAGATATCATCCATCATGTTTGGTGGGCTGGCAAAGTCATTTAAATCTCTTTATTTCGTATATTTTTATAGATTTCATGTTTTTTTATATTTTCAATTTGAATAAAACATTATTCACTTTCCTAGGAAGATCCTGCCACTATATTGCAACAGGTTTTGCTATTCAGCATTATTTGTGAAGCCCATCTCCCCTGGAGCCCACGAGTCAAAACCTCCTGGGAAGAGGGCGGTTAAAGGGGAAAGAGGTAGGGCCTGCATAAGCTTTGGGGAAAGGGAGGAGGAAGCATGGGCTAAACTTTAATTCGGCAGACATTGACATTATTTGTGGGCAAGACAAGACAGAGGTATGCCGTAAGATCTGCCCAGCACGAATGGCTGGGTGGGGCAAGTATATAGTTGGCAGCGTGGGGTGGTAGAGTGATGGTGGAATGTTGGGGGGAGGTGTTGCTGCAGCTGGTTTGGTGTCTGCAGAGAAAGGGACTACCCTTGCCACCAGTTATCCCGCAGGGCAGCAGGGTGGCAGAGCAGTTTAAGGGAAGGGGCACAGAGGACCTAAGGCTTCAGTGAATGCAAAGCCATACCTAGGGCTGTGTGAATGGTGCAGCCACACAGGGCACAAGTACAAAAGGGGTGACAATATCATCACAGGGCTTCCAGGAAGCTCAAAAATAGTGAGTTATTGCACATGGCTGGGTGGAGGGGGGTGGGGCGGGGCACTAGATTCATTAGTTGCACAGGGCTCATTTCTAGCTTGGCATGGGGTCCTAAGTGAATGAGAATCACCACTGTGCATAGAGTAGGTTATGGAAGGCCCCTCAGTGCTTGAAGTGGACTCAGCTCAGTGTAACCACAGGCATATAAGAAAATTGTATACTTGGGAGAAAATATTAGGATGTTACCAATGTTCTGTCACTGGGTTTATTGGAAGTTGTAAAGTTATGAAGTATTAATAAAGCCATGGCCAAGTTTCTCCTACTATCCTGGTCTGTTGGGTGTTTATATGTATAAGTAGTGGAGGAGTGGCCTAGTGGTTGGGGCAAGGTACTTCAGGCCAGAAGGTCAGGGGTTCAAATCCCACTAGAGGACAGCAACCTTGGGCCAGAAGGACTGGGGTTTCTAGTCCCACAGGTGCTCCTTGTGGTCTTGGGCAAGCCACTTACCCCTCCATAGCCCATGTTCCCTGTAAAATAGTTATCTCCAAGTTATAATGCCCTGTTCAATGTAATTGCAGAATAGCATGGTATATAAGAGAATATAAGTAAATGTGGGTGGAAGAGTGTGGTTTGAATGGTTGGGAGGCAGAGGCATGCTGGGCCATCCTCAGGCCTGATTCCATGTACTACAGGAATGTTTTTTGTTCGCGTGGTCCAGAATCGGATCCAAATGGGCCCGTCTTGTTCGGGATCATCCTGACGGCCCAGATGTGCCCCTACGTGAATCAGGATCCACATGTCTTTATCAAATATTAGTGCAAATTTAGCAGAAATCACAGTTATATTGAGACCAAGGGCATTTACGCCTGCTTTGGAGCAAGCATAAATATCTATGTGTTGAGTATGCAAGCGCAGCTATAAAATAATATATTCTATAACCAATTGTGTGTGTGTAGTGGGGGGGATATTCAGTGGCAGTGGCTAGTGCTTCTACAGTGTCTAGCCATCGCTGCTGAACTTTGCACTCGGATATTCAATGCCGAGGCCATATCTGGCCACTGGCACTGAATATCTGGGTTGGCCAGATAGTGCTGCAGCTAACTTGGCAGCAGCAACATTCAGCTTCTACCCAGTTAGCTAAAGCAATAAAAGGTAAGCAAACCTTTCAGGTGCCTAACGTTTGCCATTTTGCAATAACCAGCTAGTGTTCGAATATCGCTACTAGCCAGTTATCACTGTGCCCCCACAATGTCCCGACACTAGCCAGTTAGCGTCAGGGCATTTAGTGGTGGCACTTGGAGATATTTGGCGGTACTAACCATGTTAGTATTGCTGAATATTCCATTAAGCGCCATTCTGGTGATTCACAGGTCTGCAAACTGCATAAATAGCTTTGAAAATCCCCCGCCCCCAATGTGCATACTTCATAAGTCTACCAGCGTTCCACCCGGACCTTGTCCCCAGAAACGTCTGCTGTAAACGTACAGGCATTTATGTCATTAGATGTACTTTTACACTGTAAATAATTTTAGAAGACATTTAACATGCATATATTGTCGTATATTATTTTATTACATTCTCTTATATACCACGCTATTCTGCATCAGTGCGGTTTACATTGAACAAACTGAAATTACATTGAACAGGGCATTATAACTTGGAGAAAACTATTTTACAGGGAACATGGGCTATGGAGGGTTAAGTGGCTTGCCCAAGACCACAAGGAGCACCTGTGGGACTAGAAACCCCAGTCCTTCCAGCCCAAGGTTGCTGTCCCCTAGTGGGATTTGAACCCCTGACCTTCCGGCCTGAAGTACCTTGCCCCAACCACTAGGCCACTCCTCCACTCCTCCACTATATGCATTACAAATAGAATTCCTCATTAAAGGAAAGTTTTGAGTCAAAAGGCAAACCCAAATTTCTTACCTCTGCTAGTAAAGAAAAGGAGAAGCATCCAGAAATAATTTTATATTTGAAACTGGAGGACCTTCATGATGCATCATTAGCACTTCTGTTGTTTTGGGTAAAGGGTAACCACTCTTAGGGAGGCTAGACAGATGACAAGAAAACTCGAATCCACACCCTTGTCTCTAGATGCATGCAATAAAAGTCAAATATGATATCATAGAAACAAGATGGCAAAAAAAGATCATATGGCCTATTAAGTCTGCCTTTCCATATCAACAACTACTATATTCCTTTTTTTTTCTTTTAGAGACCTTCCATGTTGGTCCCATGCTTTCTTGAAATCAGATACTGTCCTGGTCTCTACTACCTCAACTGGGAGACTATTCCATGCATCTACCACTCTTTCCATAGTGAAATATTTCTGCATATTACTCCTGAGTCTATCTTCTTTCACCTTCATCCTATGCCTCCTCTTGCAGATCTTGCTTTCAGTTGAAAGAGGCCACAGAAATATTTAAAAGTCTATCATATCTCCTCTCTCCCGCCTTTTCTCCCAAGTATACAAATTGAGATCTTTATGTCTGTCCTTATATACCTTATGATGATGCCCATTGACCATTTTGGTAGCCACCCTCTGCACCAGCGCAATCCTGTTTATATCCTTTTGAAGGTGCGGTCTTCAGAATTGCGCACAGTACTCCAATTGAGGTTTCACCAAAGCCTTATACAGAGGCATTATCACCTTCTTCCTGCTGGTCATCCCTCTTCCGTATGGCTTTTGCCATCACCTTTTCTACCTATTTAGCCACCTTAAGATCATCAGGAACAATCACGCCCAAGTCCCGCTCATCTTTCATGGACAGAAGTACTTCACCCTCTATACTGTTCCACTCCCTTGGATTTCTGCAGCCCACGTGCATGACCCTGCATTTTTTGGCATTAAATCTCAACTGCCAAATTGTGAAAAGCCAGCATTTAAAGTGATCATTACTTGTTTTGTTATACTTGGGAAATTCTTGTGAATCCCTGTATGAGTTAGCTAGTGCAGCATTTGAGGACAAAACCTACTAATCCTGTTCAAGTTTTGTTTAAGAAGTAAAGATACCTGAGATAGTTTGATGCTATACTGTACAGTGGTTGCCTTAGAAAGTGTCGCTGAAGTTGGACCAGAAAGATCCATGCAGTGATTGGAGCTATCCAGCCTATTCTCAGATCCATTTGCAGAGCCCTGCACTTGACACCATGCTAGAACTTTTTTAAACACACAAATCAATTATGCACACATTAATTTGTAGGTATATAGAACACATATACAAGCAATTTTCTTACACTTTACACTTCTAGGAGCTGAATTTGAAAACATACAAATGCACATCCCTACGTAGTAAAGATGATGAAAGCCGACTCAGCACTGTTCCTACTACATCCAGCTCTTCCAATCTTTTGAACAGAATAATATGTGAGATAGCACTCTATGCAGCTGAAATACAGTATTTAAAAACACAATTACTGCATGCCCATTATCAATTTCACAGCACACTAATCCAGTATTGACAGCAATAGAATCTCACCGGAAAATGTAGTAAAAGTTGTTAGTGTAGCTTGGTTTAAAAAAGGTTTGGACAAGTTCCTGGAGGAAAGGTTTATAAACCACTATTAAAGGGGACACGGGAAATCCACTGCTTACCCCAATACAAGCATTGTGGAACCTGGTGTCCTTTGGGAAAACTGCTAGGTACTTGTGACCTGGATTGGCCACTGCTGTAAAAAGGATACTGGGCTTGATGGACCTTGGTCTGACCCAGTATGGCATATCTTATGTTCTTATGTTAAGTAATCACAATCTCAAGTACCTTGGGAGCTGAGGAGTCTTTTAGCACCTTAATCAGAGATGTCAGACAGGGATCCAAAAGTCTAGTGGCAGAAAAAAAGATAACATTCAGGATAATGAGCCCATGGCTATCAGCATTTTTTAAAATGCCAGCCCTCATCGGCAAAATAATCGGGATATTCAATGGGTACTACTTAATACATGTAAAGTGGGTACTACTTAATATATGGATTGTGTAGCTACTATCCAGCTAATTGATGCCATTATCTGGTTAACATTTAAGGCAGCTTTTCACGTCCTAAGTTATCCACCTACAGTTATGGTCAACATTATTGGCACCCTTGCAATTCAACCTCTTCATGTCCAATACTGTATCTCCTAAAAAAAAAGTGGCCAGTGAAATGGCTTTGGACTATATATACCCACATATTTGTCACATAAAAGAATTAAATAAAACAGGAAATAGTTGGAAATAGTATAAAAAATGGGACATTATCAGGACATGATTATTCACCACGCTTATTTATTAATGATAAAAACTTTCTAGACCATTGGAATAAGGTCCTAAATAAATGTGCATTGGACTTGATGGTTCTGATTGTTGATGCAACTAAGGAGAATCTGGTAACCTTGAATAAAGAGTGTGATGAGATGACTGCTATGATAAAGGCAGCAGAAACTGAAGAGGTATTCCTAAAACAACAGGATGATCTATGGCAACAAATTGAGATTTTTCGTAATGACATCAAAAAAGTAAAAATGAATAAAATTAAACATGATGAGGCTGACTACACTACGAGTTTTGTATACCCATGGATGAATCCCATTAGGAAGGAGGTTAAGGTTTCCAAGAAGAAAGTAGATTTTGGAGAGACGTCTGAGGAACCGTCTGATCCTGATATGAGACATCACCAGGATGATTTTTTAGAGGGGGGAGGGGCAGTGGAAGAAATTTTATTGAACCATTGGCAGGAGGACGATTTAGGCTCAATGATGTCTCAGAGACCATGGACATGATCACAGAAGTGAGACCAACATTAATAAATTTGTCAGATTTTGAACTTACCTCTGCACAGACTCGGGTATTAGAGTGAGGACTGTCCCTGGTACCAGAGGCAAGATTTAATTCTTCTGGTTTCTGCTTAGATTTTGCAAGGTTTATTCGTAAATTGAACATCCAGGCATTTTTTGCATCCAAAATGTGGTGAAACAAAGAAGGGAGCGAGCTTTCAGATAGAGTCAACACAAGGTCCAGGTAGGGTGCCTCTACACTATACATCAATTTGGGTTCCAACTGACCTCTCTCTCCTTCAGCCTTTAATATTTTTTGACAACTGGTCTTGCATGATGTGGAATGACTGGAAAAGTCTTCATGTAAAAAGTTACAATCATACTTGACTGTGGAGCAGAGAGAAGCAATGAATCAGTTATGTTCGGGGACCGAATTGGTGATCTGTAGAGCGGACAAAGGGGGTGCCATTGTGCTGTTAACTAGGGCTGATTATTGTAGGGAAGCCCTTTGACAACTTAATGAGGGGAATACCTATAGGGTTTTGGAGGAAGAATTAAGTGAAGGAATTAAACAACTGGTGGATCAAGCAAATAAGTATGGTCATTTGATCAAGAAGGAGCATTCCTTTCTAAGGGTTTCCAACTCCAATAGGGCTGTTTTCTATCTACTTCCTAAAGTTCATAAAAGTCTTCATAATCCACCAGAATTCCCTATTGTGTTAACTAGGGTTCCTTGCTTGAGCCCTTGTATATTGACTCTTTTTTGCATCCTTTACTAAAATATATCCCATCATATCTTAAAGACATTTCCTATTTTCTTAATATATTGACAGAATGTGAGAAATATTGTACTCAGGCTAACATACTGTTAGTCACATTAGATGTGTCATCTTTATATACAAGCATCCCACAAGTAGATGCTTCTGAGATTGTAATACAACAGGGTGATTTGTCAGATAGCCTGATTACTTTTTTATGAAACTGACTGATTTAGCCTTGTGTAACAACTATTTTGAGTTTGAAGATAGGATGTACCTTCAGGTGGTGGGGGTAGCAATTGGGGCTTCTTTTGCCTTTTCTATCGCCAATCTATATATGGGTACTTATGAAACTAAGTGGATCTATCCATCCCCATATATATCTAAGATCAAAATATGGTGTCATTTTTTTTTTTAATTCTTTATTTTCGTTTTATAACAACAAAGGAAAGGAAGACATACAGCTAAAAGACAGATACATAGAATGTAATACATACACCAAAGTAAACCCCTGCCACCCCCCTCCCCCCTGCTTCTTCTCTAGAAACTAATCATTCCCGAAGCGGGCGTGTACTGACATTATTGTGTTACAAAACCTAACGGTGATCTGAAACATGATGAGTGTACATTAAACAGACATGTCGGAGCAATGAGCAGATTGTACATAATCATTGAGCATCTGCCATTTAGACAAGCGAGAATGAGTTTGGGTATGGGGAATAGCTCTCCGAGATATCTGCTCATATTTACTATATAAGCAGACGAGGTTCCACCATTCATTGACCGTGAGTCGAGAGCTATCCTTCCAATTCCTCGTGATTAAACATATGGCTATACCCAGCATGAAATCAAGGAGAAAGCGACCCTTCTTAGGAAGAGAGGGGACCTCCGCCACTGAGCGGAGTCCCACGATCTTCCAAGAAAGAGGCTCGTGAAGGTGTAAAATAAATTGAATACGACCCCAGACCCGCCCCCAGTAAACCTGTAGTTGAGGACATTCATAAATAACATGAGCGAGGGTTCCCACAGCAGTATGGCAAGACCAACACTGGTCCCTAGCAGTTGTGTTCCATTTGGCTATTTTTTCTGGAGTATAAAAGCATCTATGTGCAAAAAAGAAGAGAGTTTGGGTAACTGAGGCAGACCGGGAAACCCGCACTACTTTGCTCCAGAAAACGCTCCATTGCACAGGGGTTAAAGTGGTTTGCAGTTCGCGCTCCCAGGCTTGTTGGGCTCTGCAAGTGGCAGTATCTGTACCCTGACATAATAGTTTATAAACGTTAGAGGCTACCCCATGTGTACTACTAATAGAGTGAACTAGTTCTAATAGCCCGTCCTCAGTAGGGACAGAGGGCGGCATGATTTGAGCACTTTTGAGGCAGTGTTGAAGCTGCATCAATTGAAAGTAATGTTTCGCTGATAACGCAAATTCCTTTTGTAAATCAGAAAAGGTTTTCCAACGAGCTGCAGAAAAGAGCTGTTGGGGTGTCCAGATCCCCCTAGAGTACCAGGGTTTCCATGCTATCGTTCTATTTAGGACTTGAATTCTGGGGTTATTCCACAGCGGGAGTCCGTCCTGAGGACATACGTTTGGGCCCAGTGATAGAATGAGAGTGTTAAAGGCCGCAAGAGTATCGACAATCATTGGGGGATGGCGGGTGTCCACTTGATGGGACATACCAGGGAGATGAATCAACGGAATTGGGCTACTAAGCTCCTCTTCTATATCAAGCCAAACTGGTCTGCTGTCTGTTGAGGCATCTAGCCATCGGGCACCTTGTTTAAGTAGGAAGGCTTGATGATATCTGAGAAAATCAGGAAATCTGGTACCCCCTAGTTCCTTCGCAGACTGTAGTTTTTGTTTAGCTATCCTTGGTGGTTTGCCCTGCCAGAGATAGCGGACAAGAAGGCCCTCAATATCTTTGTAGGTGTGTAGCGGGAGTAAGCATGGCAGCATTTCTAAAATGTAATTCACTTTGGGGACTATCATCATTTTCACAGTTTCTAGGCGGCCCCACCATGTAAGGGATAAGGGAGACCAACGATTTGTGAGCTCACGGACTTTGGAGACTACCTCTTTGGCATTAAAACTAATAGTGTCTTCTAAAGGAGAACAGTAATGGACCCCAAGATATTTCACCATGCGGGATTGCCAAAGGAAAGGAAAGGCCTGCATGTCAGCCTCATGTACCCAGCGGTTCAGTGGGAATGCTACAGATTTAGTCCAGTTAATTTTATAACCCGATAATTGCGAGTATCCATCAATCAGATCCAAGACAGCTGGAACCGAATCAAGGGATACGAAGAGCATAAGGTCATCTGCATATGCAGAGAGTTTAATCTCTCGGTGACTGAAGGGGACACCTCGAATACGTGCGGACTGTCTAATAAGGAGGGCGAGGGGTTCAAGAGCTAGATCAAAGAGCATTGGTGATAGGGGGCAACCTTGACGCGTGCCTCTTTGGAGATTAAAAGGCTGAGACTTAATGGCATTTACACAAATACTGGCAACGGGTTGAGTATACATGACTTGGAGGTATCGGAGGAAGCCCTCCCCAAAGCCATACCATCGGAGAACTGCAAATAAGAAGGGCCATTCTAAGCGATCAAAGGCTTTTTCAGCATCTAGGGAAAGACCCACCCATGGGTGGTCTAAATTGGCAGCACTGGATAGCACATGGCACAAGGTCCGAGCATTGTCAGCGGTGGATCGGCCGGGTATAAAACCGCATTGGTCGGGATGGATTAGGGTGGCCATCCTGTCAGATAGCCGGGTGGCCAAGATCGTTGCGAAGATCTTATAATCGGCATTAAGTAGGGAGATTGGACGGTAGTTGGCGGTTAGCAGCGGGTCTCTGCCTTCTTTCTCAAATACTACCACATTAGCTGCAGAAAAGGATCCCAAAGAGGATGTATCTACCGCGAGGGCAGTAAAATAGAGTTTTAAGTAGGGAACTAAATCTGCACTGAACGTTCTGTAGAATTCGGTCGGGAGACCATCAGGCCCTGCGGCTCGACCCGAGGCTGTTCGTTTTAGGGCAGATTGGATCTCTGAAGTAGAGAAGGGTTCATCCAGCGCATCCCTATCAGCTTCAGAGAGGGTCGGCCGCTGAATACCAGAAAACAATCGCTCGAAGGTCTCTGATGAGAACTCACATTCAGATTGATATAGACGGGTATAGAAATCCCGAAAGAGTTCTACAATATCGGAGTCTGTGGTCAATATGCCCCCTCCCTGTGGGGCTCGAAGGGCCGCTACGCGTTTGGCTTCTTTTTGACCTTTCAAGGCGTTGGCTAAAAGTCGACCGGCTCGGTTGTTTTCACGATAGTATGTCCCTCGTTGAAGCTCAATACTCTTAGAAGCTGCAGTTGAGAGGATTGCATTATATTGAAAACGGAGACGCTGCAAGCGAATTAAGACGCATGGATCAGTACGTGAAGTTAGAACTCGTTCGCCTGCTTTGATTTGTTGGTCTAGTATGAGTAGCTGCTGTTTGCGTTGTTTCCGCAGGCGAATTTGATAGCTAGTGATCGTTGCTCAAATGACCGCTTTGAAACCCTCCCACCAAGCCCAATTTGCAGTATCCTGGGGTAAATTAAAATGGAAGTAATCCTGTATGGCTGCTCGAATTTCTAACTGGAACTCTGGCTGAGTTAACAGGGCTCTATCAAAGAACCAGGCCCCCGAGTTCCCTTGGGGTGCAGTAGTGTGTAATTGAAAAGAAATAGCAGCATGATCTGAAATATGTTGGGAATGAATCTTTGCAGTGTCCACCTGAGGAACTAACAGTTTTGATATTAGAAAGAAATCTATGCGAGACTGGGATTTGTGAGGGGAAGAGAAGAAGGTAAAGTCAAGCTCATTGGGGTGTAGTAACCTCCATAGATCAACTAAAGCAAGATCTTTGATCACAGAGGTAAGCGTGGTGTGACTCTTGGGGGGACCACTTGTCCTAGGCGGCTGTTTGTCAATCAGGGGATCAAGAACTAAATTGAAATCCCCCCCTATTATCAATGAAGTATTAGCAGAGGCCTGCGCAACCTGAGCAATGGTAGCAAAAAAGGCAGGGTCATCCACATTAGGAGCATAAAGGCATATACATGTAACTTCAAGGTTACCTATCTTGAGGTGAACTCTGGACCATCTACCTGCTGTATCTGAGCTAGTCGCGATAATAGTAGCATGCAGAGATTTCCTAACCAGTATGGCAACCCCACATTTCTTAGAAACGGCTGGGGAATAGGCGGCCACCATGTAAGGTTTAATATTGAGTTTAAGAGTTTCTTTCGAATTTAAATGCGTTTCTTGGAGGAAAATCAGGTCCGCAGCTTCATGACTTAGATAGCTTAGGATTTTCTTCCGTTTTATCGGATTATTGATTCCTTTTACGTTCAATGAGAAAATCTTACATGGTGCCATCAATCGGTAATAGACATTTTAGGTAAGGGCGCTTGAAAACATACAACATAATCAGAATCTGTACAACAATGACATAATCACCGAGTATGCTGGCTAATACACCCCATATTGAAAAGTATATACCAAAGTAACTTAGAGAAGAAGCAAAACCCCCAATGAATATGGCGACCATATGTCTGCGGGAGGAGGCCCTAGAGAGGAAGATAGAGACATAAAAAAAGAAAAGAAACACCAGAGTCCATAATTAACACTGTCTCTGATACTCATCGAGGCTACTGTGGGTAGATGGAGTCGGGTCACAGATATCATCAAAATAAGGCAACAAACCGCCCTCGACAGACTCTTTGCTGAGCCGCGGCAAATCCAATATGGCAGGTGCAGCGGATATGAGAATACTTGCAGGAATATTCTGGAAGTCAGCGCATCAAGTCGGCTTCTTTAGAATCCAAAAACTCCGCTAGTAGATCAGGGTCCTCAAATGTTCTTGTCTGATTGTGAAGCGTGACTCGGAACTTGGCCGGGTACATCAGGCCATAGCGTGCTTGTAGTTGTTGAAGCCTCGGCCGGAATTCCAGAAAGCGCTTTCGGCGGTCGACCGTGGGTTTAGCCAAGTCAGGATAGAAGGAGATCTTGTGGCTCTCAAACTCCATATGGCCCTTTGCCCGAGAGGCACTGAGAATTTGCTCCACATGTTGATATCTCAAAAGTCGAAAGATGATAGGCCGCGGGGTCTTCCTGTTGAGCGTTATGTTTGTGGGTACACGATGAGCGCGATCGATCTCCAATTCTTTGGTAAAGGTGATCTGGAGCAGGGAAGGGAGGATTTTATATAAAAACTCCTTCATGTCTCCCGATTCCGCACCCTCCGGTATGCCCACGAGTCGTAGGTTGTTGCGGCGCGCTCTATTATTGCCATCTTCCACTTCTTTCTGCAAGGCCCGCACCTGATGTTCAACTTTGTCAAGTTTGGACAACCGGGCCGCATGGGAGTCTAATATGCTCTCCATTTTGTCCTGACGCGAAGAGAGCCCCTCTAGCCTGCCTTGCAGTACACCAAGATCTTCCCGCAGCGCTCGGAGTGCTTCACCGTTTGACTGCACGAGGTCCTTAACCCCTCTAATCTCTGCGAGGATTTCCTGCTGCATTTCGGGGCCCTCGCGCAAAGCCAGCCCCTTCTGCGGGGACGGGGGTTCAGTTTTGGAGCGTTTGCCGTGAGAAGCCGCTGGAGATCCAAATTCCAGGCGCGTGGGTTTGGTCCCCGCCATCTCACCAATGTGCCCCGGCAAGATCAGAGCAGAAGTTCAAGTATGTCCGGTGTTAATTCAGGATTCTGAGTAGGCCTCTCGGGAGCCTCAGCGTTATGCGACCATCCCGCTGGACATCAGGCTCCGCCCCCCGGTGTCATTTTATCAATGATGTGTTTTTTTTTTGATATGGGAAGGTGAAGTGGTCGATCTTCTGCAGTTCCACTCATGGCTAAGTTCAAGGGATTTAAACATTTAGTTTTCCCTGTGGTGCAAATGGTCCTAGGTCTGGAGGACAAGTGTCTGAAATTTGTATGATCTAGATATAAGAATCTTAAAGAAATTTTGAGTCCCTCCTGACTACATTGTAATAGGGTTCTCAGGGGGAGAATGTGTGGCACTATCCCTGTGGAATCTGCTCAATTTGTGAAATCTCTTTAGCAATAAATCAATTTTCCCATGGAGATCGCATTCACACTTTGCGACATTCAACTTCTTGCACATCTTGTTTTGTGATTTACTTGGTCAAATGCCCATGTAGATTGGTGTACAGTATACTGGCAAAATTACTCTTACATTTCGGAAGCCTCGTTTCACTGGTGGTGTTGGGCTTTTACTTTCTCCCTCCTGCCAATTCCAACCCTTCATCCTACCTCAGTATCACTCCTTCCTCTCTTTTGAAGTTCATTCCATCCGCCTCTTCACTCCACTTCCTCTCCGAGTTGCTGTTATTTATCGTCCTCCTGACATGTCTTCTTCTACCTTTCTCACCGACTTTGACTTGGCTAGCCGTCTTCCTTGTCTCCTCCTCCCCCACTCTTATTCTTGGGGATTTCAACATTCATGTTGATAATCCCTCTGATTCTCATGCTTTAAAGCTCCTCTCCCTTATCATAATTTCCCATCAGCCCCTGCGGGCTTAACAGAGACGCGAGGGAGACACTCTCCCTTCGCGCCTCTCACAGCCTGCACGGAGGGATCGACGGACCGATGGATTCAGCTTGCAGAGGGGGCCCCCGCGGGTCAGTCCATGCTGCCGCGGCAGCAGAGGGGGCCCCGCAGCGGCAGCCAGCAGTTTTTTTTTTAAATTTTATTTTTTAAAAAAAAGCTAATTTTTTCCAATTTTGTGGGCCCTTTCCAGCTGTGGGCCCTACGCCATGGCGTACATGGCGTATAGGTAAATCCGGCCCTGGATGGAGGGCATGCAATGATGTGTCCTGCATCATCTCTGGAATTTTCATGGGACATGGCTGATGTTTCAACATAGTCATTGTGAATGTGTGCGAAGGTATGAATGCCATGTGCAAAAATACATGTTTCACAGATTTTCATCTGGGTGGTGCACAGTAATGTGTCGGTGCATTGCATGACTGCCATCTGTCTAACCTTGATGTGAATGATGTGGTCATATGTGGCCTGCCTATTGAAAACCTATGAGGGAACAGGATCTAGCCAGGTATGACACAATTATCTTCCACACCACAGAGACCCTATGCCAGAAAGTCAGCTCAGGAGAATCAGTGCCGAGGAGTCATGCACAGATGGACATGTGTGTTGCCTAGAAAAGCATACCCACCTGCCAACCATGTTTATCTGCTCATGTGTTGCCACACAATTACCCTAACACACCCTTATGCCACTCATACAGCATATGGATGTGTTCAGGAGCCACACAGCATCTCAGAGGGCCAGCACCTGAGTAGTTGCTGTGCCAAAACTATCCAGAAGTCATGTACACAGGTAACTACAGCAGTCACTTCTATAAATGCCTTCTCTTATCTGGGCTATGATCTACAGTGTTGAGATGGAGCCAGTTATGATAACCACATGTCCCACAGAGATGCAGACTAGCAAAATAAAATAGTTTTAGGGTGTCACTGTATTCCCCTATGTCCATGAGGTAAATAGGTCTGAGAATGTGCATGCAATACACAATATAAGCCATGTGAGAGAATAAAGATAAGCAGATCATTAAATGCGCCATGCCATGTGTGTGGCACATCATCATGAAAGAGACAGAATGAAGCACGCATGTGACTGTATCTCTCAAGACGTTCCAAGCTTTATTAGTGTGATCCTCCTCCCTTGCTGATACCCGTAGGCATGTAGGGTTTAAGGAGGTTAAGTTCCTTCCTGAACCAAAGTTTCACTATTTCCTGAAGCAGTGCTTGTAGGGAAATGTAGTTTCTTTAAAAGTTCAATGAAGGGTAGTGCGACTCAAGTGTTTCAAGCAAAAGGATTTATTTCCCCTCCCGGGGTGGATTTCACAAGGAATAAAGGTAACACAAATATCTTGCACTTTGGCAGAAAAAGGACAAAATAAGATATCCAACTTAAATAGCTTCAGTCAGCGTTAAACATTTTTCTTCCAGCAGATTAAACACCACAGTACTGTTTCCTACAGCTCTGTTCCCTTCTCACAGTAAGTCTGTATTTTCTTCACAGCACAATTTTAACATAGAGATATTATCTCCTCAGCCAGTGAAATCGTACAGTCCATTTCTTCCGTAGGAGTATTTACACAGGATGGCTCTGTTTCCATAAATTCTACCTCTGGGGCAGGAATTGTTTGCCACGCTCCCTCTGGAGCCGCACCCTTTTCTCCAACCCTAGGCTTTATGGTAAACTCGGGGTTTAAGTACTGTTTGAAACAAGCACTCCCATTATAGTCCTTTCCACCATAGTCCCAACCTTCCAGGTCACCAAACTCACAATTATTATGATTCCAGCCCTTAGGCTTACCTTGGAACCTGGCTGTGGAAGGTTTTCTCCGTGGCTTATAGATAGCTGTCGGTTCCCAACCTGACTTGTGCAAAACAGAGTTCAACTGCCTTCCTGGCTTTTCCTTCTGTTTATAATCCAGAGAGTATTTCAGCTGCCTTGGTCTGCTCCTGCTGTATCTTTGACTCAGAGCCTCTGACCTTTCCTCAGCTAGAGACTCAGTCCACCTCCTTACTGGAAGCTGGCTTTTCTTCCTCCAAGGGGACTCTGCTCGTCTCTCCTCTTGTTCACTCTCTCTTTCACTCTGGCTTTCCTCCTCTCTCTCCTCTCTCTCCTCTCTACCTACTGGGACCTCTTTATGAGTCAGCTTTCTCGGGTAGGGCCTGACTCCGCCCCCTAGCAGGTGTTCTGAATTACTTTGTAACTCTCTGTTAAACTGGTAGCAGGGGCGTGTTTCTTTCTCTCGGGCTTGGTTTCCCTGACAACCAGTAGCTATGTGCTTTTGTTTATATTGCAGCCCTGCACTTTTTACCTGGTTTTTGGGAGTTTCTACAGGGCTAGAAGGACTCACTATGTCACATTAGGAAATGAAAGATCAACATGGTATGTGACCCGGCCAAGCATGAAAACCATGGTACAGCAACCTTTTCACAACAAACATCATGTGATGTCACTGTGTCATAACATAGTCATGCACACACATATGTACACTGTAAATACCCAAATGTCACCGAGACACCCTGTAGGCAGAGTAGCACACCTGGACATGGCCAAACAGACATGACACATTTTGTATGGTGTACCATGTGGAGGACACGCAACAGCCTAACATGGTGAAAATGGCCAGCACAAGGGTGACAAAGAAATAACACACCCCATATACAATGTGCCTCTGCTGCTACATACCCATTGTGAAGCTGTGTCCTGCAAAAACCATTGTTGTCAGTCATGGCGCCAAGACAGTGACATGTTAAAACAAGCAAAATGTAAATGACAGTCAGGAGAGCCAGACTGCTGCTTGACTGTGTCCCTGTTTCCCTGGCTGTAATGTAATGTAGAGCATCACAGCTATCTTCAAGTCATGTCCTGCAGCCATGGGTGTTGACAGTGAGGTCCAAGGTTTGACAATGATGAAGGCAGAATCCATAGTAAGGGACTGTGACAAATAGGGTGCCCCAAGGAGCCTCTCGGCCCCAAGGAGCCTCTCGGCATAAGCAGTGGAGTGGACTGTCTTGCCAGCCCAGTATGCATCTTCTGAATGCACCAATCTGCCTCTTGGATGGCAACGTCCAGGACTGGCATGTGCTCCACAACAAAAGCTCCTTTACTGTATGCCACCCCTTCTCAGCCATCATCTCCTGTTGTTGCTGTCTCATCCAACCTGTGGGTGGTGGTGACTGCAGATGCACTATTGGGCCCTTCTGCTGTGGGAGGTCCATGCTCTGTGAAAAATATAATAGGAAGATTGATATGTCTGTCATCACATGTCATGAGTTACCATCCCACTGTTTGCTGGTTTTACATGTCAGTTTGGAAAACTGTAACCATGAAACCAGCACATTGCCATAACACAGCTACCATTAAAGGTATAGGACATTCAAAGTGAACAGTGCAGATCATGTTCAGATCTGCCGAGCCACATAGACATGTCCGTGGCCATATGGAATGGGTGTGCAATAGGTCTCCATCATATTTATCAGTGCAGCATGACAATGACGTCTCAATGGCATCTGAATACCAAACCAGCCAATGACATACATGATATATGATGATACTAGGCAAACATTTTCCAATGTAGAGGACATCTTGTGTATGCTGCATGTTCTGGATAGGGACTGCATGTGCTGGAAAGGGACTGCCTTTGCAACTGTCCCAGAGGTGTCAGATGTAACGTGTGAGAGTAGTCAGTGTGGACGTTAAAACATCATTGCCTGTTGTCCAAAGTATTCTGTCATGTGACAAATGTGAATGATGAAACATGTACATATGCCATCAGATAAAATGTGTAACAGTTTCCAGAAGGAACACAATGCTGGCCATGATCACAGCAGTCACATGGAGGCATCTGAATGTCAGCAACAGTACTACTGTGATATGTACAGGGCCAAACACACCTCTCACCAGGAGCCAATAGATAACATATGTCTGTATAGTGTATCTCTACAATGGTGATAGCTCTGCACACACACTGCAATATACAATATATGTGTACCTGGTTCCAGGTCCCTTGTCTGGTTACAAGATGAGCCTAAGAGGAGCAATGATAGGAGCCTATCTAAAGTCACAGTCATGCTGAGTATGTGAACCATGGTAGGAAATGGTCAAATGCAATATGCAACTCACCCACTCCTATCACATGTGTACACTCAACATCACAGTCGGCAATGTCATCAACACTATGGTGTGAAATAACCATCTGCTGAAATCCCGACAGATACATAAATGGTAAATAGCAGACATGGGGCACATGTAGGCATGCAAGAGAGGTTTATAGCATGTTATGTAGGAATATGAGGGAACATCACCCATATCATATGTTGTCCTGTGCCCTCAATGCAGGCAGGGTAAGTGGCACAACCAGCATCAGCACATCAGAGAGATATCTTAGTTGAACATATGCAGGTATGTGATGTAAAAAGCCTACCTCTGATGCCTCTGTGTATGATGCACCAGTCCCAAAATCCTGCCATGTTGTCATCTGTATGGAGCTGTACCATAGTCAGCTGCAATTCGATCCTCTTGGGCCAATGAGGTACCTCACCACAACATCAGGAGTGGTAGCCTGCTAAACACATTCTGAAGAGTCACAAAAAAAGCAAACACATATATTTTAGCTTGTAGTCGTGAAACACACAGGATAGTATGCACATTTGCACCCATATACCCTTCCCCACATATACATTACTTACATGAGAAGAGCTGTACAATTAGATATTGCCGGATTGCTGTGCCCACACATGTGTATCCACGGCCATGCACAGGAGGGCACACAGGATTTCCTCAAGATCCGGATTAATGTTGACTGAGCTATTGTGCCTGAGAGCAATATTGTACAGGATGCAGCAGGCCAAAGCAATCTGTGCCACAGTCATGGGTTGGAATTGTAAGGCCCCACCGGTCTTATCCAGACACCTGAAGCAACTCTTTAACATGCGAAAGGTGTGCTTGATGACAGAGTGGGTGGAGGCATGCATGTGACCGTGGAAAATGCACAAGGGTCAGAATCCAGGCATGACACCCATATCCAGCATCACCTGCACACAGAAAAGGTAAGAGGTCACCAAGTTATATAGGAGCACACATAATGTCTGGATGTACATGCCTGTAAATCTCCATTGCAGCCTGCCCTTCCCCTTCACATATGCACTCCAAGAATGCAGCCATAACATCTAGCACATACTATATTACAACAAACACAAAGCAACATTGGAGAACCTGTGTCCCTTAGACACAGGATCTCAGACTAATGAGAGACATATCATTGATCCCCTGTCAACATGCTACCGCGAATAGGAAAGCCTGTGTCAAACACATTTCAAGCATGCCATAATAAAAAAAACTGTGCCATCAGTTGTAGAGGACCAAACTCTACATAGTACAACAAATCTCTGCAAATATTGCAGCTACACATATCTCAAAACAAGAACACATCACCTATTGGTGAAAGTGAAGCAGTGGCATTATCAGATTAAAAACATGAGCAGACCATCTCAGATATGTCAAACATCCCAAGCATAGTCTGTCAGCAAACTAACAACCAGGGAGCAGAGGCTACAAACCAAAATACAGCAATTAAACTACCTATCCAAAAAGCTACATCTGAAATGTTGAACAACCCTCAGATGTGAACAATGTTAGGTAACTGACTTGGGCAGTAGACTAACAGCAAAGGCATGAATGAGGCACATATCCCAAACCAGACAAAGGGGAGCCAAGCAACATTTGCATAACAGGTATGTGCCTACCTTTTCATTTCAGAAATATAAGCATTCATGTGAACCGGTCCTGTCACTTTGATCTGGTGTCAGCATGTCCCCTGCTAGCTCACCATAGTCTGCTGTCTGTTTGACCTGTCCTCCCACATCAGTTTTCCTACCATTCACCCTACTGTAAACATCTGCAGCAACATGCTCAACCATCCCCTTTTGTGTGCAATGCATAGCTACCTCTACTCCCTGTGTTGTCCACTCAGATGTCACCCCACCATCCTCAGTTTTCACCTATTCTCCACATACTTGGACAATCATAGAGCCTTCCCTGATCACAAACAAATACTTTTTGCCTTCTGCATGTCAATTCCTCCCTCCCCTATCATATTCTAACCCGCCCCCAACAGCAGCTCATAGCACCCCATGGGTCTACCTAGCATCCCCAAATGACAACCCCTATCCTGGATTCACACACAAGCAGACCTTTCCCTGTTCTGGACTATACCCTCCAGCCTCAAGGGGGGCTGTGCATGACAAATTGGCTGTACAGGAGGACAGCCAGGCCACACCTCATCTGTCTACAGTTGCTGAGGTGAAGAGTGGTGTTGCTCTGGAATGTAGTAGTGCGGTTCAAATTTGGGCCACAGTTACAGTGTGCATTGGGAGGAGCCAAATGGCCATAAACCCAGCATGCCAGTGCCCCACACATAAACACCTCTACCTGATGGAAGGAAAAGGTGTGATTCATCTGGGCAGCTGCACATAGATGAGATGGGGGTTGGGGTCTCCCTCTAAGGCTGGCATTGCTGGGAGAAAAAACACATTTATGTGATGTCGGTAGGGCAGACCTCTCCAAAATGCATGGCCCTGTGCAAACACTATACCTACATCATGGGACATGAGAGGAGTACCCAGTAAATATGATGCCCAGCACATGCAGCAGAATAGTGCATGATGATCACAGCACATATTCTGAAACATGCTGATTCCATGGGGATAGGGAGTGGAAGACATATCTAAACCTTATGGCAGCATGGTTCCACAAATTACACAGTAGAGGTAAACTGCAGACACATGTCATTGTGAAAACTCAAACAGTGATGGGAAGAGGAGTCAGGAGACAGTGATGTGCTGAGATAGGAGCAGCAGGTGTTTGACTTGGTGCACTCCAACAGCACAAACAGCAGACATATGAAAAAGGGGAGTACCATGTGCTGTTAAAGTCCAGCTACAGAAAGCCATGTAAGACCTGGCTGTGTTTTGATGTTCCATGCCTGAAACACCATTGTGTACCATGCCAGACATCAAAACACTATTTCCACAGTAGGCCATGTGTGGTTTTCACACGGAGATTCCCAGACATAAATTTGTCAAATAGAACTGCATTTTAATCTGACCTATCTGTGATAGTGATCATGAAAACCATATCTCATAAGCATTATGCACATAGGTGACATAAACAGTACTCTCCCAACAGGACACAGTCCTCATACTGTTCATTCTCAAACTGTTGGAATATTGCTGAGTGATGCAGGATATAGGATTCATGGGTGGACCCTGGAAACCTAGGAACCACATTCAGAAAAGGCATATTTGCATCACAAACCACCTGCACATTCAGGGAATGAGAGTGCTTGCGGTTGCGGAGCACTGCCTCCCTGTCTTTGGGTGTGGTCAGGGCAACATGTGTGCAATCAATAGCTCCCATCACATGTGGTATCCCTGCAATTGCTCAAATGTATGGTTCAGGTCCCCCCATTGTAGCCTACTGTCAGGAAATAGAATGTAATTCCTTACCCAGCTGACCATGGCTTGCAGTACTTGGTGAAGATAGTGTGAGAAGGTGGGCCGGCTCATTCCACCTACTTCAGCCACTGATGTCTGGAAGCAGCCAATGGCAAAGAAATGTAGGACACTCAGGTATGGCATGAGACCAGCCCATTACAGGCTCGAGGTCAAATCTCAGATCCTTATAAAACTCTCGTATAGCTCATGTGCTCAGATGATAGAGGGAGATTACTATGGCCCTGGGCCTGTAGATGTGAGGCTGTCTGGGGTGAACCTCTGCATGCCTACGGCACCATGGCTCCCCATACCTCACCTGTGGATCCTCCATAGCTGCAGGTCTGTATTGCTGTGGGGATGGACCCTTGCCCATTGCCACTCTCCCTGGCACACCATCTCCCTCATCAAGCAACTGCTGTTCTTCCTCATCAAGCAACCACTGGACAGCACTCACAGCAAAGCCAAGGTGAGCCATCTTGGATGACAGGATATGAAAATACACTGTGCCTCAAATAAGGACAGTGGGGGAAGGGAAAGGGATGGGCAGCTGATCACAGCAAACACCACACACCTGCGCGTCATGCAACACACATGACCGACGGAACTGATTGCTCTTGTGATGGCACCCTCTGCGCCCTAGTCACGAACAATGCATGGTACGCAGAAGGTATGCACCCTATGCGTCATAAGGCTCAGAACTGTGATGTAAGGCACCCTGCACATTGCAAGGTGTGGAACGGTGATGTAAGGTTCCCTGTGTATCACAAAGCATGGAACGGTGACATAAGGTGCCCCGTGCGTCGTAAGGTGTGTAACAATGATGTAAGGGACCCCACACATCACAAAGCATGGAACAGTGATGTAAGGTGTCACACACATCGCAAGGCATGGAACAGTGACATAAGGTGCCCCATGCACTGCAAGGTGCGGAACAGTGATGTAAGGCTCATAACTGACCCAAACAGACCCTGTACATGTGCAAAGCACGTTGTACAGACATTACCCACCCTGTATATCTGCCACTGTGAAATGCATCATGCTAGATGCTTGGTGCACTATCGTGTGAAAATGGACCCCCTGCAACAAAGTACAGCTTTGGGGGAAAGTGGGATTCAACAGCAGACCGCTGATGCTGGGGAAACTGCTGCTGATGGGCTGGAGAAGGTGACACAGGGGCAGCCAGGTGAGACGAGGCCCACAGTGGAGCCCCTGGATGATGAACAACCTGGTCCATCTGGGCTGACTCAACAGAGGGAAGAACAGCCTGTCAAGGCATGCGCTTCAAAATGGAAGCAAAAGCCAGTGCCTGAGGATGCACACAAAAGGGCAGTGTGTTTCTCTCAGGAGGAGAATGATGTGCTCCTGGCAAATGTACTTGAAAACTATGAAGAACTATATGTCCGCCTCAGCAGCAAGACATCTGTCAGCTGCAGAAATGCAATATGGGAGTGCATCCAGCAAGCAGTTGCTAAGGTCAGTGGACCTGAGGAAAGGCTCAGTGATATAAAACTCTCAGTGCAAAGCTCATATGACAGCTGAGTATTGGCATGCAATGGGCACTGGCGGAGGTGGTCCCCTTGCAGCACAACTATCCACCCTGGAACAATAGCTGGCAGACTTGACCCAATCTATATCCACGGACTGCCCCCAGAGCTGGATACAGCCTACCCACATGTTGATAGGTGTTGAAGTGTATGCAAGTAAGGTCCTTCCATGTGCAGGTTTCATAAGATGTGTGTGTCCATTCCCATGTAATATTGGGATATACTAGCCAGGCCAAAGTGCATCACAGTGGTGTACAATCACTGCAAGCAGGTACTGAACACATTGGTCATGGGTGGTGGGGTGATGTCCACTAGCCACACATTGCAAACATCTCAGGTCCCACACCCCAACTGCTTCCCCTTACATCCAATCCCAGCTACCCCCCATTGTCTGTATGTGGGTTTGCACATAGTCGCCAAGGTCCCCATCCCCATCCACCCCTCTTTCACATACCACATGTCATGCATCACCAAAACCCATGAACACTGCTCACCCATCCTTCCCTGCAGTGCACTGCTCAGCCTATGTGTGCACTCCCCTGGGTCCATCACAAGTGCACAATGCCTGCAGGCCTGATACCAGATACCAGATACATGTGACAACTCATGCCAACCAAACCTTGTCCATTCCACACATACCCTATCCTGTGCACACAGGCAGCACATCCTGTTGATATGGCTGCCCATGTGTACACACATATACCATGTATGAATGCATGCATGTATGTGTGTGCTCCAATGGCCTGTGTGACTGCTGCATGCATGCTACCTGGGAGGGTGGTGGGATTGGCCACCAAATCTGTACTGGGTGGGATGGCCTAAAAGCAATAGCGGGAGTACATTGTTGGGTGAACTGTCAAATTGCAAAACATTTCGCTATTTGGTCAGTGCTGCCTGGGCTGCATTGGCAGATCCATGTACATAAAGCTGTGCACAGTGTCCCACACCATGTGGTGTTATGATGAACATGGGGTATATGACAATGTGTGACTGGCAACATATGTAGTTCACATATGGGCTGTGGGGTGCTCTGTCTACATGCTGTTGCCCCCCTTTCCCCCTCCTTCCCCCCTTCCTCCCCTTTTCCTCCCTCTCCCATCCCCCTCCCCCTCTCCCCCTCCTCCCTCCCCCCTTTTCCTCTCTCTTCCCCCCTTCTCCCCCTCTCCCTTCCCCCTCCCCCTCCTCTTTCCTCTTCCCTCTTTCCCCCCTCCCCCTTCTCCTTCCCCCTCCCCTTCCCCTCCTTTCCTTTTTCCCTCCCATCCCCTTTTTCCCTCCCCCTCCCTGTTCTCCCCTTCCTCCCCTTCCCCCCCCCCCCTTTTTCCTTCTCCTTTCCTTCCTTTCCTTTTTAGGTTCTCATACATAGCACTCACATTGTAAGGTGACTATATTTGTCTTTGCAATGATTTATTGTTTGCAAAAGATAGAAAGATCTCCTTATACACATAAATATGCATACAACAATGCTACAATAACACTTATTTGTAATTTAAAGACTTTTACATGTTGCAGAATTTGACCTTGGCCTTGTGCACTTTCACATCGGCTCAGCGGGAAAATGCCGATATAAAACCTTCGCAAAGCACAGCTGATTCTATACTTTGTTCAAAAGATTTTCCACGCGGAAAGCGGTGAGTCTTTTATTTTCCTGCTCTCTTTACTTTACATGAGAGTTTCTTTTGAGGGTATTATCTACAACCTTTCTTTCATATTTTCCGAAAGGTCACCTTGCTGATATGGCTAAGTATTCCTATTCTGTTGTTTCTGCACAAGTTTTGTGATTAGCGTTCAATACTCACTTTGACTGCAGGCTTCAATAGCATTGCTGCTCAATCGTGTTCATATTATATTATTACTGGGATTTTTATAGCTGTGTGAGTTGTCTTCTCAAGTACGGTTCATTTTTAACAGTTTAACATATTTGGATAACATGCTTTGAGATTTTAAATCAAACAAAAAAAACTTTTTTAATGCAACATTCTATATGGGAAGCACACTTTGGTACCCTTGCAGTTTGCGCTCACATGTTTTTTTAAAATTTTTTATCATTATCTAACCCCGGAGTCAACTGTTGAACTATGTGTCTATTTTTACCAATGTGAGGTTTCTTACTGATTTCTAGTTACATTTTTAACGTTTCACATACGTATTTGGACAACATGTTCCTAATGTTTCAAATCAAGCATACACATTTTTCTTTTTAAAGCAACTTTTTATGGGTAGTACATTTCAGTACAATTTAACTCGAACAACGAGTGGTTTAACGGAGCACACGCATTTTTGGTTCCGAAGTCCAATGTTGCACTACGGGCATAATTTTCCTAGTGTGAGGATTCCCTTTGATTCGGTGTCGCACAATTTACCGTTCTTCTTATACTTTACATGGATTTATTTAATCTTTTGTCAATAGTGGATTTCTAACGCTCTCATAAGTTTTTGTGATTTTGTTGGCACGGTCCTGACACAGTTCTTTTATTATTTTGTCCTGAGTTAATTGTCCAATCATGTGTTTAGGCTGAGAAGGCTAGAATGGACTTAGATGGAATTGCTGCATTTTATATTGGGCAACACTTTCTTCAGTGGCTTTCTCACTGATTCAAAACCAAAGATTTTAATGTACAAGATATATTTTACATTGATTTACACACACACAATGGTTTAGAGCTTCTCCTTTATTCATTTACATGACAATTAATATCAGATACATGTAAAGCCCCTTATTTTCTGTTGCTGGTCCCCATGGCTATTTTCCCCTAATATAGTTCTTATGAAGTACTCTTATAATTTGTTCATTTATGTTCCAGTGGTCCATATCTTCATTCATATGCAACATTTCTCCAAAGGTATTTATATAGTTTAATTTTTATTTGGATTTTTTATTTCTATCTGATTCACTATCTAATTATTTATTTGTCATTTTATATTGCACTGTTAAGACTTGTATCCCTTCCTATTGTGTGGTTTCTGTAAATGATTGTCGGATTATGCATGGTTTCATGATACATACATACATATGCTTTGTTTCAATCATTCTTTTTTACTACATTATTACCGGTTCTATGTATCCTCCTCATCTCCCTCCAAATGACTTTTTATGTTATTATTCATAGAGTATGATGTTTCTTACATATTTATTTGTTTATGGTTCTAGTTTTAATATGTTTTAATACATTTTTTATGATAATTTATCTCTTTTATCCAAATTATTTATGATATTAGTTCACACAATGCTGTTTTTATATTTTCATTTACTCTGCTTATTTATTTGCGCTTGTGTTCTTAATGTCATAATATTTTCTTCTTTTCGATGTTCTTATAATTTTATGTTCATGATTGCCTATTGTTTATTAATTTGTTTTTATTTGTTTTTATTTTTTTGAGGTTTTCCCTCTCACATGTTACCCCCCTGAGGAAGGCCGTTGGCTGAAATGCATAGGGGTCATCAAATAAAGTGTTTTTTATCTAAATCACTGCCAGTCCTTCTATCTGTTCCCTCGTTCCTCCCACACAGTCATCATCTCCATGCTCTCTTGGATCCTCCTCATAATGACATGTGTCCCACACTTTCAATGTGCACATCCACTCATCTGTTCCTGGCACACCCCACAACCCATACTCTATGCACCCCCTTCATGACCTGTGCACTGTGTTTGGCAATATGTCCCTCACCCTTCCCTTGGGACTGTGTAAGTGACTGGTGTTGCAGGCTCTGTGCAGAACACCTTTACCCACCAGGTCACCCCTCACCATAGCAGTGGATATGCTCATTGAGCCACAGCTACCCCTAGTACACACTCAGTTCTGTTGTCCCATGACTCTGTCACATATCCGCTACCATTTCACCCACGATGCCATGTTTATACACATGGACATGTCCTGGTCCCCAGGCATGTGGGTCAAGTAGGCAGGACATAGCCACCAGCATGTAGCAGCTTTTACTACATCCTCCGGTAGAAAATTCCAGAGTTTGATTACCCTGTAGCTTCGTTGCATGCCCCTAGTCTTTCTATATTTTGACGGTGTAAACAGTTGATCTACGTTTGCCCGTTCCACTCCATTCATTAATTTATAGATCTCTATCATATCTCCCCTCAGCCGTCTCTTTTCCAGGTGTAGGGGGCATGCAATGAAGCTATAGGGCAGTGATGGCTAACCTTTTTGAGCCCGAGTGCCCAAACTGCCGCACAAAACCAAAGAATTTCCTCAAAGTGCCAGCACGTCATTTGCATAAGTGGTCTTATTTGCATAAATATTTGCATAATGTTACCATACACTAACTTTTAGTAAACATGTCTCTTAATGAGTGTATGGATAAAGAAAGACTAAAAGATTTCTACATTACTATAATCCAGTGCCAACCGCCAGGCACATTAGGAACTACTACAAACGCTGCCCATTTAGAACCCATAGCAAACCCGCTGTATCCTGACAGCATTACCAGGACTCACAAAGCACCATACCCTACCTATCAAAAGGCAACACTGCAAATATTAAACCAATACATTTCAGTGAATACTGGGGAAAGAGAACAAGTGGCAACGTCAAATAGGAATTTCCTCTTGTACCAAACAAAGCGCAGATGTTAATGATGCACATTTCCCAGAGCTGACATATTCCAGTTAATAAATTCAAAATAAAGAGATATCGTTCTACCTTTTGTGCATTTTTTTCAGTTGCAATTGGTCCAGCCATTTTCTTCTGGTTTCTTCATGTTTTCTGCTAACTCTCCATCGTCTGCTGTCCATTTGTCCTTTCTTCTCTCTTCTAGTTTTTTTTCCATTCTCTCTCTCTCTACATCTGCTTTAACATACTAATCTTTCTCCTTTTGCTCTTTCCTCATTCCTATTTCATCCACACAAATTTTACCCCTCCATCCTCAATCCCCAATTACTCTCCCAATACCTGGCCAATTGTAGATTTTTCATCCCTCCTACACAAAATATTTTTCCCCTCTCCATTTTACTCTCCCAGCCCCATCCCATTCTAATCCTCCCCCAACATCAGCTCCCTTCTAGTTCCAGTCTCACCCAGCATCCATTCCCTTCTTCAAGCCCCCCACTTCCCCTCAGCCCATTTCCATTCCAAGCCCCGTCCCCATCAGCTATTTGCAGTTCAAGCCCCCCACTTCCCCTCAGCCCATTTCCATTCCAAGCCCCATCCCCAACAGCTATTTGCAGTTCAAGCCCCCTTCCACTCAGCCCATTTCCAGTCCTAGCAACCCCCCCAACCCATTACCAGTCCTAGCCCCCCATAGCCCACTCCCAGTCCTAATCCCACCAGCCCATTTCCAGTCCTAACCTCCCCATCAGCCCACTCCCAGTCCTAATCCCCCATCACTCAATTTTTAGTTTAAGCCCCCCCAGCGCCTATCACCACTCCTAACCCCCCCCCAGCGCCCATCACCACTCCTACCCCCCCCAGCCCAGCGCCCATCACCACTCCTAACCCCCCCAGCCAGCCCAGTGCCCATCACCACTCCTAACCCCCCCCAGCCAGCCCAGTGTCCATCACCACTCCTAACCCCCCAGCCCAGTGCCCATCACCACTCCTAACCCCCCCACCCCAGCCCATCACTACTCCTAACACCCCCAGCCCAGCCCAGCCCAGCCAATCACCACTCCTAACCCCCCCCCAGCCCATCACCACTCCTAAGCCCCCCAGCCCAGCCCAGCCCAGCCCATCACCACTCCTAACCCCCACCCCCAGCCCAGCCCAGCCCAGGGAAAATTAAAAAAAAAAGAAAACCTGTCTGCTGCCGCTGTCGGGGCCGCCGCGGCAGAATCGAGCGTGCCGCGGGGCCCCCCTGTACCCACCGGCAGAGCCTGTCCTCCCCGTAGCAGCTCTCTCTTTGGAGCTGAAGTCAGACGCGCCGGCTTGCAGAGCGCGAGGGAAGAGTTCCCTCGCTGCTCTGTTAAGCCTGCGGGGGCTGATGGGAAGTTCCCATCAGCCCCCGCGGGCTTAACAGAGTCGCGAAAGGGAAACTCTTCCCTTCGCGCTCTGCAAGCCGGCGAGTCTGACTGCAGCTCCAAAGAGAGAGCTGCTACGGGGAGGACAGGCTCTGCCGGTGGGTACAGGGGGGCCCCGCGGCACGCTCGATTCTGCCGCGGCGGCCCCGACAACGGCAGCAGACAGGGTTGTTGTTTTTTTTTCGATGGCGGACCTTCCCGCGTGCCAGCTGCAAGGCCTTCGCGTGCCACAGCTGGCACGCGTGCCATAGGTTCGCCATCGCTGCTATAGGGTAACCTATTTAAGACTAATAAGAGAAAATATCTTTTCACTCAACGTGTAATCAAACTCTGGAATTTGCTACCCGAGGATGTAGTAAAAGCTCTTAGGGGTATGTTTACTAAAACCCCGTTAGGTGCGCGCTGCGCTAGTGTGCGGGATGCCATATAAGGAGTGGGCGTTTCAGTCTGAAAAAAGCAAACCGGGATTAATCATGTGCTAATGTGTGCTGTGCGCTCATGTGCACCGCGCACATTAGCGCATGAGAAACTTGCACGGGAAGCATAAGTGGCACGCTGATGTGAAAGCATAAAAACAGAGCCACAGTACAATGGTTAAGACACTGGCCGATGGTGCAGGGATCATGGGTTCAATCCCCCACTGTGCCCAATGAAGAAGGCTGGCTGAGGAATTACCTGTTATAGGTAATGTTGCAGTCTGAGGCATATTAATTTTATTTTTAAGTACTGCTACAAGCAAACACACTCTGAAAGCACTGTAACATCAGGCGCTCCATAAGGTACCCCAGAGGGCACATTTTAAAGTGCACTGTCTGCCAAGGCACCCTAGAATGTTGCTTATAGGGCGCTTTATAGGGTGCCGTATGAGGCACCACAAGGTCACAGCACTGTTTTTGATGGCAGCAATGTGCAGTTTAATGAATGAAAATCATAAGTAGGTGCGTTGACATGCAAAGAGGAGCAGCAGTGTAGCACAATGGTTAAGACACTGACCAATAATGCAGGAGTCATGGGTTCAATCCCCCACTGTGCCTAATGAAGAAGGCTGGCTGAGGCATTACCTGTTGTAGGTAATATTGCTTTAGGAGGCATTTTATTTTTATTTTAATTAGTGCTGCCAGCAAACACACCCTCAAAGTATTGTAACATAAGGTGCTGCATAAGGCGCCTCATAAGGTACCCCAGAGGGCACATTATAAAGTGCACTGTCTGCCACGGCACCCTATAATGTCCCCTATAGGATAACGTATAGTGCACCTTATATGGACGGTAACCATAAGGTGCCCTATAGGGCGCCCTATAAAGCACCCTCTGAGGCACCTTATGGGTACAGTACGCTGAGGGTGTTTTTGCTGGCAGCAATAATGTACATTAAAAAGAGATAATGCTTTGTGCAGCCCTATCAAACAACTCCACTGTGGGTTTGAACCCATGACCTCTGGCTCCACAGGCAGTGAAGTAACCAGTGGGCAACAGCTCTACAGCTGCTAGCAAGGCCCTGGCTGGCTGCAGAGGAACTGCACGTCACCACACAGACAGTCTGCTGTGGTCACCAGGATAGGGTTAGCCCACCCATACCCATGATGCACTGCACATGCAAATCAGCTGTCTACAGATGAACACAAGATGGGGTATGCACCCCCACAGCACCTCGGCCTGGTAGGGGGAACTGACCATGTGTGTTACTGGCACAGAGTAGCTACACACCGTCACATTGTGCGGGTACTGTGCTCACCCTGAGTGTGCGGTGGGGCGCCCAACACCAGGTCCACAGCAACTTCCATGGTAGAAATAGGCCATGCTGCAGGTCCACAGCAGTGCTAATGTGTGAGATAGGTAGTTTCTGCAGACACCTTGGATATATCTGTATGTCTCAGTCAGGTGTAGCCCCTATGGACCCCTAGGAGGATTATGTACCACCATCCTCCTTCTCCTCCAGGGCTGAGGGTGGTAAGCAGGGTCTCCCATCAACAGATCCACATTCTACCTCCCTGCAGTGGTGGCTGTAGAGAGGACCATCAACCCCGGTCCTGCTGGGGTACAGACACCTACAGGGCAGTCAATGCAGCTCTGTACACATCCACAACGCAATAGCAGACAGACATTAGGCCGGGATATAATAAGCTGCTCCCCACCACTATCAAGCCCTCAGCCGCTGCACCCTGCAAGGCACTCCATCAAGACACATATCAGCTGCAAACAGTCTGCTAGCTAGTCCATAGTGCATGTTCCTGGTGGAAATGCGTGCACCCAAAACTGGGATGTTAGCATACACAAGCAGATAAGTCAGTGACTGGGCCCAAAAAGAAACCCATAAATATCATGAGAGAAATACTATACAGCACTATGGGGGTGCCTAGCCATGCCGTGGTCACTGCACAGTCAGGGTGAGAGTGATCTCCCAGCAGGACATGCTGTGGCCACCCTGTCTGTGTAGGTGGTGGCCGGGCACTACAATGTCCCAGCCATTGCTCTATGCCCTGTGCAGATGCATCCTGGCCAGGCCACCCTGTCCGGGCTATACCCATGGTATCTTGCTCCTCATTATGCACATTGGCAGGCCAATACTGGCAACAGTGCTGGCAATGTGGGCTGTGGAGGGTGTTTGCAGCCACCACAAACTGGATAGACAGACTCACACTCCCACACCTATGCCAGCATAGTGCTACTATAGAGGAGTCTAGCAGCCCTGGCCACCACACCAGTCCTGGGCACAGTACAGGCATGGATATGGTACGCAATACTGTTGGGGGTCACTCCCCAGGGTGGTAAACACTGTCAGAGACCAGACCTGAAGCACACACCACAGACATCAGAAAGATTGTTATGATGGAGCTCAATCAGCAAACTGTGCTTAACGTAGGAATTGCTATCTGCCAGTAATCATAACAAACGTTTGATAGCTGTGTGCCGTATACCCAGGTGTAGGGTGGCATTGCTAAGGTATGCAAGTGCTAGTATTGGGAGATGCACGCAGGGCCCAATGTCCTGCCTCTCCAGGAGGCATTGGCTAATGGGGCCTGTGGGTGTGGGTGTGTCTGCCCCTGTTGGCTGCTGCTTTACGGCAGAGGTTCCCAACTACAGTCCTGGTGTGCCAAACACTGTTCGGGTTTTCATGCTGTCCCTCATGAATATGCATGAGATACATCTGCATACCATGGGGGTGGTGCATAGATATGCAGCACAGGCATCTTTATTAGAGGCAGCATGGAACCTGAATGGTGTTTGGCCCTCCAGGACTGCATTTGGGAGACTCTGCTCTAGGTAATGCGCCTGTTCATGGTGTCTGTGCTCGGTGGGGTAAAATATAGGCGTATTAACCATGCGTATGTTCTCTGCAATAAAGGTTTGTCCTTACTATCACGGCTTAGTTGTTGGAAAAATATGTGGATTGGATTGGCAGCAGCCCCAGCTGGGCTTTGAACTTGTGACCTTCTGTTCTTGCACACACTGTCTGTGTGCACTGCACCACCATGTTGCCACAGATATGCTGCATTCCCTGGGGAGTCCATGACTGTACATCCGACAGGGCCTGTTTGTTGCAGTGCACGGCACCCACCTGGACAGGGCTAGGCCATGGTCTGCTGTGGCCACCAGCTGCTGCCACCTCCACCACCAGTACCGCTCCATCCTTAGATTGGAGACAGCATAAACCCTGAAGGATTTGTGGCCCTCCAGGACTGCATTTGGGGGAATCTGCTCTAGGTAATGTGCATGTTTCTGGTGTCTGTGCTCTGTAGGGTAAAATAGAGGTGTTTGAGCCATGCTTATGTTCTCTGCAATAAAGGTTCGTCTTTACTATCACAATTTAGTTGTGGGTAAAACATGGGAACTGGATTGGCAGGAGCCCCAGCTGGGGCTTGAACCTGTGACCTTCTCTCTCCAAACACGCTGGATGTATGCACTGCACCACCGTGTTGCCACAGAGACAGTGCATTCCCTGATGATACCATGACTGTTTGTCCAGCAGGGCCTGTCTGTTGCAGTGCATTGCACCCACCTACACAGGGCTAGGCTATGGTCTTCTCTGGGCAGCTGCCACTGCCCCCCTCCACCTCCAGTACCCCTGTGCCACCCTGCTGACATTCCCTTCTGCTGGTGGTGCTGGTGGTACGCAGTCTCAGGCCATCCTGTGTGCGGGTAGGCGGCTGCCTATGGTGCGGGTTCTGGGGTAGGGGTGCCTGCATATCTGTCAGCACGTCCCCCAATCACCACCTGCCAATGTTCTGTGCCCTTGGGGGTACCTGCTGGGTACTATCTCCTGTGACATTGTGCTAAACACTCTCGTGCCCATGTTGGGCCCTCATCAGTTGCTGTCTGGCTGCTGTTCAGTTTCAGCATTCCTAAGTGCCATCTAGGCATCTGCCTAGTCTGCACTGTGCCCCAGCTGCACCACAGCATGTGCCGCCTGCAGCCCTCTGTATCCCCTTTCCCAGCATCTGTCCAATTGCCCATTCCGACCTGCCCGCCCTGCTGTTGTGGAACATGTGCATGCCATAGGTAACCTGTCCAATGGAGAGGGAAACCCTGATCAGTGTTATTTCACTGTGGGATCATTCACCTTGTATGGGGACGGAGCGTAGATCCTTCTAAAATTCATATTTATTTTTTGAGGCTTTCTTGGGAGTGTTTTTGCTGTTTCCCATTACTATCACTATTGCCCAGCTTGATTGTAATTTTATTTTATTTTGTTGGGGTCATTTGCAATGTTTATTTGCACTTTTGTTCCGTGCACATGTATCACACTTATCACTGTTTTTCAGGTTTCCCTGGTTTTGCTGTACATTGCTAACATAAATGGTTTCTCTTCCCTTTAAATCGGCTCTACCGCGAGGTTTTCACTCGCGGTATTTTTTGCCTTGAATTTCAGCCCCGCTCGTGTGCGGGGAGCCTCTCCCCTCCCACTCTCCACCCATTGACCCCTTCTCTCCGCCCCTGGGGAGCCTTCCTCCGCCCTCCGGGAGCCTTTCCACACCTTTATCGCACATTAGCGCGCCGCACACATGAGCATGCACTTTAGTGCGCTGCGCACCTGTATGGGGCACATTTGTGCCCCGTAACGCGACATTAGCGTGCTCTAAGGTACCTTAGCGCACGCTAATTTGCGCCACGCACATTAGCGCAGTTTAGTAAACATACCCCTTAGTGTAGCCGGGTTTAAAAAAGGTTTGGACAAATTTCTGGAGGAAAGGTCCATAAACCATTATTAAAGTGGACCCAGAATATCCACTGCTTGACCCAATACAAGCATTGTGGAACCTGTGTCTTTTGGTGAAACTGCTAGGTACTTGTGTCCTAGATTGGCCACTGTTTGGAAACAGGATACTGGGCCTGATGGACCTTGGTCTGACCAAGTATGGCATATCTTATATTCTTATGTTCTTACCGCTCTACATCTGAAATCTCCCTGGCAATCCAGGCCCGTATCTCTGCCTGCTTTTCTGTTATTGCTGTCTGGATGTCTCACCATTGTTTGAAACTGAACATGGCCAAAACCAAGCTTCTTATCTTTACCCCTAAACCAAACTCCCCCTTCCTCCTTTCTCTATTTCTGTGGCTGACATTCTACTCCTCCCCATTTCCTCAGCTCCTAACCTTGGGATCATCTTTAACTTCTCCCTCTCTTTCTCCATAGACATCCAGCTGATAGATAAAGCCTGTTGATTTTTTCTCTATAATGTGAGCAAAATTTGACCCTTCCTTTCTGAACATACTACTAAGAAACTTATCAACTCTAGTCACCTTCTGTCTAGACATTTGCAACCTCCTCCTTGCTGGTCTACTTCTGAATCATCTCGCTCCCCTTCAATCTTTTCAAAACTCAGCTGTGTGACTAATCTTCCATCAGTCTCACAATGCTCACATAACCCCTCTTCTCAAGTTGCTTCATTGGCTCCCTATCCATTTCTATATCCAGTTCAAACTTTTTCTACTGGCCTATAAGTGCATTCATTCTGCTGCTCCTCACTACCTTTCTTTTCTCTCCCTACACCTCTGCCTGGGAAATCCACTCTTCTGGCAGATTGCTTCTGTCTGTGCCCTTCTCTTCCACTGCCAATTCTAGACTTTGATCTTTCCATCTTGCTGCTCCTTATGGCTGGGACAAACTACCTGAGCTATGTATGTCAAGCTTCATCCTTGGCCCTTTTCAAATCCAGGCTAAAAACTTACTTCGTTAAGGCTGCTTTTGGATTCAGATCTGCGTATTCGCCTGCTCTTCAATTATGTGTTTTCTTACCATTCTCCTTGACATATCCTAATCCCCAGCTGTTCTGTAGTCTGTCTTGACTAGATTGTATGCTTTGAAGAGCAGGGACCATCTCTTACATGTCTCTGTACAGCACTGTATATGCCTTGTAGCTCTAGAAAAATGATCAGTAGTAGTAGCTCCTTCGGATGGGTGGTGGGACATGGGGGAGGGGGTCTAAGGTGGGAGTAATGGAGGGGGGAAGATGGGAACCTTTGGCTGGGTTAGAGAATAAGGTTGGGGGGAGCATATTGGAAATGAGGCAGCAGTGGCAGATGCATGGGGATCCTGATTGGGACACAGGGAATCAAACAACACAGTACGTAACAGACAGGATGCCAGGCAGACTCCTTTCTCTCGACTTCTCTCTCTCCTTCATGCTCCTCCTAACACAATCACATTCATGGTCAGCATGGACAGCAAAGTCCCATACCAGTTTGTGCTTTATAGCAGGTCTAGACCAAGACATTTGACTGCCATTCCCGGCACATTCACGACACTATACAAATATACTTGGACATCCACTCCCTTACTCCACCCTGACCATGCCCTGGAATGGCCTTATACACATCCATTTTGGGACACACTGACTTGGATGTTCCTTCCAATGAGACGTTCAGATTTGCCTGGTTCTGTAACTGCACTTTGTACATCCCTGACATTCAGATGTTCCCATCGCACATTTTGGACATTTAAGCCATGTCCATCTCTTGTAAAATTACCTCCTACATGTATAATCAATTTCTATGAGGCCCATTCCTCCTATGGCTCTAGGCAGTGGTCCCCAACCCAGTCCTATGGGGCCCACCGACCAGTCAGGTTTTCGGGATATCCCTAATGACTATGCATGAGATATATATGCATTAGAGATATCCTGCCAACCTGACTGGTTGGTGGCCCTCCAGGGCTGGATTTGGAGACCCCTGCCTTACACCTCTGTCATTTAGGATTGTGAGTGGGCAAGGTGCAGATGTCCAAGACATCAAAAAGGTTAGATAGAATTTGTCACAGTCCTCCTCACTTCTCACCACCACCAAAAATTGTCTATTAGACAACCTTTTGGTGGTGGTGAGAATCGAGGAGGAATGTGACACATTCTATATACCCTTTCGATGTCTAGGACATCTGTACCTTGCCCACTCACAATCTTAAATGACAGAGGTGTAAGACAGGGGTCTCCAAATCCAGCCCTGGAGGGCCACAAACCAGTCAGGTTGGCAGGATATCTCTAATGCATATATATCTCATGCATAGTCATTAGGAATATCCCAAAAGCCTGACTGACTGGTGGGCCCCATAGGACTGGGTTGGGGACCACTGGCTCTAGGGATGTACAGTCTTGGAATACACTGATTCTTATAAACCACTTTTTAGGCATGGAAGACTTTCCTTGTTCAAACATCTGTAGTTTCTCCTGATATTTCCAAGGCCAGTCTCTGTGAACTGTCAGCTAATTTTATTGTCTTTATTCTCTGGTAAGTAGAAATTATAGAGGTTTTATACTAGTTGGAAAACATCCTCCTTGCAACCTTCTTCAGGACAGCCTAAAATTCAAATATTGCACTGCCTCTGTTCTATAGATTGTCTTATTTGTATCAACATATTTTGCCCCAGAGTCTCCAGTTTGCATATTTTACTTTGAAATATAGCTACAGAGTCTATATCACTATATCAATTCATTTTGAGAGACCCTTGCATTTAAGATTTTAGTTCTGCCTTTACGTCATAGATGGAACTGGAGATGTCCAGCCTAATAAGCTTAATCTCATTCAACAATTCCAAAAAATTGAACCTCCTTACTGGTGTGTCAGTATCCTGCAAAACTGACTCTGCTGCGTTTTGCCCTGAGTTTCCTGTCATATTATCAGAGGGCCTTTAGGAATCAGCATGGATTTAGAGGTTCTACTAAATTTGGCTAAAACCTTGGTATAACTTGATTTTGCAACTATATACGGTATTTGCCCACAATAGAAGTAAACAAGAGTATATAAGAATGAAGGCAGTCAAAAAAGCGAATTGCATAAACCTGTGTTGCAAATCAACAGAACCTCAATATCTCTTCCTTGTAACAGCAGTTTAATGGTGGTTGGGTGTGCTGAGCAGTACTGTATCATTACTGAGCATGTTGGATTCTGAGTTATCTCAGCATTTAACTAACTCAAAAATACCTCAGATCCAGCCTGTACCATTCTGTAGCATTTACTGGGCTGTAGCATGAACCCTCTGCAACTTTGGGTGCTTTAGTCCCTATGGCTCTGCCTGTTGTTAGACTGCTCGTCATGCTTTGTAGATTGTCAGTCATGACTCAGGTAATATGCCTCAGCTTCCCTCCTTAAAGGAAACGTCTTGAAGGCAGAGGCACTATCGGCACACAAGAGGTGTTAGGATGGTCTAGTGGATCCTGTACCATTGCTTATCTACCACCGGTTAAATGTCTCCACCACTAAAAATCTGCAGGTGTGCTAAGTATAGATATGGTGGTTCACTGACCAGCTACCTGCACCAAATTACATTACTAACCTTTGGCGATATAGCACACTACACCGTTGCAAGTCTCATGAAGAACCCACTTTTTAATGTGATGAGCCTTCAGCAATAAAATGACCTCTTTAGGGCATTATTTGCAATGTCAGAGTCCACAGAAAAAGAAAATTTGTAGGGTCGGTTAAGCCAGCTTAGGGATCATATAGCCATCTTGCTTTGGCTCGCTAGCGCTTTTCCTCTCTTATAGCCCTTTTTTGAATGGTCTTTTTATGTGCCAACCTTGCCAAATAGTGGTTCTCCATAGCTTTTTTACTTGCCTCAAACTGGATAAATCAAATCTTTATTAGTTAAAAATTAATAAAGAAATATTTAAGGAAAGAAATACTGCATGAAGACATCACACACCAGCATGACTACTAATACTGTATTTGTATAGGGTTCTTTCACTAGAGTAGCGGTTCTCAATCCAGTCCTTGAAATAAAAATGGTGAAAAGGCACATTTATTTAAAAAATGGGCCAGATCGGACTAGGAATTCCAGAGAAATAAGCCCCCCCCCAAAAACAAAATGGTCTAATGCATTTCCATAGGAGACAGTTCCATTTACCACCGAATAGTAACTTACATAGAAACAAAGAAGTTGGGGAATTTCTCCTTTAAAACTACTCTTCTCCTCAGAGTTGGGCCAACCATAAGGCAAACTAGGTGGTTGCCTAGGGTGGCAACCTCTGGGGGGGAACAACAAACAGGACATTAAAAGCTAAACAATAGATTTTAGTAGCCAGAAAGGGCATAAAACTTGCCTAGGGTTCCAACATTACCCTGCTACTCCTATTCCCAATCTCACCAAACCCCAAATTGTCCCACGCCCAAAAAAATCCCACAACTCCACAATGACTCGCACAAACTTCTACCCCTAAAACGTAGCCACCACAGCTGCTCCACCATCTCGCAAAGTGCTCAACTCTCTAAAAATATCACAACTGCCTCACCACCAAGCAAAGTGCCCCATCTCTAGAAAGACTGGTAAGGGGGACTGTTGCTTCTGGAGGAAGATCTGCAACTGTGAGTATTTACTTCTGGTAATTTTCTAAAAGGAATTCTTTGTATTAAAGCTAATTAATCTGTGATCCACTATTTTTGTTAAATCAGTCAGGGCCTAGTAGCAGCAGTTTAAGTTTACATTTAAAACACAGAGGAGAACTCTCTGGTTACATTTCATACCCAGCAGAGAGCTTGTACTTTAAATTTAATAGTCACTCAGGGCCTAGTAACAGTAAAGTACTTTTAGTTTAAATTTAAAACACAGAAGAGAGCTTTCTGGTTACATTTGGAACCCAGCAGAGAGCTTGTAGTTTACATTTAATAGTCACTCAGGGCCTAGCATCAGCAAAGTTCTTTTAGCTTAAATTTACAACACAGAAAAGAGCCTTCTGGTTAAATTTAGAACACAGCAGAGAGCTTGTACTTTAAATTTCATAAGAAGTTAGAGCCTAGCAGCAGCTAAGAGCTATAATTTAAATCAAATCAGAATATAGCTTACCTCAGCAGCACAAGACAGGGTACTGTGTAGCAGCCCTCTTTTAATAAGTGTTAAGTCGGTTGGTCCATTAGATGATAAAGGGGTTAAAGGAGCACTAAGAGGCGACAAGGCGATAGCGGAGAGACGGAACGAATTCTTTGCTTCAGTCTTTACTGAGGAAGATGTAGGGATGTTACCCATGACTGAAGTGGTATTTAAAGGTGCAGAAGAATTGAAGGAAATATCGATACATCGAGAAGATGTATTACAACTATTAGATAAGCTGAAGAGTAGCAAATCACCTGGGCCGGATGGTATACATCCAAGGGTATTGAAATAACTGAAATATGAGATTGCAGACCTGCTATTAGTAATCTGTGAACTATCATTAAAATCATCTCTAATACCTGAAGATTGGAGGATCGCCAATGTAACACCAATTTTTAAAAAGGGTTCCAGGGGTGATCCGGGAAACTACAGACCGGTAAGCCTGACGTCAATACCGGGAAAAATGATAGAAACCATCATAAAGAATAAAATTACTCAGCATGTAGATAGTCATGAACTAATGAGAGACAGCCAACATGGCTTTAGACAAGGAAGATCTTGTCTTACTAATCTGTTATGTTTTTTTGAAGGAGCGAATAATCAGGTGGACAAAGGTGAGTCGGTTGATATTGTGTATCTGGACTTTCAGAAAGCCTTTGACAAGGTCCCTCATGAGAGACTTTTGGCAAAACTAAAGAGTCATGGGATAGGAGGCAGTGTACTATTGTGGATCAGGAACTGGTTAAAAGATAGAAAGCAGAGGGTAGGGCTAAATGGCCAATTTTCCCAATGGAGAAAGGTGAATAGTGGTGTACCCCAGGGATCTGTGAATACACGTACAATATCCACTCGAGTTTAAATATGGTATATAATAAAAACATATTCATAGTATAATGTTGTTTGTACATAGTTATCCCTGTTATTCCATGTTATATATTCCCTTGTTCTCTGTAAACTCGATGTTACCTGTACACATTGCAGTATATTTTGATCAATGTACACCGCACTGATTTTAATAGCGCGGTATATAAGAGATGTTAAATAAAATAAATAAATAAATAAATTCATAAATGACCTGGAAAGTGGAATAACGAGTGAGGTTATCAAATTTGCAGATGACACAAAACTATTTAAAGTTGTTAAAACCCAAGAGGATTGTGGAAAATTGCAAGAGGATCTTGATAAATTGGAAGACTGGGCATCAAAATGGCAGATGAAATTTAATGTGGACAAGTGCAAGGTTATGCACCTAGGGAAGAACAACCCAAACTATGGTTACACGATGCAAGGTTCCACATTAGGAACCACCACCCAGGAAAAAGATTTAGGCGTCATTGTGGATACCATGTTAAAACCCTCGGCCCAGTGTGCAGCGGCGGCCAAGAGAGCAAATAGAATGCTAGGTATGATAAGGAAAGGAATGAAAAATAAAACAAAGGATATTATAATGCCTCTATATCGTTCCATGGTGAGACCGCACCTTGAATATTGTGTGCAATTCTGGTCGCCGTATCTTAAAAAGGATATAGAGTTATTAGAAAATGTTCAGAGAAGAGCCACCAAAATGGTAAAGGGGATGGAAGGATACTCCTATGAAGAAAGGCTAAGAAGGTTAGGGCTCTTTAACCTGGAAAAGAGACGGCTGAGGGGAGATATGATAGAAGTCTATAAATTAATGAGCGGAGTGGAACGGGTAAACGTAAATCGATTGTTTACCTTATCAGAATATAGAAAGACTAGGGGACATGCAATGAAGCTACAGGGTAAACTATTTAAGACTAATAAAAGAAAATATTTTTTCACTCAACGTGTAATCAAACTCTGGAATTTGTTACCGGAGGATGTAGTAAAGGCTGTTAGTGTAGCTGGGTTTAAAAAAGGTTTGGACAAGTTCCTGGAGGAAAGGTCCATAAGCCATTATTAAGAAGGGACCCAGGATATCAATGCTTGAACCAATACAAGCATTGTGGAACCTGTGTCCCTTGGGGAAACTGCTAGGTACGTTTGACCTAGATTGGCCACTGTTGGAAACAGAATACTGGGCTTGATGGACCTTGGTCTGACCCAGTATGGCATATCTTATGTTCTTATGTAATACCCCTAAAATAGCCCCACCATCCTAACAATCCACCCCACCCAAATTCTACACCCACAACTGTCCCACCACCCTACTAACTGCTCAAGCCACAAAATACCCCCATAACTGCCTCAATACAACACAAACTGCCTCCACCCTCAAAAACTACCCACCTGCAAACTACAAGCTGCATATGCTGCAATACTCTGCAAACTGGTCCCGCTTCCAAGAAACGCCTATCACCAAAACCGCCCCACCGCTCTGCAAACTTTGCCTGGTTCCAAATATTATCATTACCGGCAACTGCCTCATCCCCATATTGCTCAACCCCCAAAACTACCCTATTCACCTGACTTACCACCTTACAAACTGCCCCACCCACAAAACCTATCCCCACAATTGCCCCACACCTCCATAAACTACACCACAGCTGCCCTAACATCCCCAAACTACCCCACTCCTTCAAAACTACTGCCATGCAACTGCTCCACATCACCAAAGTGCTACCACCACCCACAAAACTACTCATCAAAACAACTCACATGTGCATATACATATAAACACACAAACATGCTAGCTGACAAAGATACACAAACACATACAAAATAGAGATATACACATAGAATCAAAACAGGCAAACAAACAAAACAGAGAGATATGCACCCAAGACATATACACACACATGCAACGCAAATCTAGATGGGTGTTTATGTCCACATAAACACATATGCACACACACACACATGCAGAGTGGTTGGAAAAATTCCATGAATCATGCTCTACATGCTTTCCCCACTTGCTTTTTAGATATGTTAGTGCAGGAGGAAGAACAAAAGAGGCATTGTAAGACTCATGGATGAAGGGGAAGAATATGTAGATGTTGAGGAGGAAAATGCAGAATTATTTAATTATTATTTCTGTTTTGTGTTCACAAATGGAGATTTGGTATATGACGGCAGATAAAGACCAATATGGTCCATCTAGTCTGCTCACTAAGGTGACTAAAGTGATTGTAACTACCGCTCTGTGCAAGTCCCCCCCCCCCCATGCCTTTGTTTAGGGTTGTACCCACTGCTTTGTGCAAGTCACTCCCTCTCTATACGTGTGTTTAGGGTTGTACCCACATCCGGGAGATGAACCTCAGACTACAAACATGAATAAGAATGGAAGGGAGATAGACCCTGAGCAGTTTTCCAAAGACGGTGTTCACTAGAAGCTGGCTAAACTAAACATAGACAAAGTGATGGGGCCAGATGGGGTACATATGAGAGTGTTGAAGGAATGTAGGGAAGTTTTGGTGGCTCTGTTATCTGACCCTTTCAATGCTTCTTAGAGTTGGGAGTGGTCCTAGTGGCACAAAGGCAGAAATAAAGAAGAAGCTGAGAACTACAGGGCTATTAGTCTGATGCTGGTAGCCAGTAAATTAATGAGAAGGTTGCTAAAAGAGAAGATAGTGCAGTTCCTGGAATACAATGCTCTACAGGATCCAAGGCAGCTTGATTTTACTGGAGGTAGGTCTTGTTAGATGAATTTGAACTGGGTGACCAGAGGAATTGAATCAGTTCCAAATAGAACATAAGAACATATGAAATGCTATGCTGAGTCAGAGCAAGATCCATCAAACCCAGTATCCTTTTTCCAGCAGTGGCTAATCCAGGTCACAAGTACCTGACAAGTTCCCAGAAAGGTTCATAGGTTCCATAATGGTTCTCCTGGGTTAAGCAGTGGATTTTCTGGGTCCTCTGTAAGAGAACTGCTCCATTATATAAACTGCTCCATTATATATCATATAAATTTGAAACAGGTTTACCACAGGGCTCAGCGCTTTCAGCTCTATTATTTAATATATACATAAAACCAGTTTGCAATATCTTTAAAAAATATGGAGTACTCTATCATCTATATGCTGATGATATTATGATGTACATCCCATTTACTATCCCTAACATACCGTTGCAACTCCTATCGGATTGTTTTAATGAAATAACTTTATGGCTAAATGCCCACAATCTTCAAATAAACCATTCAAAAACAGAAGTACTAATTGTCACTAAAAATCAGGATTATACCCCACCAACACATATAACACTTCAAAACCAGGAAATCAAAATAAAAACGAAGTGAGATACTTAGGAGTAATTATAGATAAACACCTCACGTTAGATACCCATATCAGAAACACCACAAAGAAAATTTACTTCAAACTCAAAATACTTAAACAGCTTAGACCACTTGTATACACACATGATTTTATCAGTATAATTCAAGCCACCATAACCCCCCACTTTGACTTTGCTAATCTTATATTATTAGGTACATCAAAACAAAACATTAAAAGACTTCAACTTGCACAAAATTCAGCAGCTAGGATTATAACGAAAACACACTCTCATCAACATATAACACCAATACTATCATCCCTTCACTGGCTACCAATTCAAAGCCGGATAACATACAAAACACTAATAACTGCATTTAAAACACTATTTGATATGGCACCTCACACATTAAGTAACTTAATTACTAAAGAACATTCAAAACCTACTCAAAGAAAAGGTCAATTAAACAAACTTAAAACCCCCAAAGATTTCATAAAAACAAATAAATCAACAAACAACAGAGCGTTCTCACATGCAGCCCCAATAGCCTGGAATTCCCTCCCAATTGAACTAAGGGGCATGTTTACTAAACACCGTTGCTGTGCGGGTTCCCGTTAGTGTGCTGGTGCCATATAAGGAGTGGGCGGGCCAGGCAGAAAAAAGAAAAAAACCGGACCGTACGTGTGTGCGTCGCGCTAATGTGCGGGGCCCACATTTGCGCGTGGGAAGGCTAAGTGGGGCGCTGCTGCATAACCAAACAACAGAGCCGTAGTACAACGGTGAAGACACTGACCTATGGTGCAGGGGCCAGGGGTTCAAACCCCCATTGTGCTCAATGAAAAAGACCAGCTGAGGCATCAACTTTTATGGGCAAAAATGGTGTAGGAGGTATATTGATTATGGGCGGCAGAAGGCGGCGCACTCTTTTTTTATACGGCATGAGGCGGCGCACTGTTCATTGTGGGCGGCAGATGGCGGCGCGCTGATAAAATGGGGCAACAGAAGGCGGCGAGCCTGTGGGCAGAAGGCGTCGCGCTGATGTGTGAGGGGGCAGCCCAATAGTGGGAGGGATAAGTGGCGTGCTGATGTGCAAATAGCAGGAATGGAGCCATAGCACAATAGTTAAGACACTGACCACTCGTGCAGGCATCATGGGTTCAATTCCCCACAGTGCCCATTGAAGACAGCTGGCTGAGGCATTATTTTAAGGGGCATGCCCATGTTGGGCGGCATAAGGCAGCGCGCTGTTAATATTACGCGGCAGAAGGCGGCACACTGCTAATTTTGTGCGCCACAAGACGGCGCGCTGATGGCTACAAGGCTGCGCGCTGCTGCTTAAGTACAGGAACAGAGCCACAGCACAATGGTTGTGACACTAACCAATGGTGCAGGGACCAGGGGTTCAATCCCTCACAATGCCCATTGAAAAAGACTTATTTATTTTCGCTTGCGCTCCAAAACTATGCTGCCCCTAAACTTTGGAATCCTTTTTCAAACAAAAACTGTACCAGATTAAATTGGCAAGGTCTCAGACTTCCCGACGCTTATATTGGCCAACTGTCAGCAAGCCAAAAGGACCGCGTCAACTTGCATCAACGACCTGTCTATTTTCTGGCCAGTTATTTTTATAATTTTTTATATTATTTTGTTATAAATATGTAACAGGTTTACACTCCTCAAAAGTATCTAAAATACATAATCATACAATATCACATCAAATCCTTTAACCTCTCTCTCTATCTATCTAAATGTCCTATTGACATATACTGTGCTTTAAACAATCTTCTTTACACAATCTTCTTTAGCAAATATAGTTTGACAAATTGAAATATTGACACTCCAAAAACAAATATTCCCAATCAGTAGATGTGTCTTCAAACTTTCTCCCAACGCTGTCTTAGTCGCACTCCTACGCGTTTCTCCCTCACGGGATTCTTCAGGGGAAATTATAGACAAGGTGCTCTCTGGGGAATGTCCTCATTGCTTTCACCGATAGAAAGTGTTGAATTAACCTTGGTCCAGAGATCTTAACTGCTTTCTACCGAAATCACTGACAAAAGATCCAACTTGCCGTGGTCTTCAGATCTGCACACAGGGTAAACGCTGCCCATGCCTTCTAAGATCCTCTTCACCTTTCAAAAAGAGTGTAAGATAGCTAGTTTCTGCACAAACACCATGGATATCCCAGTCAGGCTCAGCACCCCCTGGGAACCCCCACCAGGGCTCTCCCCTCCCCCCCAGCAGCAAACATGGTCCCCCCATCAAGAGATCCACACTGTACCTCCCTGCAAAGGTGGCAGTAGAGGGCAACATCAACCCCAGTCCTGCTCAGGAATGAACACCACCCCCACCCCACACACAGCCACAACACAATAGCAGACAGACATAGGACCAGAATAAGGTAAGCTGCACCCCACCACCAGATATTCCCCTGCAGCAAGCCAACAGCCACTGCACCCTGCAAGCCATTCCAGCAAGACACATACCAGCTACAAACAGTCTGCTGGTTAGTCCATAGTGCATGTTCCCAATGGAGACACATGCACCCAGAACTGGTCTACCAGCATACACAGCAAGCAGATAAATCATTGACTGGGCCCCAAATAGAAACCCATATCTATCACATGAGAGAAATACTGTATAGCACTATGGGGGTGCCTAGCCATGCTGTGGTCACTGCACAGTCAGGGTGAGCGTGATCTCCCAGAAGGACATGCTTTGGCCACCCTGTCTGTGTAGGTGGTGGCCGGACACTACAATGTCCCTGCCAGTGCCCTATGCCCGGTGCAGATGCATCCTGGCCAGGCTACCCTGTCCTGGCCATACCCATGGTACCTTGCACCTCATTATGCACATTGGCAGGCCAATACTGGCAACAGTGCTGGCAGTGTGGGCTGTGGAAGGGGCTTGCAGCCAACACCCACTGTATAGCCAGACACACACTTCCACACCTATGCCATCATGGAGCTACTATTGAGGAAGTAATTAGCCTTGCCCACCAAACCGGTCCTGAGCACGGCAAGGCATGGATATGGTACGCAGTACAGCTGGGGGTCACTCCCCAGGGTGGTAAACACCGTCAGAGGCCAGGCCTGGAGCACGCACTGCAAACGCCTAACAGATTGTTCGGATGGAGTCAACTAGCAGTATGTGCGTAACGTATGGATATCTAGCTGCCTGTGCTCCAAGCAAACGTCTCAGAGCTGTGTACCGTATACCTCAGGTGTAGGATGACATTGGTAAGTTATGCAAGTGCAAGTTTTGGGAGATGCATGCAGGGTCCAATGGTCTGCCTCTCCAGGAGACATTGGCCAATGAGGCCTGTGGGTGTGGGTGTGTCTGCCCTTGATGGCTGCTGCTTTACGGCACAGATTCCCAACTCCAGTCCAGGTTTGCATCACATTGTTCTGGTTTTCCTGCTGTCCCTCATGGATATGCATGAGCTACATCTACATACCATGGGTGTGGTGCATAGATATACAGCACAGGCATTTGTATGAGTGGCATCATGGAACCTGACTGGTGTGTGCCCCACCAGGACTGCATTTGGGTGATTCTGCTCTGGGTACTGGCCCTGTTCATGGTGTCTTTGCTCAGTGGGGTAAAAGATAGACGTATTGCCATTGCATATGTCCTCGCCAGGAAAGGTGTGCCCTTACTATCACTGTTTACTTGGGGGAAAAATATGTGAGCAAGATTGGCAGTTGCCCCAGTTGGGCTTTGAACCTGTGACCTTCTACTCTTGCATGCAGTGTCTGCGTGCACTGCACCACTGTGTAGCCACAGATTGGGTGGATTCCCTGGCATGTCCATGACTGTGGATCCGGCAGGGCCTGTCTGTTGCAGTCTGTTGCAGTGGACGGTGGCAGCCTGCACATGGCTAGGCCTCTGTCTTCTGTCGCTAGCAGCCACTGCCCCCTGCACCACATGTACTCGTCCACCAACATGCTGGCATGAGCTCCTCCCATAAAAAGCAGGTGACCTGATTGGAATGTGGCAGTACGGGACTGCATTTGGGGTACTTGGCTGTGGGTAATGCCCATTGTTGTGGTGTGTGTGCGTTGTTGGGTAAAATATGGGTGTTTTCCCCATGCTTATGTCCCCTGCAATACAGGGGTGTCTGCGCTATCTGTGTTTAGTGGTGGGTAAAATATAGGGACTGGGCTGGCAAGTGCCCCAGCTGGGCTTTGAACCTCTGGTCCTAGAGGTACTGACTCTGTCCGCTGCACCACACTATGGCCACAGAGACAGTGCAGCCCCTGGAGGTAGTAAGCCTGGCAGGATGGAGTCACAAACCCTGCTCTATGCAATTTTACTGTGGGCATATGCACCCTGTCTGGTGACAAACGTGCACATAAACCACTGAAATGACCACGGGAACTGGGGGAAACAATATCACCACGCTGGGCAACAGTGATATTAATGGGCAACCATAGCAAACACTCCCAGGACAGCTCCACAACAGGATATGTTGTTTGGAAGAGTCTCCGCTCCGTAAACCCTTCCAAAATTCATTTCTTTTTTCTGGAGCTTTGTTGGGTGTGTTTTCTGTATTTGCCCATCACTATAACTGTTCCCCAGCTGAATTACTATTTTTAATAGTTCTGTTGTGGTCATTTCCTATTTTTATGTGCACTTTTGTGCTGTGCACATGTATCACACTGCTCACTTTTTGCTGGTTTCCCCGGTTTTCCTGTACATTGCGGACGTAAATGGTTTCTCTTCCCTTTAAATGCTTTCTACCGCGAGTGTTTCACTCGCGGTAGTTTTTACATGCAAATTCGGGCCCGATACTGTGCGGGGACCCTCTCCCCTCCCACTCTCCACCCATTGACCCCGTCCCTCCGCCCCTCCGGAGCCTTCCTCTGCCCTCCTTTAGCCGTTCCACGCCTCTATCGGACATTTGCGGGCCCGCACTTGTACGGGGCCCGTTAGTGTGCCGCGTACCTGTGCAGGGGTGACACGCACGTGTGCGGAGCGTTTAAACGCGTTTATGCGCGTTTCAGTGGCGCGTTGTCGTGCGCTATTTTGCGGCGCGCAAATTTGCGGACTTTAGTAAACATGCCCCTAAGAATGTTAACAGAGATTAATGAATTCCGCAAAAAATTGAAAACCCACCTTTTTACAATACACTACAATAGTATAGACCAGCCCTCAAAAGATTTAGATAAAGGCTAATCAGTTCTTGTCTAACATCTTACTATAATAGAAAAAGATAACCCTCCCCATCTGCACCTGAACTACTCATTACGATTATACCCCACATAATACGCATATGTATATAATGCATATAATGTTGCACTGTTCTGTGCTAATCTGTTCTACATTTTCTGTTTTCTTTACATTGTTTATTGTTATATGACGTTATATGTAAAACAAACTATGCTTTGTTGACTGTTGTTATTTGTGAACCGCAGCTGATCTCTGGAAGCTGTGGTATATAAGTGCTTGTTAAATAAATAAAATAAATAAATAAATAAATAAATTATAAGCTCTGCTTGACACTTTGAATCTGCTTGCTTTTATGAGTAAATCTGCTTGCTTTTTGTCAGTCCTGTCTACCTCTCTCTCTATTTATTTATCATTGTTAATGTGTTCTTTTACCTCATTTGTACCTTTTGCACTATTGTTCAGCTTTTCTCATCTTTCTCTTGCTCCTCTCCATAACTAACTGCAACTTTCCTTCTACTATGTGGTCTGTCTGTGGAGGTCAGGTTAACATGTAGTTCAATACCTATCCTAACTCTGTCTCCATTGCTGCAGAGTTTAAAGCTTTTCCTGTCTCTGCTCTAATCTACCAGAGTGACTAACTCGCCCCCCCCCTTCCCCCGCTGAGGTATTTTATAGCCCCATTTCCTATCCTATCTTCTACAAGGGTTTAGTTCCCTTTGCTTCTCTGGGAAGAGAAAAGCTCCTGTAAAAGTTCTGTTTGGCATTTTGAATCTGCTTGCTTTTCTGAGTGAACCTGCTTGCTTTTTGTCAGTCCTTCTGTCTCTCTCTATATATTTATTTATGTATCATTGTTAGTGTGCTCTCTTACCTCATTTGTACCTTTTGCGCTATTGTTCAGCTTTTCTCAGCCCTCTCTTGCAACTTTCCTTCTACTATCTGGTCTGTCTGTGGAGGCCAGGTTAACATTTAATTCAATACCTATACTAACTCTGTCTCCATTGCTGCAGAGTTTAAAGCTTTTCCTGTCTCTGCTCTAATCTGCCTGAGTGACTAACTCCTCCTCCCCTGCTGAGGTATTATATTGCCCCTTTTCCTGTTTTCCACATGCATTTAGCTCTGTTTGCCTCTCTCTCCTCTGGGAAGAGAACTACTCCATTGCAAATTCTGCTTGGCACTTTGAATCTGCTTGCTTTTTGTGAGTCCTGTCTGCTTCTCTTTATATATTTATTTATTTATTTATTTATCATTGTTAGTGTGCTCTCTTACCTCATTTGTACCTTTTGCACTACTGTACAGTTTTTCTCAGCTGAACAACTGTATTCCTCCCCCTCCCGGCACTCCGTCTCTTATAGCTGTCATCTGTTCATTACCTCGCTTATTCACATGTGCACATAATCCCCTGTGATCTGTCTCCCACCTATCCTTATTTCTTCTGGCCTCTGTTCTCCTTTCCATCTCTCTTCTATGGCTCATCATCACTTTGTCTTCCTATTCTTCACACTCCCTAATTGTCTCCCCTCCTACCAATACCTTCACTCCTCCCCTCCTTATCTCCCCCCTTACCATACTCATTTCCCCATCCATCCTGTCCTTTATTCTGTCATCAGCTTTCAAGTTTCACCCTTTCTCCCTCTCATTCAGCCATCTCCTCTCTCTCTAAGACAGCGGTTCTCAACCTGTGGGTCGCAACCCCCATGGGGGTCGCCACAGGATTTAGCGGGGGTCGCCTCGCTCCACCGTTAAAAAAAAAAAAAGCAAACTCACCACCTCCCTTCTAATGCAGCTGTGGCTCCCTGTCTCTTAGGAAACCGTGGCTGTGCCTGCGAAACTGTTGTCTGTCCCCTCCTCCCCTCTCCCTGTCTGCCTGCTACTGCCCTGCTGTTCTTCTACAGCCGCAGCTCCCTGTCTCTTAGGGAACCGCGGCTGTGCCTGTAAAACCATTGCGGAGCCTTTCTGTCTCTCGACGGGCTCCGTGCAGCATTGTCCCGCCTCCAAAGGAAGTTGTTTACCACTCCCTTTAGAGGCGGGACAATGCTGCACGGAGCCCGCCCATTGAGAGACAGAAAGTCTCCACAACGATTTTACAAGCACAGCTGTGGTTCCCTAAGAGACAGGGAGCCGCGGCTGTAGAAGAACAGCAGGGCACAGTAGCAGGCAGACAGGGAGAGGGGAGGAGGGGGCAGGGAATCTGCAATGGGGCTGACATGAGGGAGGGAGGGAGGGAGGGGGTTGACTGACATGGGGGGATGGATGGAGGGATGGGGGCTGACATGGAGGGAGGGCTGACATGGACAGAGGGGGGACTGACATGGATGGATGGATGGATGGATAGAGAGAGGGGGGCTGACATGGACAGGGGGGCTGACATGGAGGGATGGATGGAGGGAGGGGGGCTGACATGGAGAAAGGGGGGCTGACATGGAGGGAGGGAGGGAGGGGAGGGATGACATGGATGGAGGGAGGGGGCTGACATGGACAGAGGGGGGACTGACATGGAGGGAGGGAGGGAGGGAGGGGGCTGACATGCACAGGGGGGCTGACATGGAGGGATGGATGGATGGAGGGAGGGGGCTGACATAGACAGGGGGGCTGACATGGAGAGAGGGAGGGCTGACATGGAGGGAGGGAGGGAGGGGACTGACATGGACAGGGGGGCTGACATGGAGGGAGGGAGGAGGGGGCTGACATGGACAGAGGGGGCTGACATGGAGGGGGAGCTGACATGGACAGAGGGGGGACTGACATGGAGGGATGGATGGATGGATGGAGGGAGGGAGGGAGGGGGCTGACATGGACAGGGGGGCTGACATGGAGGGAGGGAGGGCTGACATGGACAGAGGGGGGCTGGGAGGGAGGGAGGGGGGCTGACATGGACAAAGGGAAGATACAGGGGGACATACTGGACAGACGGGGATAAATGCTGGACAGAGGGGAGAGACAGTGTGGGTTAGGATTATAATGGGCAGATGGGGGGTTGGCTAGGACTGATAATGGGTTGATTAGGGAAGGCTAGGACTGGGAATGGACTGATCAAGGGGGGTTGGGACTGGTAATGTGCTGATAGGGGGGTAGGACTGGTAATGGACTGAAGGGGGGCTAGCATTGGAACTGAGCTGGTCGGGGAGTAGGACTGGAAATGGGATGATTAGAGGAGGCTAGGACTGGTAATGGGCTGATGGGGGGGGGGGGGGTAGGACTGTTAATGGGCTGATCAGGGGAGCCTAGCACTGGTAATGGGGTTGAGGAGGGACTAGTACTGAAAATGAGCTGATTAGGGGAGGCTAGGATTAGTAATGGGCTGATGGGGGGGTAGGACTGGTATTGGGCTGATTAGGGGAGGCTAGCACTGGTAATGGGGTTGAGGGGGGACTAGCACTGGAAGCGAGCTGATTGGGGGGGCTTCAACTGGGAATGGGCTGATTGTGGGGAGGGGAGGATAGAGCTGCTGGCCCTGGAAGAAAACTGGGGGCTAAGGCTACAAATGGGCTGATACGAGAGGATGGGAGAATGGAACTGGAAAGGAGTGGATCTGAGAGGGGCTGCCATGGTATTTGTACTAGAAGGGACTGATCAGTGGGGAAGGAGGGGGACTGGAAGGGAATGGACACCAGTGGCAGTCATGGAAATGCAAGTTGACATTGGAAGGTACTGAGAATGAGGAGTGGAAAGGGGCTGATACTGGGGAGGGTTACTGGGACTGGAAATAGGCTGATGGAAAGAAGTGAAGAAAACGAAAGGAGAGATAAGAAATGGCAGATGGACCATAGACCACAGAAAGAGAGCTAAGAGAAGACAGGAAAGCAGAAGCCTCAGATCGGGACCAGCATGATCAGAGAAGAAATTGGTCAGACAACAAAGGTAGAAAAAATAATTTTATTTCATATTAGTGATTTGACTATAAAATCATCATAATTTTGAAATCAAATATTGTTACTTAATTATTGTGGTTTAAATAAGTAAATTTTATAAATAAAAACATATTACAAAGGCCTATAATATATTAATAATTCAACAAATGATTATAGCGACAATGCGTTAACGGTAAAGGAAGAGAGACGCATTTGATTTTATCATTGGGGGTCACCACAAGTTGACCAATGGTAAAAGGGGTCACGGTACAAAAAAGGTTGAGAACCATTGCTCTAAGACAACCTCATCCTTGTTACCGCCATGCTGTCTCTTCTCTGATCTGAACTCTTCTACTCCTTCTCCTTCTCTCATCTGGAGATATCAATCCTAATCCTGGCCCACCTAGACTTTTGTCACACTCTGAGAAGAGATCTTCACGCAATACCACTAATCTTATTCATATCCCTCTCCTTTCCCCTCCCTCTCTCCCTTTCTCATGTGCCTTGTGGAATGCACATGCCTTCTCAAACTTAATTTTACTCATGAACTCTTTATCTCTAATACTCTCCATCTTCTTTCTCTGAGTCCTTGCTCCTCCCAGAAGATACTGCATCAGTCACTGTTCTCTGTCATGGCGGTTATTAGTTCTCCTACATGCCTCATCCCACTGGCTGTGGTGGTGGTGTTGGGCTTCTGCTTTCTTCTTCCTGCCAATTCCAACCCTTCCTGCTGCCTCAGTCTCACTCCTTTCCCTCCTTTAAAGTCCACTCCACCCACCATTTCATGCCACTACCTCTCCTGGTAGCTATTATTTATCGACCTCCTGACAAGTCCACCTCTACCTTTCTCATTGACTTTGACTCATGGCGTTCCTTCATTCTGGATTCCTCTCCCCTTCCCCCCAACACACTCTTATTCTCAGGGATTTTAACATTCATGTTGATCACCCCTCTGATCCTTATGCCTTAAAGCTCCTTTCCCTTACCTCCTCATTTGACCTCCAGCTTTGCTCTACTGCCCCCACTCACCAGTATGGCCACTGCCTTGACCTCACATTTTTCTCTAATTGCTTACCCTCAAACATCTTTCCTTATCTGACCATCACCTGCTAAGCTTCACTCTCCATCACCTATTGCCTCAGCCTTGTCCTGTCTCCTCCATCCTCTTTAGAAATCTTCATGCTATTGACCCTTTGGCTCCCTCCTCTGCTGTTTCATCACCTCTTTCCTCCACGTTGTCATCTGAGTCTATTGATGAGGCAATATCTTCCTATAAAGCTGTACTCTCTTCTGCTCTGGATGTTCTTGCTCCACCCATGCCATATCCTGTGAGGTGTACTATACCCCAGCCCTGTCTTTCTTCCACTGCCCGCTATCTACATTCCTGGGCCCATTCAGCTGAGTGTGCTTGGCTCAAATCCTGTTCCCTTGCAGACTTTCTACACTTCAAATTCATGCTAGTCTCTTTCCAGTCAGCCATAGCACTCGCCAAAGAAGACTATTAAGTCCATCTGACTAACTTTCTTGTCTCTGACCCTCATCGTCTCTTTACTACCCTAACTCTCTGCTCAAGGTGCCTTTGTCTCCCCCCCCCCTCCCATTCTGACCAAACCCTGGCTGACTATTTCCATGACAAAAGCCACAAGATTACCCTCCAATTCCCCACAAAGTCAGCTACTTCACCTTCTCCCCCTCTTCCCCCTCTTTACTCCCAACTTTCCCCCTCTACCTCCGCTACCCTTTCTTCTTATTCTTTGATCTTTGAGGAGAAAACCACACACCTTCTTTCCTCCTCCACACTCACTACCTGCTCCTCTGATCCTATTCTCACTTATTTCCTAAGCCTCATTTCCTCCACTGTTGTCCCTTTCATCTCTCATATTCTCAACCTATCACTCTCCACTGCAACTGTCCCTGCAGCCTTCAAGCATGCTGTAGTTATAGCTCTCCTCAAGAAACCCTCACTTGATCCTACCTGTCTTTCTAACTATCGACCTATCTCCCTCCACCCCTTTGTTTCTAAACTACTTGAAAGTGCAGTTTACCGCCTTTACCTTGACATTCTCTCCTCTCAAGCCCTCCTAGATTCTTTAAAATCTGACTTTCATCTTTTACATTCTACTGAAATGGTTCTTACCAAAGTCTCCAGTGACTTGTTCCTGGCAAAATCCAAGGTCATTTACTCAGTCCTCATCCATCTTGACCTCTCTGCTGCTTTTGGCACTGTTGACCACAACCTTCTCCTTGATACCCTGTTCTTGCTTGGTTTTAAGGGCTCTGTACTATCCTGGTTCTCCTCTAATCTCTTCCATCACTCTTTCAGTGTTTGTTCTGGTGGATCCTCTTTTGCTGCTATCCTGCTCTCAGTTGGTGTACCCCAAAGATCTGTCTTGGATCCACTCCTTTTCTCTCTATACCCAGTCCCTTGGTACACTCATCTCTTCCCATGGCTTTCAGTACCATTTTTGCTGATATCACCCAGATCTACCTCTCTACACCTGAAATCTCTCCAGCAATCCAGACCCAGATACCTGCCTTCCTTTCTGACATTGCTGCTTGGATTTCTTACCACCACTTGAAATTGAACAAGGACAAAACTGAGCTTCGTATTTTTCCCCATAAAACCTTCTCTCCCCTTCCTCCTTTCTCAGTCTCTGTGAAAAACTCTCTACTCCTCCCTGTTTCCTCAGCTTGTAACCTTGGGGTCATCTTTGACTCCTCTCTTTCTCCACACACATCCATCTGATAGCTAAGACCTGTCGTTTCTTTCTCTATAACATCAGCAAAATCCACCCATTCCTTTCTGAATACACTACTACTAATACACTTATCCACTCTTTAATCACCTCCCATCTTGACTATTGTAACCTACTCCTTGCTGGTCTCCCACTGAATCATTTCTCTCCCCTTCAATCTGTTCAACACTCTGCTGCACGACTAATCTTCCGCCAGCCTTGTCATGCTCATATTATCCCTCTTCTCAAGTCACTTCATTGGCTCCCTATCCATTTCTGCATCCAGTTCAAACTTCTCCTGATGACCTATAAATGCATTCACTCTGTGGCTCCTCATTACTTTTCCTCTCTTATAACTCCCTCCACCCCTCCACAGAAAATCCACTCTTCTGGCAAATTGCTTCTGTCTGTGCCCTTCTCTGTATTGCTAACTCCAGACTTCACTCCTTTTACCGTGCTGCTCCTTATGCCTGGAACAAACTACCTGAGGCTGTATGTCAGGCACCTTCTATGGCCATTTTCAAATCCAGGCTGAAAACTCATCTCTTCACTGCCGCTTTCGGATCTTGGCTTACCTGATCTCTTTTGTGTTTCCTTACCATTCCCCCTAGATGTATCCACGTTTACACCTGCTGTGTTGTCCGCTTGACTAGATTGTAAGCTCTGAAGAGCCCAGGGACTGTCTCTGACATGTCTGTGCAGCGCTGTGTATATCTTGTAGCATTATACATATGCTCAGTAGTAGTAGTAGTAGTACTTTCCTCCAGGAACTTTTCCAAAACTTTTTTTTTTTTTTTTTAAACTTTTATTTTCATTTTGCAACAAACAAAAGAAACAACACACCAAAGGAGACAAAACAAGTATACAATAAAGAAAAGTAAACCCAATTACCCCCCACCCCCACGCTTCTTCTCTAGCTGATTATGTCAGCATGTGAGCGCTTCCAAACAACAGTGATTATACATCAAAACAATCAAAAGAGGATCTGCGATACAGAATAATCATGGGACAAAGATATATACAAATTTAGACAGTCAGATGAGAGCATTGAGCAGAATGTACATAGTCATTGAGCATCTTCCATTTAGACCGATGATGAGGAGTCTGAATGGGGGAAGCAAACATACGAGGTATTTGTTCATATTTACTGTAGAGACAGACATGATTCCACCATTCATTGGGGCTCAGCTGAGAGCTATTTTTCCAGTATTTCGTGATTAGGGAAATAGCAATGCCAAGCATAAAGTCCAAAAGGAAGTAAGCCGTTTTTGGAAGAGAGGGGATCCCCGCAGCTGAGCGAAGTCCCACTATCCTCCAAGAAAGGGGCTCTTGAAAGTGCAAAATAGACTGGATACGACCCCAGACCCGACGCCAGTAATACTGTAGTGCGGGGCATTCATACATAACATGAGGTAGTGAACCAATGGCCGCATGGCATGTCCAACAACTATTGCCCTGAGTAGTGTTCCATTTGGCTAATCTGTCAGGAGTGTAAAAACACCGGTGGGCTAGAAAGAAGAGTGTCTGAGTGAGTGAGGCGGATCGGGAGACCCGTGTCACTCTACTCCAGACAAGGCTCCATTGCTCCGGGGTCAAAGTCACATGCAATTCTCTCTCCCATGCTTTCTGCGCTATAGGGGTATCTCTAATTATAGCATTACATAAGGTTTTGTAGAAATTGGATGCTACACCCGGTGAACTACCGATAGATCGGATAGTCTCCAACCAACCTTGTGTAGGGGAGGCCGATGGCGGGAGCACCTTAGCACTCCGAAGGCAATGCTGAAGTTGTACCAACTGAAAATAGTGTTTCGCTGGGAGACCAAATTCAATTTGCAATTCACTAAATGTTTTCCAGCGACCTTCATGGAACAACTGACTAGGGATCCAAATGCCCCTAGTGTACCAGGGGCTCCACGCCATCGGCTTATTTTGTATTCGAAATCGAGTGTTATACCAAAGTGGGAGCTTGTCTAACGGACAGAGTCGGGAGTCTAAAGAGTGCATAAGATTATTAAAGGCACCTAAGGTGTCTAAAAGCATTGGTGGAAAGTGGGAATCTGATGGGAGAGTCATACCAGGGAGAAAAGTAAGAGGAATCGGTTTGCAAAGGTCCTCTTCTATGTCTAGCCACACAGGTCTACTCGGTACTGGATCTTCCAGCCAGCGAGCGCCTTGTTTGAGAAGAAAAGATTGATGATACTTCAGGAAATCAGGGAATCTGACACCCCCATTTTCCTTATCTGCTTGCAGCTTATGTTTCGCTATCCTAGGTGTCTTGTTTTGCCACAAGTATCTAGTCAGAAGGCCCTCTATATCTTTATATATACGTCGAGGGAAGAGACAGGGCAACATTTCTAAGATATAATTCACTTTCGGAACAATCATCATTTTTATGGTTTCTAATCGACCCCACCAGGTAAGTGTTAAAGGAGTCCAGCGGTGAGTAAGCGCCCGGACTTTAGAGGTTAAGTCTTTGGCATTGAAGGAGATAGTGTCTTCCAAAGGAGAACAATAGTGAACCCCAAGGTATTTAACCATGCGAGGTTGCCATAAAAAGGGGAAGGGTTGCATATCTGCCTGATGAAGCAAAGGATTTAATGGAAAGGCTACCAATTTGGTCCAATTTATCTTATAACCGGACAATTGTGAGTATTTACCAATTTGCTCTAGGACAGCCGGTACTGAGTCTATAGAGACAAAAAGCATAAGGTCATCAGCATACGCTGAAATGTTGATTTCCCTATGGGTGAAGGGGACTCCATGAATCTCCTCCGATTGCCGGATTAGTAAAGCCAAGGGTTCAAGTGCAAGATCGAAGAGAAGTGGAGACAGTGGGCATCCCTGGCGAGTGCCGCGTTGAAGGGGAAAAGGCTGAGACTTTAAAGCATTGGCACATATACTGGCTGTAGGCTGTGCGTACATGGTGCGAAGACAACGGAGAAAACCTTCCCAGAATCCGTACCAGCGGAGGACTGCAAACAGGAAGGGCCACTCTAAGCGATCAAAGGCCTTCTCAGCATCAAGTGAGAGGCCAACAAATGGGCGATCAAGATTAACTGCGGTAGTCAGTACATGGCATAGAGTCCGAGCATTGTCGGCAGTTGATCTACCAGGAATGAAACCGCATTGATCTGGGTGTACTAAGGTAGGCATCCTATCCGAGAGCCGGGTAGAGAGAATGGTGGCAAATATTTTATAGTCCGCGTTTAGGAGGGAAATTGGACGATAATTAGCTGCTAGTTGCGGGTCTCTCCCCTCTTTCTCAAAAACTACTACATTTGCCATGGAAAAGGACCCAGAAGGAGAACCCTCCTCGGCCAGAGCAGAAAAATAAATTTTCAAAAATGGAGCTAAGTCAGCGTGAAAAGTTTTGTAGAATTCAGCAGGGAGACCGTCTGGGCCTGCGGCTCGACCTGAGGCACATTTCTTGATAGCAGAATGAATTTCTGAGACAGTAAATGGTGTGTCCAAGGCCACTCTATCTTCGTCAGATAGGGTCGGTCTTTGTACCCCTGAAAGTAAGCGTTCAAATACATCTGGCTCAAAATCACATTCAGATTGATAAAGCCGAGTATAAAAATCACGAAAGAGTTCTAAGATTTCGGTATCTTTAGTGACCAAGCCCCCCCCCGACGGATTACGGAGGGCGGTAACACGCTTGGCTTCCTTTTGACCTTTTAGGGCATTTGCTAATAATTTGCCAGCACGATTATTTTCCCGATAATATAGCCCTTGTTGTGATTCGATATTTTTAACAGCAGCAGTGTACAAAAGCTGATTGTATTGAAAACGCAAGCGTTGTAAACGGAGTAAAATACATGGGTCAGTACGGGACGTGAGGAGACGCTCCCCAGCTTGTATCTGCTGCTCTAGAGTCAGTAAATGCTGCTTTCTTTGTTTCCCCTGCCGAATTTGATAGCTAGTTATAGTGGCGCGGATAGAGGCTTTAAAACCTCCCACCAAGCCCAGCTCGCTGTGTCATGGGGTGAGTTAAAATGAAAATAATCTTGGATAGCGGCCTTTATATCAACCTGAAAATCTTTTTGACCCAGTAGGGATCTATCAAAAAACCAAGCTCGGGGAGAATCGTCCCGCGCAGTGACACGTAATGATAAAGATATGGCAGCATGATCTGAAATATGGAGAGGATGAGTCCTAGTCGTGTCTACTTGAGAAATCAGTGCTTTGGAAATGAGAAAGAAATCTATTCTAGATTGGGAGTGATGGGGGGCAGAAAAGAAAGTGAACTCTAAGTCGGAGGGGTGAAGTAGCCTCCATATATCTACCAGCGCAAGATCTTGCATCAGAGCTGTAAGGGTAGCAAGACTCTTGGGTGGACTACTCGTTCTAGGCGGCTGTCTATCTATCAGAGGGTCTAACACTTGATTAAAATCACCACCAAGTATTAAGGGAGTATTGGCAGAGGCCTGTGCCAACTGCGCAATACTTGCATAGTAAGCAGGGTTGTCTACATTCGGGGCATAAATGCAAATACATGTAAATTCACTATCTCCAACCTTAAGATGTACGCGGGCCCATCTACCCTCCTTGTCAGCGCTAGTATCAATTACAGTAGCTTGCAAAGATTTCTTAACCAGAATGGCTACCCCGCACCGTTTGGAAACGGCGGGAGAATAGGCAGCCACCATGTAAGGCTTAACATTGAGTTTCAGTGTTTCAGCAGAGTTTAAGTGCGTTTCCTGAAGAAACGCTAAATCAGCATGCTCATGGCTAAGATAGCTAAGGATTTTCTTTCTCTTGATTGGACTATTAATGCCCTTTACGTTGAGTGATAAGATTTTACATAAAGCCATTCAGACAAGTTAAAAATTCTGAGTATGATAGCGCACATAATTTCACAATGTCCCTCATATTGACTGTATCTGGCTGTACATATGGCATAAAAGAAAATAAGCTTAGATAATACAATGAAGCGCCCCACATGAAAAAAGAAAAACCGCAGCGCGGTAGAGAAGAAGCAGAACCCCAAAAATTACTGGCGACCATGTGTCTGCGGGGAGAAGCCCCGGAGAAGGCCGAAATTGAAAAAACACATAACCTGTAGGACTGTGCGTGCTCCGAATCCGACCGAGGCATACATCATGGAGGGATAGGAGACCACATAACAAAAGTCATAGAAAGAAAGAAAGAAAGTCCAGGCAGTCTCTGTACTGAACTATGACCGCCGCATCGGGCCCTTCAAAATGGCGGACAGAGCCGGCAAATAAAAGTCCAAGTCATTGGATTAGCGCATCTGCTCTGCTTCTTTGGAGTCTAAAAATGTTGATAGTAGATCAGGATCTTCGAATGTCCTGGTTTGATTGTGGAGAGTCACTCGGAGCTTCGCGGGATACAACAGGCCAAAGCGAGCCTGTAGCTGTTGAAGTCGAGGGCGAAAAGCAAGGAGTTTCTTCCGTCGGTCGACTGTAGGCTTTGCCAGATCAGGGAAGAAGGAGACTTTGTGACCTTCAAATTCCAAATGATGGTTCGCCCGGGCAGCATTTAAAATTTGTTCCACTTGTTGATATCGTAGCAAGCGAAAGATAATAGGCCGGGGGGTCGTTCGGTTGAGCGCCATGTGGGTAGGAACACGGTGTGCTCGATCGATTTCCAGTTCTTTATGAAAGGTGATCTTCAGCAAGGAGGGAAGAGTTTTGAGCAGGAATTCTCTCATATCTCCCGCTTCCACCCCCTCCGGTATTCCAATGAGCCTCACATTGTTGCGACGGGCTCGATTATTGCTATCTTCTAACTCCTTTTGAAGATTCTGTATCTGGCGCTCAGCCTTGTCCAGTGTGCCCAAGCGCACCGCGTGCGAATCGAGGACCCCCGCCATATTGTCCTGCCGTAATGAGAGACCTTCAAGTCGGTCCTGGAGCACTCCAAAGTCTTCTCGCATGGCTCTAAGCGCTTCTCCATTGGACTGCAGCAATTCCTTCACGCCGCGTATTTCCTCTAGAATCTCCAGGTGCATTTCGGGGTTCTCCCGAAATGGAACCATCTTCTGTGGGGAGGACACCTCTGTTTTGGAGCGTTTTCCGTGAGAAGAAGAAGGAGACCCGAAGTCCAAGCGCGCTGGTTTATGGGCCGCCATCCCCCCCGAGGTACCCCGGTCAGCCCGGAGCGAAATAGTAAGTTTGTATAGGTATTATGTCAGGATTCTAAGTAGGCCTCTCGGGAGCTTCAGCGCGAAGCGTCTTACCCACTGGACATCAGGCTCCGCCCCCCCTTCCAAAACTTTTTTAAACCCAGCTACACCAGCAGCTTTTACTACATCCTCCGATAATGAATTCCAGAGTTTGATTACTTGTTGAGTGAAAAAAATATTTTCTCTTTCTCTTAAATGAGTAACATTTTAGCTTTATTTAAATGTGTTACATTGTACTGTAGCTTCATTGCATGTCCCCTAATCTTTCTACTTTTTGATGGATAAAAAACCTATCTACTTTTACCCGTTCTACTCCATTCATTAATTTATAAACCTCTATCATATATACCCTCAGCCATTTCTTTTCCAAGTTGAAGAGCCCTAACCTTTTAAGCCTCTCCTCATGGGATATCTTTCCATTCCCTTTACCATTTTGGTGGCTCTTCTCTGTACCTTTTCTAATTCCGCTATATCCTTTTTAAGATACGGCGACCAGAATTGCACACAATAATCAAGGCGTGGTCACACCATAGAATGATAAAGAGGCATTATAATATTCTTGGTTTTATTCTCTATTCCTTTCCTTATGATTCCTAGCATTCTATTTGCTTTCTTGGCCTCTGCTGCACACAGGATGGAGGGTTTCAACGTATCATCCATGATGACGCCTAAATCTTTTTACTGGGTGCTGGTTTCTAAAGTGGAACCTTGCATCATGTAGCCGTAGTTTGGTTTGTTCTTTCCTAGGTACATAACTTTGCACTTGTCCACATTAAATTTCATCTGCCATTTGGACATTCTGTCTTCCAATTTATCAAGGTCCTCTTGCAATTTTTCACAGTCCTCTTGTGTTTGTGCCTTTGAATATGCTGCAGAGCGGCTTTTACAAGGTTTGCAGGGCTGTAAACTGTGTAAATGCCTTTTGAATATTGGGCCCATAGAGTTTGTCCTTGCTTTTCAGTCTGTTCTTGAAAGTTGTAACCATTTTCAAGTCCCAAAACCCCTGAGGAAGGCTCCTACCAGCCATTCCATGGTGACTTTCATTGCACTGCTCCTTTGCACTCTGCCTTGTGACTGCTTTGTTTTGTTTGCATTCCATAATGAGTGCAAATAATTTTCTCCAATGAGAAAATTGGCCATTTAGCCCTACTCTCTGTTTTCTATCTTTTAACCAGTTCCTGATCCACAAAAGTACACTGCCTCCTATCCCATGACTTTTTAATTTCATCCAGGGTCTCTCATGAGGGACCTTCTCAAAGGCTTTCTGAAAATCCAGATACACTATATCGACTGGCTCATGTTTGTCTACCTGTTTATTCACATCTTCAAAAATGAATAACAGATTGGTAAGGCAAAACCTTCCTTTGCTAAATCCTCATTGGCTTTCTCCCATTATTTATTATTTTTTATTTATTTATGCTTATATACCACACTTTTACAATCAGCGCGGTTTACATGATAACAACATCATACAGAGAACAGGTATAACATTACATATAAAAGGTATATTATAATAAATTAATAACTTTACTAGAGTATTAAACTATGACTGTACATGTTCAGTAATTTTAGTCTTTATAATGGTTTCTACCATTTTGCCGGTAGTGATGTCAGGCTCACCGGTCTGTAGTTTCCTGCATCACCCCTAGAAACCTTTTAAATAATTGCCATTATATTGACCATTCTCCAATCCTCAGGCATTGCAGATGATTTCAATGATAGCTCAATTCTACACCTGTGAGGCCTTCTTGCTTCTGTGGTGCAGAATCAAATCCTAATGAGCCCATCCTGCTCGGGGCCATCCAGATGACCTGGATGTGCCCCTTAGGGAATTCCGACTCCACGTGCTTTATCTTGATTAGATTGTAAGCTCTGATGAGCAGGGACTCTGTCTTGCATCTAGATGTACAGCGCCGAGTATGCCTTTTAGCACTATACAAATGATTAATAGTAGTAGTAGATGCTGCCTGTTTGTGTGCAGGGCAGGAAGGGGAAAATATACAAGGGGAACTGAGGATCTCTCTTTGGAAAGGAGAGTAGGTTATGGTCAGTTATGCCAAAATCATGGTGGAATGGGAAAGGGGGAGCCCGGGGTTACCAGATTTACGTATGTACAACATTGCCACTTTGCTGTGGTGGATCCAGGAGGCACACAGGGAATGGACCAGTTGCACACCTGCAGGTCTCCAGGGTGCCTGGAGTGGACTATATGGGTTTTTTTTGCATGCTGCAGGCACCAAGGACATGAGGTCAGAAGATAAGGTCTGGGGCTCAACTGTTAGATCCCTTTCTCAAAACCTAGGATTGGTGGCATGGGAAGGTGGGAGGAAACAGAGGGTGATACCCTTTTTTGTATGTTATTAGGAAATCCTGAGTTTCACCAGGGCTGGAGGGGTCATATTTCTCCCTCTGTGGTAAGAGAGGATGCAGGTATATAGATCAGCTATTGGATGTGGGTTCCACTGGCTTCCCCACTTTTTGAACAGGTGAGGAGGAACTGTAATTTGACCAGCATGCACTATATGGCCTATTTGCAGTGAATCAACCACACACACAATGCAATTAATAAACCAATATATAAAAAACATTTCTACATAAAACAAAAAGACTCATAATTTTACAAATGATACTATGAAAATGTTTAAATTATTTATTGATTAATCAAATCTATTTTCATCATTTACAAAACCTAAATGTAGGGAGAATTACATACAGACTAAGAAATTTACACACAAAAAAACACAAAACAATCACCAATCTAATACCACATAACATATACACATACTATCCACAATACCCTCAAAACTTTCCAAAAACGTTTCATATAGTTCATAATTTATAATCCATAATTCATAAAATCACACATATGAATACATTCAATCTCATATGATTATTTCACAATACATATATTGCACATCCAACGTTAGGCCATGGTTGCAGTGGACCATCCAATTCTGCTGCCTATGAAATTGATCAGGAGATATGTTACATACATGGATTTCTATAAAACCAGACAGCCAGTGTGACAAAAATGGTTATAAAAGCCACATAAAGAAGCTAATAAATAGTGCTGAGCGGTTCTTTTGCCCTGAAGACTAAGGGGAAGATTTATTGAAGTTTGTTCAGTTGCTGGGATAGGTAGGTTCATTGATAAATCAGGACCAATTATTGCATTGGAAAAAAACCTTTGAATCATCTGCCTTTATTGCTTCTAAACTTAAAAGCTGTTTGAAGAACAAAGCAAAAGAGAAAAAAATGAAATAGGAAAATTAGCCTAAGCAAAAGTAAATTAACTGCTATGCTTCACTGAAGAGGTCTGTCATTATGATGTATGCTGTACTAAGGTTTGACATTGTAATGGATCTGCTAAAGGAAGTCTGTATGAATAATATATGTAAAGTGCTTTCCTGGTGAGAAGCCTTTTTCTTTTTGGAAAAAAGGTGGTTTGTCTTTGAATATATTAAAAAGATACATAAAGTAATGATAAACAAGTGTGCTGTAGCTGCAGTCGTTTTACTTTATGTTCATTAGTAGCTTACATTACTAGCCACAATAGCTGTCAGTGGTCTATATGATAATGCATCATGCCAACAAAGCAAAATTCTTTTGAGTCCACCGTTTAATGCCGACCTTTTATTTTTCAGTTGCAATTGCTCCAGTCACTTTCTTCTGGTTTCTTTATGTCTTCTGCGAGCTATCCATTTGTCCTTTCTTCTCTTTTAGATGTTTTCCATTCTCTCTATATCTGCTTTAACATACTGATCATTTCCCTTTTGCTCTTTCCCCCATTTCTTTCCTTATTCCTTTATCATCCACTCAAATTTCACCCTTCCATTCTCAATCCCCTCTTACTCTCCCAATACCCGGCCCATTGTATACTTTTCTTCCACACAAAATATCTTTTCCCCTCTCCATTCTCATTCCCCATCCCCATCCCTTCTAGTCCTCGCCCAAAATCAGCTCCCTTATAGTTCTAGACCAACCCAGCATCTGCTCCCTTCTAGTCCCATTCTCCCATGCCCCCACATCAGCCCATTTCCAGTCCTATTCTAGCCCATCACCCATTTGCAGTCCAAGCTCCCCCATCAGCCCATTTCTATTCCTATTCCAGCTCCTCATCAACCCATTTCCAGTCCTAGCCCCACATATGCTCTTTTCCAGTTCCACTCCAGGCTCCCCCATCAGCCAATTTCCACTCCAGGCTCCCCCATCAGCCAATTTCCTCTCCAGGCTCCCCCATCAGACAATTTCCAATCCTAGCCCCCTCATCAGCCCACTTCCAGTCCTATTCCAGCCCCCATCAGCCCATTTCCAGTCCTATTCCAGCCCCCCATCGGCCAATTTCCACTCCAAGCTCCCCCATCATCCAATTTCCAATCCTAGCCCCCTCATCAGCACACTTCCAGTCCTATTCCTGACACCATCATCCACTTTCGAGTCCTATTCCAGCCCCCCCCATCTGCCAATTTCCACTCCAAGCTCCCCCATCATCCAATTTCTAATCCTAGCCCCCTCATCAGCCCACTTCCAGTCCTATTCCAGCCCCCATCAGCCCATTTCCAGTCTTATTCCAGCTCTTCATCAGCCCATGTTCAGTGCTAGCCCCCCCAATCACAGCCCATTTCCAGTCCAAGTCTCCCCCATCACAGCCTCTTTTGAGTCCTAGCACCCCCCACCATCACAGCCTATTTCCAGTCCTAGGCCCTCCCCACCATCACAGCCCATTTTCTGTCCTAGCCCCCCATCACAGCCCATTTCCAGTCCAAGTCCCCCCACCATAACCCATTTCCAGTACAAGTTCCCCTCCCCACCATCACAACCCATTTCCAGTCCAAGTTCACCCCCCAACCATCACAGCCCATTTGCAGTCCTAGCCCCCCTAATCACAGCCTATTTCCAGTCCAAGTTCCCCCCTCCCCCCACCATAGCCCATTTCCAGTCCAGGTCCCCCCTCCCCATAACAGCCCATTTCCCGTCCAGGTTCTCCCCCCCCCCCCACCATAGCCCATTTCCAGTCCAGGTCCCCCCCATCACATCACATCCCATCCAGTCCTTGGCCTCCCCCCCCCCCCAACCAGCCCCGTAGCTGTCAGAGAGAGCCTGATAAGCCTGCAAGAGGCCCCGGCTCCGTCTGTACAACCGCCAGCATGAAGAGCCTTTTTCCTCATGCTGGCGGCTGTTTGTGTGAAGCCGTGAATGCTGGGAAAGGTTAAAGGGCATTGCCTTTAACCTTTCCCAGCAATCGCGGCTTCACACAAACAGCCGCCAGAGTGAAGGAAAAGTATCTTCACGCTGGTGGTTGTACAGAGGGAGCCGGGGCCTTGCACGGGCTTCCCGGGCTCCCTCTGAAGTCGTCCGGTGTGCCATAATGGTGCTTGTTCTATATGGTAAGAAGTAGTCAAGGAGGAGATGGGATGAAAGACTTGAGATCTGGAGAATGAAGGTAGGAAAACAAGGCTCAAGGCACCTTCAAACCTAGGGGATTTCTGCCTTAGGGTATCTGCTTTTGGGAGTGGGTGACTACTGAAGGATAGTGGTGGTGGGGGGGTGTCTAGTATGGGGGTCTTAGCATTTAGAACTGGAGTCTAATTAAAGATGAAGGGATGGGGATCTGGTAATGCACAATGGTCAGTAATCTGTGTGCATTAATGCTACTATAATATCTCCTCTGTATACTATTGTGCCTTTAAAATACATGTTTAAGCATACTTTGGTAAATAGGCTCTTTAACCATAAATAGAAATCTACAGAGATAATTATTTTCATAACCTCTTCTAACCCATCTGAGTCTTCCCACCAATTTAAATGGTAGTTCTTAGACTGAAAGAGAAGAACATAAGACAAATATCAAACAGAAGTATATGTTCAAATCCTGAAGCAACTTCCCCGAGGGTAAAAATATAGAGGGAACATTTTGGAAAAGACGTCCAAGTGCAATCTGGGACTTCTAAGGTAGACCATCTGATAAAAAAGCAGGCATGTCCAGGTGCAGATAGATTTCACAAATGTGGATCTGCCCAATAGGGACATCTGTGGGGCATCTACATAGACATCCCCAGAATAGTATTTCAACATCTGGATGTCTAGGCATACAGTATCCTAATGGTTAGAGTAGTGGAATGGAACCAGGGAAACCAAGGTTCAAATCCCACTGCTGCTGTTGTTGAAGTTGTGCTGAGTACTGGGGATGATGACATGCTATCTTGTCTGCCAGCTCCTCTTTCAGTTGCTTGCCTAGTTTACAGAAAGTGCCATTCTTGAAATCTAGAACTTTGAGTTTGCTGTGATTATTTCATAATATTGCTTAGTCAATTTTGTATTTCGGGATTTCTAAATGCTTGCAAATAAAAGAAAAAAAAAGAGAGAAGGTGGCAACACTGGCAGAAGAAGAATAGTTATTTATTTATTTATTTAAAAAAATTGATATTCCACACTACAAACCTAGGCGGATCACAAATAACATACACAATTAAAATCTAAACAAACAGATAAAATAAATATTATGATACCATAGAGTAAGATTAGCTGTGCAGTTGATTTTTGAATAGATTGAAGGTGAGATTAATGATCAGAGCTTGTTGCAATAGTGTATGCGGGAGGTGATGAGAGGCTGGATAACAGTCTTGGTAGTGTGGTCTGAGAGGAAGGGACACATGTATAAAGAAAAAAACAATGTGTTTTAGCTGTATGTTGATATCTGCAGAGAAAGAGAAGAGAGTCAAAGATGTCCCAAAGGTTGCAAGCTGAGTAAACAGGGAAGATGACAGTGTTATTCATAGAAACAGAGAAAGAGGGAAGTGGGAAGGTGGGTTTAGGCGAAAGATAAGAAGCTTCATCTCACCCATTTCAGTTTCAGATGATGACACAATATCAGACAAGAAGGCTGCACTTGGATTGCCTGTTTTTTTTTTATCAGACATTCTGGCTTGGACATCCTTTCTAAAATTCTCCTCTAGCTTTCTAAAATATTTGTTTTCATTGTACATTTAGGGGAATTTTTTCTAGGCAGCATGCTATTAGTGTGCAAATGGACCTGAAAACGAGAACAGGGGTGGTGCTCAAACCACGCTAGTAAATGGAGGTGTATCTGTATGTCCCTATGTTACTAGCATGGCTATTACACCTTAATGCCACCAATTGAGGTAGCGGTAAGTGCAGCCATGCTAAGTGCCACTATCGATGCTCTACCCAAGAACTGCCCATTCTCCATCCCAACCCACTTCTCCGGTAACATGGGATTTTTAGGGCAGCCACATTTTTAGCACGTGATCCTTTATACTGCAGTGCACTTGGTGTGCATTGAACCCTACACTACCTGTTAGTGTGCTTTAGTAGACATGCACATTACTCTTTTGCTAGATAATGATTACTTATTTCATGCTATTCATCAAACAATGTTCATCTGCTTATATACAAAGAAAAGATTAACTGCATTCACTAAAGAATTAGCATCAATTTCCATAAGACAGCTGTTAAAATAATTTGAGATTGAGCTCTAACCAGGTGGATTTCAGCCTGATTCTAGCCTAAGAGCATCTCTAGATTTTCTCCAGGTCCACCAGCCAAATATGTGGAATTTGATACATGATGAGTTATGAGAATGAGAACATGTGAGCCACTGTTTCTTTCAGATATCCAAACCTGCATTTATTTAAATAAGGCAAACAGAAACAGAGATATGTTCTTTCCCCCTCACAGAGATTCAAAACTCAAATGCAAGCTTCACAGGGCATGGAAAAGAGGTCACAATGACCTTGTAACAAGTCTAATTACTTCAAGGGCTCATAACAGGTCAGTGATTTCAATTCCAAATAGATATAAGCAGAGTCAGCTCATACTATGCATAAATAAGCCCAGTCCAAGGTCAGAATCTCCATATTTCCCCAGTACTCACAAACAAATAATTCACTTCAGTGCAAGGCATTGAAGATAAGTCAGTTCTCATGGGTCACAGTATTTGGCTTCTGCAGTATAAGTCAGTAGTCCTCAAATTGCTAGAAACAAATTCCCTGTTCTTGAGTTCCCCCCTTTAGTTATTGGGAGCAACCCCGATTTTCAGGCTTCTTTATTTATGTCAAGTTATTTTCATCAGTCCTTCTAATGATTCAGAGACCAAAGCATTGGTCTTTCTTCCTGTCAGACTGCCCTTCTTTCCTGTAAGATAAGCAGGCAGAGATCCAGGCTTAGATTGCTGGAGAGATTTCAGGTGCAAAGATGTAGATCTGAGAGTCATCAGCATTGAGATGATATTGAAAATCATGGGAGAAGATGAATGCACCATGGAACTGGATGCAGAGAAAGAAAAGGAGAGGTCTCAAGCCATAGTCCTGGGATATACCAACTGAGAGTGGGAGAGCAGTAGAAGAGGATCCACCAGAACATACCCTAAAAGTGTGGTGGGAAAGATAAGAAGAAAACCAGGACACAATAGAGCCCCTAAATCTGAAATGAGGACAGGGTATCGAGGATAAAGTTGTGATTAACAGTGTCAAAGGCAGCACAAAGGTCAAGAAGGATGAGGATTGGATAAAGACCTTTGGGTTTGGTGAAGAACAAGCCAGAGTCTCCAAAGACTTGTTCCTTCCATCTCTTTTAACATTTTGGTGGTTCTTCTTTGTACCTTTTCCAATTCTGCTATATCCTTTTTAAGATATGGTGACTAGAATTGCACACAATATTCACGGTGCGGTCACACCATGGAGCGATACAGAGGCATTTTAATATCCTTGGTTTTACTGTATTTTCTTTTCCTTTCCTTATGATTCCTAGTATTCTATTTACTTTCTTGGTCGCAGTTGCACATTGGGCAGAGGGTTTCAATGTATTTAACTTAACCCTCCACTGCCCATGTTCCCTGTAAGTATTAGTGTATGTGTCTCATATCCCCGCATGTTAAATGTATCCCCCAATTGTGTTGTGACCGCTTTGATTGAAGGATAAGGCGGTATACAAAACTGTCTAAATAAAATAAAATAAATAAATAAATTTTCTGTAGTGATGCCCAGATCCTTTTCCTGAGTGGTCTTAGTCATGATTTGGATGGCCAAATCACAGAGACGTCCCCAAATCCATTTTGCAAATGACTTTTAAAGATGTCTCCCTTGTAGGGATGTTCAAGTAATCAGGTGTGGTGGAGGCATGTCTGGGGAAGTGCAATGAATTTAGATTCCCCTGCTTGATTTCAGAAAGTTATGCAGGAAAGTGCTTGTTTTGGCTTTAAAGTATCTAGAGAACATATATACCTAAGTCTTGAAGGACTAGAAAGGGGGACTGTTACTTCTGGAGAGAAATCTGCAACTGTGAGTATATACTTCTGGTAATTTTCTAAAAAGAATTCTTTGTATTAAAGCTACTTAATCTGTGAACCCACTGTTTTTTGTTGGATCAGTTAGGGCCTAGTAGCAGCAATTAAAGTTTGAATTTAAAACACAGAGGAGAGCTTTCTGGTTACATTTCATACCCAGCAGAGAGCTTGTAGTTTAAATTTAATAGTCACTCAGGGCCAAGTAACAGCAAAGTACTTTTAGTTTAAATTTAACACACAGAAGAGAGCTTTCTGGTTAAATTTAGTACCCAGCAGAGAGCTTGTAGTTTAAATTTCATAAGAAGTTAGAGCCTAGCAGCAGCTAAGAGCTATAATTTAAATCAAATCAGAATTTAGCTTACCTCAGCAGCACAAGACAGGGTACTGTGTAGCAGCCCTCTTTTAATAAGTGTTATTTCCCTCCCTCCCCTGGGATAATCGTAGCTTTATAGGTACTTACACATCTTAAAAGACAGGAGGTGCTTTCAGGTGAAGCTCATTACCCAAATCAGTCATACACTAAGGACCTGAGATTAATTAAGCTTCAGGTGAACAAGGTATATTAAACGTATTAGGTACAGTTTTATTGGTATAAATACCCATCGCAACCCCTAATAAGTAAGAACTTAAAGATCTAGACACAAACTTAGAACTAAGATGCAGACAGCAGTCCAGCAGCGGGATGGGGGCTTTCCAGTCTTTTGCATTGAGTGTCACATGTATGATTTTCTCCCAGTTGGTGAGAGGTCTTACGTGTGCACTAGGTGCAAGGAGCTCTTTTCTCTCAGGGAACAAGTCCGTTCTCTAGAGGCTAAAGTAGCAGACTTGGAAAACATAAGACAGACAGAGAGGTACATAGACGAGACCTACAGGGATATAGTCCTGAAGTCCTACCTCCAGTCTGGCAGCACCCCTGTTGCCATGGAGGAGAGAGGTCACGTGACAGGAGAGCATCACCCTGGTGTGGCAGGAAGTGATCCTGTAACTAGGATCTGTCCTCCAGGTGATGTAAAACCCTCTCGCACCGAGGAAGTTTCTCCAGGGCCATGTGCCCATGAGGGAAAGGTTAGGACAGCCGTTATAGTTGGTGATTCGATCATTAGGCATGTAGATAGCTGGCTGGCTGGTGGACGTGAGGATCGCCTGGTAACATGCCTGCCTGGTGCGAAGGTAGCGGACCTCACGCGCCAACTAGATAAGGTCTTAGATAGTGCTGGGGAGGAGTCTGCTGTCTTGGTACATGTCGGTACCAATGACATAGGAAAATGTGGTAGGGAGGTTCTGGAGGCAAAATTTAGGCTTTTAGGTAGGAAGTTGAAATCCAGAACTTCCAGGGTAGCATTCTCCGAAATGCTTCCTGTTCCACGCGCAGGACCCAAAAGGCAGGCAGAGCTCCGGAGTCTCAATGCGTGGATGAGACAATGGTGCAGAGATGAGGGTTTTGGATTTGTTAGGAACTAAGGAACATTCTGGGGAAAGGAGGGGTTCTTCCGAAGGGATGGGCTTCACCTTAACCGGGATGGAACCAGGCTGCTGGCATTAACCTTTAAAAAGGAGATAGAGCAGCTTTTAAACTAGATATTAGGGGAAAGCCGACAGTCACCCAAGAGCAGATGGTTCGGAAGAATGTATCCTTGAAGGATACTACCAAAAGCAGAGAGGTTCCACAAAAGAGTAAAGTAGCCCAAATGCCCTCAAGTATGGAGCAGACAGAGCTTAAAGATCCCAATTTACCCATGTCTAACAATAGCCAAATTAACATGAATAAAATACATTCTCTAAAATGCTTGTATGCAAATGCTAGAAGTCTAAAGAATAAGATGGGAGAGTTAGAATATATAGCACTAAATGAAAGGTTAGATATGATTGGAATATCAGGGACATGGTGGAAGGAGGACAACCAGTGGGACACTGTGATACCTGGGTACAAACTATATCATAATGATAGAGCTGATCAAATTGGTGGAGGGGTTGCGCTCTATGTTAGAGAGGGCATTGACTCAGAAAGGATTAAAGTTTTGCAGGAAACAAAATCTGCTGTAGAATCTATATGGATTGAAATTCCATATAAAAGGGGGGAAGGCGATGGCAGTGGAGGTGTACTATCGAGCACCTGGCCAGAATGACCAAATGGATGATGAAATGCTCAAAGAAATCAAGGAAGCTAACAAAAGTTACAGCGCAGTAATAATAATGGGTGATTTCAATTACCCCGGTATCGACTGGGTCAGTGTCACATCAGGACATGCTAGGGAGATAAAGTTCCTAGATGAAATAAATGACTGCTTCTTGGAGCAGCTGGTTCATGAACCGACCAGAGAGGAAGCCATATTAGACCTAGTCCTTAGTGGAACACCAGATCTAGTGCAAGAGATAAGGGTGTTGGGGCCACTTGGCAATAGTGATCATAGCATGATCGCCTTTGATTTAATTAGTGGAGGAGGGATAATAAGGAAATCCACAGTACTACCTTTTAACTTTCGAAAGGGAGACTATGATAAAATGAGGAAAACAGTTAAGAAAAAACTAAAAGGAGCAGTTGCGAAGGTTAAAGACGTACATCAAGCTTGGGTGTTGTTGAAAAATACTATCTTGGAAGCCCAGACCAGCTGTATTCCATGCTTTAAGAAAAGTGGAAGGAAGTCCAAAAAACTGCCAGCATGGTTTAAAGGTGAGGTCAGAGAGGCTGTTGTTGCCAAAAAAGCATCTTTCAGGAAATGGAAAAAAGAGCCAAACGACGAAACCTGGAAACAGCACAAGCACTGGCAAGTCAAATGCAAGGCATTAATAGGGCAGGCAAAGAGAGAATTTGAAAAGAAGCTTGCTGTGGAAGCAAAAATGCGAAATAAAGACCTTTTCAAGTACATTCGTAGCAAAAAACCTGTGAGAGATTCAGTTGGTCCATTAGATGATAAAGGGGTTAAAGGAGCACTAAGAGGTGACAAGGCGATAGCGGAGAGACTGAATGAATTCTTTGCTTCGGTCTTTACTGAGGAAGATGTAAGGATGTTACCCATGACTGAAGTGGTATTTAAAGGTGCGGAAGAATTGAAGGAAATATCGATACATCGGGAAGATGTCTTACAACTATTAGATAAACTGAAGAGTAGCAAATCACCTGGGCCGGATGGTATACATCCAAGGGTGTTGAAAGAACTGAAATATGAGTTTGCAGAACTGCTATCAGTAATCTGTGAACTACCATTAAAATCATCTCTAATACCTGAAGATTGGAGGATCGCCAATGTAACACCAATTTTAAAAAGGGTTCCAGGGGTGATCCGGGAAACTACAGACCGGTGAGCCTGACGTCAGTACCGGGAAAAATGGTAGAAACCATCATAAAGAATAAAATTACTCAGCATGTAGATAGTCACAACCTATGGGAGACAGCCAACATGGCTTTAGACAAGGAAGATCTTGTCTTACTAATCTGTTATGTTTTTTTGAAGGAGTGAATAAACAGGTGGATAAAGGTGAGTCAGCTGATATTGTGTATCTGGACTTTCAGGAAGCCTTTGACAAGGTCCCTCATCAGAGACTTTTGGCAAAACTAAAGAGTCATGGGATAGGAGGCAGTGTACTATTGTGGATCAGGAACTGGTTAAAAGATAGAAAGCAGAGGGTAGGGCTAAATGGCCAATTTTCCCAATGGAGAAAGGTGAATAGTGGTGTACCCCAGGGATCTGTGCTGGGTCCGCTGCTTTTTGACATATTCATAAATGACATGGAAAGTGGAATAACGAGTGAGGTTATCAAATTTGCAGATGACACAAAACTATTTAAAGTTGTTAAAACCCAAGAGGATTGTGAAAAATTGCAAGAGGATCTTGATAAATTGGAAGACTGGGCATCAAAATGGCAGATGAAATTTAATGTGGACAAGTGCAAGGTTACGCACCTAGGGAAGAACAACCCAAACTATGGTTACACGATGCAAGGTTCCACATTAGGAACCACCACCCAGGAAAAAGATTTAGGCATCATTGTGGATACCATGTTAAAACCCTCGGCCCAGTGTGCAGCGGCGGCCAAGAGAGCAAATAGAATGCTAGGTATGATAAGGAAAGGAATGGAAAATAAAACAAAAGATATTATAATGCCTCTATATCGTTCCATGGTGAGACCGCACCTTGAATATTGTGTGCAATTCTGGTCGCCGTATCTTAAAAAGGATATAGCGATTTTAGAAAAGGTACAGAGAAGAGCCACCAAAATGGTAAAGGGGATGGAAGGATACTCCTATGAAGAAAGGCTAAAAAGGTTAGGGCTCTTTAACCTGGAAAAGAGACGGCTGAGGGGAGATATGATAGACATCTTTAAATTAATGAACGGAGTGGTACGGGTAAACGTAGATCGATTGTTTACCTTATCAGAATATAGAAAGACTAGGGGACATGCAATGAAGCTACAGGGTAAACTATTTAAGACTAATAAAAGAAAATATTTTTTCACTCAACGTGTAATCAAACTCTGGAATTTGTTACCGGAGGATGTAGTAAAGGCTGTTATTGTAGCTGGGTTTAAAAAAGGTTTGGACAAGTTCCTGGAGGAAAGGTCCATAAACCATTATTAAGAAGTGACCGAAGATATCAATGCTTGACCCAGTACAAGCATTGTGGAACTTGTGTCTCTTGGGGAAACTGCTAGGTACATATGACCTAGATTGGCCACTGTTGGAAACAGAATACTGGGCTTGATGGACCTTGGTCTGACCCACTATGGCATATCTTATGTTCTTATGTTCTTAAGTGATTAGCCTAAGATCACGAGGAGCAGCAGTGGATATGAACACTGCCAGGTTGGTCATAACCCACTTTTTTAACCATTAGGCTATTAGATATCCCATGTCTGATATGCTCTTCTAGGGATTTCTATGTAGCCATCCTCATTGGCGTCCATATCAGGCATGTCCACGTTTGTGAAATCATGCCTGAAGTTGCCTGTGCCTGCTTTTGTTTCAGATGTTCTGGCTTGGACATCCCAGATGGATACCTTTTGTAAAATGTGCTTTCATGTCAAATAGATTTGCATTCTTGTTCAGTGTGATACAGAGAAATAGACCTCACACACTGAGTACATTTGTAGGATAGAAATAATGTTATTATCCTGTTATTTAAATCAATTAATTAATTTTAGATATTGAGCCTATCGTTCCAAATAATGCTCAAGAGTGTGCAGCATGTTAAGACTTCATGTACAAGTCCTTTCACAAAAGAACGTACAGCCTAAGTGGGCCCTTGAGGCAATGGAAATAAAGTGACTTCCAAAGATCTAAAGATATTCCAGTGGGGGAAATGTAATTTGGATCCTGATTTTTCCTAATGCTCTACTGATTGCTCTAACCTTTAGCCAAAGCCTATCCCGGAAAGAAGTAAAACAAATTGTGGATGCCTTCCAAGATGCATTACTTAGACAAATGGTGATGAACCGACCAGGGAGAGTTTGGTGCTGGATTTAGTGCTCACCAACGGAGATAGTGTGTCAAATATCTAGGTGGGTGCCATGTGAGCAGCAGTGATCCTCACACGGTGTGGTTTGAGATAAAAGACAAGGTAGAATCCAATCACAGCAAGCTCAAAGTCCTGGTCTTCAAAAACACTGACTTCAGTAAAATGGCTATGTACCTGAAGGAGGAGTTGTCAGGGTGGGAGGGGATAAGTGAAGTGGAATTGCAATGGGCTAAACTAAATTTAGCAATAAAAGAGGCAACAGATATGTATGTAAGGAAAATAAATGAAAACAAGAAAAGGAAACCTATTTGGTTCTCCAAAGAAGTGGCTGCACTAATAAAGACAAAAACCACAGCTTTCACAAAATTCAGAAATTCACAAACAGAAAAGAATACAGGATTAAACTAAAAGAGACAAAATAAAAGGCAGAAGAAAAGATGACTTAAGATGTGAACTGTGGCAACAAAACATTTTCTCAGGTATATTTGGGAGAGGAGGAAAATCAGAGGTAGAATTGCAGGACTCAAATGTGTTGGAAATGGATTTGTGGACAGTGACATTAAAAAAGTGAAAATGCTAAACAAATACTTCTGCTGTTTTTATTAGAGAAAATCCTGGAGAAGGACCACCTGTGAATGACAAATATACAAATGGGAATGGAGTAGATATCACAGAAAATGAGGTGTTAGAGCAGTTTGCAGAATTGAAAGTGGCCAGGGCCATGGGACAGGTTGGGATACAACTCAGGATACTGAAAGAGCTCAGCATGGTTCTTGCAGGACCGTTAAAGGGTGTTTTTAATAGATCCTTGGAGACAGAAGTACCACAGGACTGGAGAAAGTCTGATGTGGTACCTCTTCACAAAAGTGGCAGTAGGGAAGAAGTGACAAACTACAGGCCAGTAAGCCTTACCTCGATGGCGGGAAAAGTAAAGGAGATGCTCCTGAAAGGGCGAATAATGGACTTTCTCAAAACCAACAGGTTGCATGATCCAAGACAACATGGTTTTACCAAAGGACAATCATGTCAAACAAATCTGATTGAGTTCTTTGACTGTGTAACCTGAGAACCAGATCAAGGTCATGCAATGGATGTGATCTACCTAGATTTCAGCAAAGCCTTTTTATGCTGTTCTTCATAGGAGGCTTATATATAAACTCAACTGCTTGGGGATGGATCCCAAGGTGGTGAACTGGTTCAGAAATTGGTTGACTGACAGACGACAGAAGGTGATGGTTAACGGAGTTCACTGAGATGAAAGGAAGGTGATTAAGGGTGTGCCCCAGGGTTCAGTCCTGAGGCTGGTACTGTTCAATATATTTGTGAATGATATTGTTGAAGGACTGAATGGAAAAGTCTGTCATTTTGCAGATGGCATGAAAATTTGTAACAGAGTGGACTCCCCCGAGGGAGAGGATAACATGAGGAAAGATCTACAAAAGCTGGAAGAATGGTCTAATGCTTGGCAGTTAAGATTTAATGTGAAGAAATGCAGTGTCATGCACTTGGGAAGCAGAAATCCAAGGGAATTGTATGCGATAGGGGGTGAGAGATTGGTGTGCACGGATTAAGAGAAGGATCTCGGAGTGATTGTTTCTGAGGATTTCAAGGTGGTGAAACAGTGTGACAAGGCAGTGGCAAAAGCCAGAAGGATGCTGGGTTGCATACAGATAGGAATTACCAGCAGAAAGGAAGAGGTACTAATGCCACTGTACAAGTCACTGGTGAGGCCTCACTTGGAATATTGTGTTCCGATTTGGAGACCATATCTCGCAAAGGACATAACAAGGCTGGAAACAGTTCAGAGGAAGGTGACCAAAATGATTTGGAGCCTTCTTCAGAAGACTTATGAGAAGAGACTTGAAAACCTAAAAATGGAGTAGAGGAGAGACAGGAGTGATATCATTCAGACCTTTACATAAAGAGTATTAATGAACAAACAAACCTCTTCAAAAGACGGGGAAGCTGTAAAATTAGAGGGCATAACATGAAGCTGCAAGGGGGTAAAGTGAATGGCAATGTCAAGAATACTTTTTCACTGAAAGGGTGGTGGATGCTTGGAATGCCCTCCCGATGGAAGTGGTGAGGGAAAATACAGTGACAGAATTCAAAATGGCATGGGACAGACACAGTGGATCCCTTCATAGCAACAGGATAAAATCAAAACAAGCATAACTATCTCTTATATCTCAACAAATAGGGGTGACCTACAAAGAGCAGTGGATACACACCTAAACAAAGTCATAGGGAGGGGTGACTTGCACAGAGCAGCATGTGCACCTACTCTTGCCGCCTTGCTGGGCAGACTAGATGGACCATACTTTTCTTTATCTGCCGTCATATACGATGTTACTATGCTATGTGTTTTCAGGTTATCCTCACTGAATATTCACATAAAAGATTTGCACCCACTTCCTCCATTGCATTCAAATTTATATCATGCATATTCATAGTGGATATCCTGAAAACCTGACTGACTAGGGGTCTTCCAGGAAATGTTTAGGAAAGACTACCTTAGCTCATTTTCTCTCCTCAATCCCTTCTCTGGGATGTAGTAATATGGACCACTGTGGTCAGTGCTGACAAATCTGTACTTGCAGATGTTTCTGAATATGTTGCGCTATTGTGAATATTGCCAGCCTGAAACTACCACTGACTGTGTCAGTACCTCCCAGCTGCTGCTGCAAAGTTGTATATGTATGTGTATGTGTATGTGTATGGCATTGATTTTGTACAGGACCATTCTTCATGAAAAATAAACTGTCAGTGCTACCCTAATAGACAAGCAGATAGTGTAGTGCAGCTAATGGGTAGAAGCAGTGCAAATTATCGCACATGGCTCAGTGTAATTTGTCAAAACTTATCAACTTTCTGACATATCAGATTTTGGAGGATTTGCATATCTGTCTACCTACTTTCTAAGGGTATTGATTGTGTGGGAAATGCTATGTTTAAATGTTTGCCTCTTTAAAATAAAAAAAAAAAATTTACACAAAGAAATTCCATTGTAATGTGAAGACTATGGGCCCGGTATTGGGTTGAGCAAGCTATGCGCCCCTACAGCGCGAAGCCCTGCCCACTGACTCTTAATCCCGGATATTCAATGCTGGGGTCATATGCGGTTCTGGCATTGAATATCCGAGGATTGCCGCAGACACTGGAAGCCGCAGTAGCTAACCAAGCAGCAGCAATATTGGATGCTGCCCGGTTAGCTCCTGCGCCTTAAAGATAGACGAGGGTTTTTCTTGCCTCTTTAAAGTGCATATCGCTAACCTGGCATCATGCAATATTGCTGCTCTCCGGTTAGCGTTTGTCACTGCCTCTGCTTTTTTCCGGAACGCCTCCGACGCGCCCCAATGTTAACCGGACAGCATCAGGGCACATGGGGGAGTTAGGGGGGGATGTTCAATGGCACTAACCATGTAAGTGCTATTAAATATCCCCATTTAAGGCTGTAGACCATGTAAATGTCTTTCAAATATCAGGTCCATATGTCTTTCATGAAAAAATCCACGATAGTAAGGATGCCAAAATGACACGCAGAATGAATAGAAGCCCTCTGGTTGGGCAAAATGAGATGACATCATAGCAGCTTGGCTACATAACTTAAAAATACAAGGTTTGTCTATTTCTGTCTAAGGATATAATGGGTTCCTAGCACTACAAGTTTTGTTATTGCCTTTTAGTAGTCTTTATTATAATTTAATCTGTAATCATGGCCTTGGGTAAGGTTTCCGATTTAATTTTTTGTTGTCACATGATGTGCAGTGAAAAAGCAGCTGCAGGCAATATTAGCTGGTAGTATCATTTCTACAGGTAGACATGGTTAGGCTTCTAAAAATCTAGTCATTTATGAAAAAGGTTATTGTTTCTTTAGCCTTTATTTCAAAAGGTTATTGACCTGTGGGGAATCTATGAAAACTGTATGTTTAGAAAGCCTACTTAAAAAAATAACACCATTAAACTCCATCACACAAAGTTAACGAGAATTATTCTCTTTAAGCTTTCCCTGAAGGCATGACATTCGTTTCTGCCTACCAAGGTTTTATTTTCTATTATCTGCAATATTACTAGCCCTAGAGTATAATCCCCATAATATATGTTTCTCAATATTTCAACTATATTTCTCAATTTCTGGTTTTCGTGCCTAGAATTCTTTCTTATTGGAACACGGGCATTTTATTTTGTGCATTTTGATAGTTTAAATAGTTGAGAGATGTATACCCGTTACGATGGTAATAACCAGATATCCTTACCCTGGGGATATCCACAGACCCGGCTTGTAGAAAGCCTCTGGAGACTGTCTCTATGCCTGTTTTCAGACAGTCAAAGCATGAATAGGGCTTCTAAAATAATCCCTATTTGGAACTGAAGTTAAATCAAAAGGTGTTCAGAAATTCAGGCAGAAACAGATTTCTTTTCTCTGTCAGGACAGTCTCTGGATAAAATTATGCCCAAGGCAAAAGCTGTTTTTTAGTGCCCCCTTCCCATTTGAGCTCATGCATTTCAAGACTCACAGATTGATTCAAAAAGGCAGTATGACACCCAGTCCCAGTCCTGGCTTGGTGCCCAACCACTGAAACAGCCTTGACTATAACTGTCACAGAGGTTTGCTGCTTTAGGCAGCCGCCTAGCCTGTCTATTGGATGGGCAGGCCCTGCTCCTAGCATGAAATACGATTTTTTTGAGCCCACAGTGAGTAGTCAATTTATGCTGTAGAAGTTTGCTTGATTCGGGAAACAAAAATAAAATGAACACCCCACCTGCAGAAAACCACCACACAAGGAAGAGCAGAAGATGGAGAAGTTTGCTTGATCTGCCATATGGCCAAAGCCAACCCTATCCAAAAAGTAATTTTTAAATTCTTTCCAATGATATTGTTGTTAAGTGCCATCAAGTCTCTGTCAGCTCATGGTGACCTTGTGTATAGCTGTCTTAAACTGTGTTCACTCTCTTTTTAGGCAGCTAATTGTTGATAGAGTGGCATGCACAGCTGCTGTTATTGTATCAATCCATTGCATGGCTAGTCTTCTTTTATGCACTGACCTTCAACAATGCCAAGCATGATGTCTTTCTCTAATGATCTTTCTCTTCACATGATGTGTCCAAAGTATGAAAGTTGAACTTGCATTTGAGCTTCTAAGGAAAGCTTAGTTTTGATGTTTGGACAGTCCTTGGTATACATTGTAGGGGGGGGGGGGAGACATTCAGCGACAGCAGCTAGCGCTTCAATAATAGCTAGCTGTCGCCGCTGAAGTTTAACCCTAGATATTCAATGTCGGATCTATATCTGACCACCAGCACTGAATATCTGGGTTGGTCGCAGAACCCAGAATCTAATGAGGGACAGTGATATTGATCCGCTGCCCAGTTAGCTTCCACGGCTAAAGGAAGGCTAGTACTTGCTGCACCTTACTTTACCTGTGGGCTGCTAACTGGGCAGCAGCTGTATATCGCTTCTGCCCAGTTACTGAGAGTTACTGCCTTGGAATGCCCCCAACATGTCCCAGTGCTAAGCAGTTAACCTCGGGACATGAGGTGGAGGTACCCCTGGATATTCAGCAGCCGTAACCATGTTAGTGTCACTAAATATCCAGCTCAGCAGCCTGTACACGCTTTGCAGGTCTGCACACCTTGTAAATGCTTTGGAATTATCCCCCCAGTTTTCTTTACCAGCACCGTAATTTGAAGGCATCAATTTTCTTGCTGTCTTTCTTCTTCACTGCCCAACGTTTACATCCATATGATGTAAAACAAGTCTATTCTTCGTGCACAGATATATATTTCTGCACTTGAAAATCTTATCCAGGCCCTTCATAGCCATTTTGCCAAGGGCACTGCATCATTAGATTTCTTTACTGCCTTTCATTTCATTATTGATTATTGATCCAAGTTGTCCACTATTTCTACTTCTTTTCCATCAAGTATGAAGTTGTTCATTTTTGCCAGTTTTCAGGATCTTTGTCTTCTTCATGTTAAGGTGCAGGCCATCATATAACTATGGGCCCTTTTACTAAAAGTTAACGTTTGTTAAAAAAAAGTGCTGACCCCATCGAAACTTGCACCATTTTGAAGGATGATGGCTGTGGAGTAGTAGCCGAATGGTACTGTTCTTGCCCTGATCACTAATGGATCACCAGGGAATTGCCATTAAGGACTGGGGGTGGTTCTGGGGGCTTTGGGTGGGTTGGGAAGGGGGATGACAGCCATCTACGTGATGTGGATGCTGTTCAGAGAGGGGATACTTAAGTTGTTTGGGGGAGGGGGGAAGGGACTCTTTTATGGATGCAGCAGATCTTGTTATGCACACTTGGGGGTAGCCAGGGAGCATGGATTGGTAGCAGCTGCTCAGCAGCTATGCCGATAGCTCAACTGTACTTAATGCCACCTGTTGAGGTGGGATTATTTGCAGCTGCGCTATTGCCATTATTAACAACCAGCATGTGGTAATTGCTTGCTTGCTGGCTGCCATCTTTTTCCCACCCTTATCCCACCTCTCCACACGTTTACCATGGGAAATGCAGTTAGCGCTAAAAATCACTGTACTATCTGCATTTCCACTGTGCTAGCTGTAAACATGACCCGATAGCATGGGCTATCCACAGCTTTGACAGCTAACGTGATTTAGTAAACATGCCTTTGTGTTTCTTGATCTTGGTAAGCAGATGTTTTATAAAAAACTTTCATCCAGCTACACTAACAGCTTTTAATACATTCACTGGAAATGCATTCCAGAGTTTGATTATGCATTGAGTTAAAAATTATTTTCTCCAATTAGTCTTAAATGGGCTATATTGTAGCTTCATTGTGTGTCCCCTAGTCTTTATACTTTTTGAAGGGGTAAACAACTGATTTGCGTTTACCCGTTCCACTCCATTCATTATTTTATAGACCTCTATTATATCTCCCCTCAGTCATCTATTTTCCAAGTTGAAGAGCCCCAACCATTTAAGCCTTTCCTCATGGGGATATCATTCCATCCCCTTCACCATTTTGGTTGCCCTTCTCTAATTGTCCTATATCATTTTTAAGATATGGCAACCAGAATTGCACTATTCAAGGTGTGGTCGCAACATGGATTAATACAGAGGCATTATAATATATTTAGTTTTATTATCCATTCCTTTTCTTATGATTCCTAGGATTCTATTTGCTTACTTGGCCATGGCTGCACACTGAGCAGAGGGTTTCAACGTATTATTCACAATGATGCCAAGACCTTTTTCCTGGGTGGTGATTCCTAATGTGGAACTATGCATCATGTAACCATAGTTTGAGTTGTTCTTCCCTAAGTGCATAGCTTTGCACTTTTACACATACAATTTCATCTGCCATTTGGACATCCAGTCTCCCTATTTTTCTAAATCCTCTTGCAATTTTTCACAATCCTCTTGTGTTTTAATAACTTTGCATAATTTTGTGTTGTCTGCAAATCTGATCATTTCTCTCAATATTCCCATTTCCAAGTCATTTACAAATATGTTAAAAAGCAGTGGGCCCTGCTAAGATCCCTGGGGTACTCCAGTATTCACCTTTCTCTATTGAGAAAATTGTCCATTTAAACCAACTGTTTTCTGTCTTTTACCATTTCGTAATCCACAATAGTGCACTGCCTCCTATTCCATGACTTTTTAATTTCGCCAAGAGTCTCTCAGGAGGGACCTTATGAAAGACTTTCTGAAAATCTAGATACACTGTATCAACCAGCTCACCTTTATCTACTTGTTTATTCATACCTTCAAAAAATATAACAGATTAGTCAGACAAGACTTTCTTTGTCTAAATCCATGTTGGCTTCTGCCATTAAACCATGGGCTGAATCCTCCTTAACTTTCATATTAAATTCTTAGATTGGGCTTTATGTGAGAGACATCCACCTGCTTTCAGAACTGCACAATGAAGTTTGTGTGTGTGTGTGTGTGTGTGTGTGTGTGTGTGTTATGAATCATTCCTCTATCTGTCCCCTATGGGTGGAGAAATACAGCTCAGGTCAACATTATTGGCACCCTTGCATTTTAGATGTGTTGTGTACAATATCTTGAGAAATAATTGGAAATAATTAGAAATTATGTCATCATAATACTTTAATAGTATGTTCAAAGGTATAGAACAAAAAAAAGATGTCTGTGCAGCTTAGACATAGTAATTTCTGAGAAAAAATAAACAAAATATGACCTGGACAGGATTAATGGCAGCCTTCATTAATTTTTGGTTGCACAACCCTTGGCAGTGATGACAGCCTCCAAATGTTTCTTGTAGCCATCTATAAGTTTCGTACATCTGTCTGCTGGTAGTTTCTCACACTCTTCAACTGTGATTTGTTCCAGCTCATGAATGTTTCCAGGATTCCTTTTACCAGTGGCAGATTTCAGCTCTTTCCAAAGGTTCGTGATTGTATTGAGATAAGAACTCATTGCTGGCCAGTTTAAAGCAGTCCATTTGTTCCTTCTTAGCCATTCTTTTGTACTTTTGGATGTATGTTTTGGGTCATTGTCTTGCTGGAGGACCCATGACTTTCGACCCAGACCTAGCTTTCTGAGACTACCTTGGTAGTCCTCTGACTTCATGATTCCTTTAATACATCCCAGGCCTCCAGTTCCTGAGGCAGCAGAACAGCCTCACAACTTTATGGAACCTCTACCAAATTTAATGTACGAAGGTGTTCTTTTCCTTATAAGCTTTATGATCGTAAATGTAAATTGGTCTGCAATGCAAAGAGTTAATTTGTTTCATATGTCCACAGAATATTTTCCCAGAAGGACTGTAGTTACTCAAGGAGAGTTTGGGCAAAAAGATCAGGTGTGCCTTTTTATGTCTGTCTTTGATCAGTGAGGTCCCCCTTGGCCTTTGCCCATGAAGTCCTTCTTTGTTTAGTGACAAAGGTAAGAGGATTAACTATAATTAAGTGTTACTTTTAAAAATAAACTTTCAAAGCCTACCCTTTCTAATATAAATAGTCTGAAATACAAAGGAAAAATGGAAAAAACTCAGTGAACCACGTTGCAAGTTTTAGGTAAATTATGAAACCATGTCCATGTGACCTTTGGATACACTAGTCTTGGATGCTAAGCTGAGAGGCAGGGTTAAAGATAATTTCTGTTGTAGATAATTGTAGAGGTAAACACTAGGGAAGTGCATTTATTGGTACGCATTCGGTTCCTTAATGTACCTTAAAAGATTTAGTGCATGTAAAGTCAATCCTGCTTCAACTGCTTCAACTTTGTCTTCATTCCTGTCCATGGATGGCCTTCCTGAATGTTTGTCACTGTCAACATTTTGGTGGCCATCTTGAAAATCTTTGTACCAGTCATAAACTTGAGTACAACTCATGCATTCATCACTATACACTTGCTTTAACTAGCATAAGTCTCTTTGCGCAAATCTCCAAGTTTCTGGCAGAATTTAATGCAAATTCGCTGTTCAATTTTTCCACTCATTGTAAATCTGACAAACTGCATTTACACGGTACCAAATATCACATGATTAAAAAAAGTACAGGTGTGATGCAGCCAGGCTATACTCTGCACGTACAAATAACTAGGTCACTGTATGCTTAATAGCATTGTAGTACGATGTATTGGTATATAGCTACACTACAAGTCTTGAAAAATATCCAGAAAAGATGGAGAGTTAAGTAGCTAGCCTAAGATCACAAAGGCTGACACTGGGAATTGAACCCTGGCTACCCTGCTCCTAACTATTATGCTATTAGACATCCCAGTTCTGAAATGCTATTCTCGGGACATCTATGGAGATATCTTCATAGACATCCATACCTGGCATCTCCATGTTTGTGAAATCATGTCTGAACTTGCAGGTGCCTTCTTTTTTTTTTCAGATGTTTTGGCTTTGTGTCCCTGATTGTGCATTGATGTTCTTTGTAAAATGCGCCTTCAAATTTTAGATTAGATTCCCAGTTTGCTTAATTAAACTCACATTTTTGTTGCATATGAACAGCATTGCAAAGTTTTTTTTTTAATTATATAACCTGGGATTATGTTGCTTTCCTTTTTCTTAGAACAACCATCTCAATGTTTTGAGTGAGGGGAACTCGCTGCTCCCTGACTAGAGCTCTGAGGAGGATCCTCCATTTTGGTTGACAGGGGAGGACACGCCAGCTCCATTCACCTCAGGCAATAGATTGCCTTGAGCTACCCTGGCTGTCAGTATTCAAAACAGGGTTGTGGCGAATCCCTTGCACTTGGAAGGCCCTCCCTATCGTGTCACCTTATGACGCATGCTTTATACGTCAAAAAGGCCGAGATTGTCAAGGCCTTCCAGGCATGCAGGAGTCACTGCCGCCACTGGCAGATGTTGAGAGAGGCAGCAGTAGGCTAAGGGGAATGGCAGGAAGGGAGAGAAGTGATATTAGACATCAAGAGAATAGAGGAATGGCATGGAGGAGTAGCCTAATGGTTAGAGCATTGGCTTGGGAACAAAGAAAGCAGGGTTGGATTCCCACTAACACTCCTTGTGGCCTTGGGCAAGCCATTTAACCCTCCATTTGCTCAGAAAAATCCAACTTATCAATGTTCCTGTTTAATATACATTACCAAGTTTAAGTTGCAATGTAAAAACACTTTGACTGAAAGGATAAACTGGTATAAAAAAGCCTGTCAAATAAATAAGAGAGAGGTGCAAAGGGGGAGGCAGATGCTGGACATAGAATGGGGGCAAACTACAGTGTTAGGCATGGGGGGGAGTAGAGGGCAGAAAGTGAACATGGAATGGGCAGAGGGCAAATGCTGGACAAGGGAGGCATAGGGCAGATTCTGGGCATGAAGATGAGACAGGGGATGCTTGACTGAGGGAGAGGAGAGGAGAGATGCTGTTCACCTGGGTGCGGAGATGTTGGATACTTGGAAGGTAGATATTGATGGAAAAAGGAGATGTTAGACACCTGGGGTTGGTAAGGAAGGGAAGTTGATTGACACCTTGGGGGGGGGGGGGATGAGGATAGATGCTGGACTGAGAGAGTGGGGAAAGGAAGAGAAGGATAAATACTGGATGCAGAGAGAAGGGACGAGAGTAGACATGGTGTGGGGAGAAGTGGGAGTTAGGGGGAGTTAGTGTTCTTCCCTAAAGGCCCAATTCCATCCCGGATGTAAATCCCCTCTGTGCGTCTGGTCTGAACCAGATGCACAGAAGGGACTGCGATTCTGATGACGCGGGGCACATCTAGCCCCATGGGATCAGAATCGCAAACAGCAATGCACGTGTAGGCCAGGACTGCGATTCAGTCTGGCCTGAATGTACATTAGTAACCTGACTAACTCAGTCAGGACTTTTAAATGGATCCGCGGCGGCATGGCATCCTGTTGCCATGGAACTGCAGCTCCATTTAGAAGCTGCGATGCCGGCGGCCAAGAAAAGAGTTTATTTCCCGCAGCCCAACCCCTTATCTGGCCTCCTAAGGCCAAGGTTGGGCTGCCTGGAATAAACCCTGCCCCCCCCCCTGCCCCATCTGTGCCCCGGGTCTTCCAAAAACAAATGTCCAAGGAAGTTATTCTACCTCGGAGGTGGAATAACTTCCTCAGACATTTCACCGGCCCCAGACATACAGGTCCGACATTAGAATCAGCCCTATATGTCCAGGGCTTGCGACCACCCACTGCCCACCCACTGCCCACCCACTCTCTGCCCCAGCGCCACCCATTCCCATCCCCATCTAATTTCCCCACACAACCGGCAGGGAAGTTATTCAGGGGCAGGTGAAGCCATGAATAGCAGGGATGGACGTCCCGTCGGGCCATCCATCCCCACTATTTGTGGCTCAGAATAACCCCCTAAGTGCACAACTTTGCACTTGTCCACATTAAATTTCATCTGCCATTTGGATGCCCAATCTTTCAGTTTATCACGGTCTTCTTGCAATTTTTCACAATATTGTTTTAACAACTTTGAATAATTTTGTGACTTCTACAAATTTGATTACCTCACTCATTATTCCCATTTCCAGATCATTTATGAATATGTTAAAAAGCAGCGGGCCCAGCACAGATTCCTGGGGTACTCTATTATTTACTTTTTCCCATTGAAACAGTTGACTATTTAGCCCTACTCTATGTTTTCTTTCTTCGACTTTTTAATTTCACCAAGAGTCTCTCGTGAAGGACCTTGTCAAAGGCTTTCTGAAAATCCAGATATACTATATCAACTGGTTCACCTTTACCTACCTGTTTATTCACACCTACAAAAAAGATGTAAGAGATTAGTGAGACAAGACTTTCCTTCACTAAATCCATGCTGGCTTTCTGCCATTAAGCCGTGACTATGTACAGTAATTTTTTTTTTTATAATTCTTTCTACCATTTTGTCTGGTACAGACATCAAGCTTACTGGTCTATAGTTTCTCTGATCAACCCTGGAACCCTTTTTAAAAATTGGCATTACTTTGGCCATTCTCCACTCATCAGATACTACAGATGATATTAATGATAGTTTAGATTACTAAAAGTAGGTCTGCAATCTCATATTTCAGTTCTTTCAGCACCCTGGGATATACACCATCCAATCCAGGTGATTTGCTACTCTTTAGTTGATCGAATAACTGTGTTACATCTTATTGATTTATCAAGATGTGTTTCAATTCCTCTGATACGTCACCTTTAGATATCATTTCTGGCATGGGTACGTTTTCCCACAAAGTCCACAAGAGGTGATGCTAGCATCACAAAAGTATACAAAGTAAAAGACAGTGGCAGTCTAAACCATATAAAAGCTATAGGACAAATTTATTTACAAAAGTGTATATAAAGGCATACAAATCATACAGACATAAAATGCAACTAAAAATCAATAGATCATAAATGTTAATAAATCATTAAAAGCCCAACATGTTTTGCTGGAGCCTGAATCAGGGCCATCTATTATAATACAAAGCTGTATGATAAGCCCAATTCCCAAAGGTACAAGATACAATCTGTAATAAACCAAAGTAGGATGTATGCAGGACATCACCAACACATTAAAAGCAACACATTAAAAAGCAAACAGAAATTAGAAGGTAAATCAGCTCAGGAAATGAAACCTAAAACCATAAAAAAATAAAGATGTAAAAATAAAAAATATAAACTCACCTCCCTTGCAGACATCACAGAAAAACAATCGACATAATTTGTGAACTCTACCCAAGGAGCATCATCAAGGACTAATCATAGCACCTAAAAACCAAGGGCAGCATGCTAAAACATATGTGTGAATGTACAAAACATATAATATAGCCCAAAAAACTGAAGACTTACTGAAAGTATCCACACCTGTGTGGATAGTACATTAAATATAGATCTCTTTCATACAAAGAAGTGCAGCTCATCTGTCGTGGTCCAAGTGAATTGTAAAAGCAGCAAAAGGAACAGACATGTCATCTACAGAAAAATTCTGGTGGCCAATGGACCATATAGACTTCTACAGTCCCTTTACACATACCAGCCAGAAGAAGAGTGCAGGTATACCAATTAATCCTGCCCTACCCACTGTGGAATGCTTTCTCTCTGTCTCTGTCTCTCTCTCTCTCTCTGTGTTCCTGAATCACCTCAGAGAATGACCTGACTGCAGTTTCATCTTTTATGGGTCTTCAAGACAGTTACGGGCAATTGCATGGAGAATGGAGGGAGTTCCTCCCAAACAGCTTGGCTGGTCCGAAAAAGCCCAGTCTCTCTGAACAGTTCAGAGGCAAACTCCAATCTAGGCATCACAAGCAGTACAGCTTCTTTTATAATGGGATACACAAAGGCTAGGAGTTTCCAAGATGGCGTTCTGAAGGGAGTGCTGCGTGGTACCGTGTCCGATTTATGGGGAAAAGGAAAGCTAAAGGGGCAAAGAAGCCCTCCTCTACCACTGCTACCTCGACCCCGTTACCTTCTGCGGTCAGTCCGCTTGATCCTTTTTTAGTTCCGCGGCAGCAGTCAGGTCCAGAACCGGCGATTGGTGGTCCTAGGAATCCCTCGGCTGATTTGAGTTCGGCGGGAGGCTCCGGACCCGACATCTCTTTGCCGGAGCAGTGGCGGCCCCTTAAAGTGCCTTTGTTGAACGGGAGCCCGGTGCCGACGGCGAGCCCTCCCCTGGTTTCTGGAAGGGGAGAGGGGAGCGGAGGGACACCGGTTCTTCGGAGCGGCAGGTTAGCCGCGGTAAGCCCCTTTGCAGCCAGTGAATCATCTACGGTGGCCGCAGAGGTACCTGTTCTGCCCGAGGGTCGACGAAGGAGAATGGAGGCTGGAGCAGAGGCAGTTGTTGCTCCATTTGTTTTTCCTATTCCGAAACCTGAGGAGTTTACCCTCGAAACCATTTGGTCGGCAATTGTTAAATTAGGTGAACTTTTGGTTCCTCAGATTTCCTTGGTCTCTATACAACTTCAGGATCACACAGGACTTTTGCAACAACATACAGTGGAAATTTCGGCAGTGCAGACTTCAGTTTCTGATTTGCAGCAGAAAGTAACTTTGGTTGAAGACTTGGGACAAAATTTTCAAAAGGATTTATTGGCAATGCAACTGCGTTTAGAAATGTTGTAAAATCATTCTCGCTACTCCAATTTGCGGTTGGTTAATTTTCCGAAGGCCCCCTCTGTGGGGTCTAAGGAAATGATCAAAAAATACATGTTGGATGTATTGGGGGTCCCCGTGGAGTCGCATCCCCCGATGGTTAAGGTTTATCATCTCCCTGTTAGAAAGAAAGTAGAAGGGGGTGGGGATATACCTGGGGTAAATGCTGCTGATTCTTTGGATGTTTCAGATTTATTGCAAACGTCTTTAGTGGATACTGTAGCTCCTGCTACTCTAATTGTATCTTTTGCACTGGTTTCAGATAGGGACTGGTTCCTTAAAATGTTTTTTTGGAAAAGAGATACTGCCTTTCTGGGTTTGACTGTTCGGGTCTTTCCTGATTTTGCAAGAGCAACCCAGAAACGTAGACGTGAATTTCTACTTTTGCGTCCTGCTGTGTTACTGTTGGGAGCTAAGTTTTTCTTAAAATTTCCTTCAAAATGTATTATTAAAATGACATCTGCTACTTATGTTTTTTATGATCCATCTCAGTTGCTTGCCTTCATTAACTCTCATCGTCCCTCTGATATAGAATAGCTCACTGCGTAGGATAGTGCTTGACTGTTTCCCTTTAGTCTTATTTTTTTTCTCACTACTGGCTAAGAGTATATTTCTTGGTTGGATTCTTCCCTATTTATAGAGGGCTGTGGATGGGACAGGATTTATTGTTTACCTGTTATGTTGATTTCCTTCTGGGTTGGATGTTTTTCTGACCTTTGTTTCTTGTACCCTTATTTTCATTTCAAGTATGTCTGCTTGGATCATTGTGAAAAATTATAAATAAATAAATAAAAAAATAAATAATGGGATACACAAAGACAGAGGGCCTTTGCCAATCATGGTTAGACACCATACATTATACATTCCTTTCATCAACCCTTATATAGATTTGGCTGCTCTTTCAAGGACCCACTATGGGAGAGCCACCATCTCATGATATAGCTGAGGCACGTAGTCCCAAGGAAGGCAGTCATTTTATGATCCAGCAGCCCCCCCCCCCCCTATCTTGGTAACGTGGTACTGGAAGCCTTCCTAGGTGTAGTTCCTAGTTCACAGTTCCCCCCCTTTTGATCATACCCCTCCAAAGGGGTATTAACCAACCAATCTAGCATGGGGAGTCTACGGGTTGTATTGCCTGAAGACAAGCAATTTTTGTGGCTAACAGGGATTTGGCCTCATCCCGGTCATATGTGGACCTATCTAAATCTACCAAGCAGTGGGAATGAAGGTAATGATTGGTTTGCATGTTAACTACATGAAGGCTTAAAGGCTTGGCAATGCAGCATGATAGGGCATGCATTAAAGTACCTGAGAATTGGAATAAGCAGTAACATACAACTCTTATAGCTAAAGCAAAAGCTAAATATGCTAAGTCTCTTGGCCCAGGACACAAGGCCTGAAAACCAGGAGGTGAAGGGTGACCAATCATTACCTCCCTTATAACTGTTCACCCCAACGTGGATGACTTTCTTCATATATTATATTCTGTCCGTTACCAACTAGGACCAATCATCCATGAAGGTGCAACATTGCCCTCAGCTGCTAACAAATAGTCAAGGGTTTTGCGATTCTGCATTGAATAGGTGCACAACTAGGATACCTGGCCTTGCAATTCCTTCAGTGCTCAGGTATTACTATCAGTGAGGAGTTCAACGACAGCCTGTAGATGTTGAATGGACACTCCCACCTCTGCAGCGATGGCAGAACCCGAGAGGTCATCTAATTTGGACTTGGTAAGTTTGGAGTTGGGCTCAATATATTTCTAGGCCTGTTTTAGGGATGCATTTCATTCCTCCTCACTGTAAGGATGTCTCTCAACATGCAGAGATGGGGAGTCAGGGACCAGAAGGTTTAGCTAGGTTGATGGGGCAGGGGCTCTGGTAACTGGAATTGGTTCACCTCCCAATCCAAAAAGAAGATGGACAATGGAGGAAGGACTATAGTAATGAAACAAGTATTTGAAACCTGTACCTGAAACCTTCAGGGAGCTGTTGGTAGACCAGATCCCCACACACAAAAAATAATGCCTCACTTGAGCTATTCGGCCCTTAGGGAAATAGGGCCATCAGACGGTATGTCATCCCAAAACTCCTCTACAGTGATGGGGTAGTGAATTTCATAATGGCCCAAAATGGATCTATAAATAATTTGCCAGATCCAGTCACTCTCTTTATCACCACACTTTGAGACATCAGTGAAGACTCAAATGGAATCCTCAGCAAGGATCTGCCCATAACAGAAGGTTGCCCTCGTGCCATTGGGAAAGACTCAGGTACCATCGGGCCTCCGAGTATAGAGGCAAGCTATACTTTCACCCATAAAATGGCTTCCCTCCCACCCGAAGCAAAAGTGGGGACACCCTGAATAATCACTTTAAAAGTTTCAACCTTAGAGTGTAATAAACCTGCCACCTTCCAAGTGATGTTGTAATGACCGGCAAAAGAAGGTAGGGCAGAAGGGTTGTGTTGGGTGGCGTGAGGATAGGCCACAAAGGATAATCCTCTCACCCTGGTGGTGGCAATCCTACTATAAACAAGACAATTAATCAGTCCAATAGGGATGTTAAACTCCTGTAAAGTCCGCATAAAAATGTTGGGGTTAAGGGGAGGCTTAACACACCTTTTTCCCCGACCTTTAACTTCTGATCTTTCTTCTTGGGCATTATAATGGAGCATTAAAAGGTAAACAATTATTCCACACATTAACAGTACAGTAACACCCAGAACTGGCCATTTTGCTTGTACTGGATCTTCTGAGTTACCTGTGACTTAGCTTCATCAATGGCTTGCAGCATTTCTTTTCTTGTCGCTTCAGGACCATGAGAGTGATGAGATCATAATTTTACAGTATTACCAGACTGAATATCAACAGATGAATGTACTCTGACTTTACAGATTTTCTTCTTTTCACATTGAGGCACATTCCAATGTGGCCATCCAGGCCCCTATGAATCCGATCGGAATCGGGACACCCAGAGGTAGACCCCATGCTATTCACAAGACAGAATGACCCACATTTCCAATATGTGATAGTGCCACTTTCTTTTTCGCAGACATATGCATAGCCCTGGTATAGTAGCTTACGCTTGCCCCTTTCCATACAGCAAAATTGAGTCATTGGGTAAAACACACAGAATCAAATAGTGAGAAACGCCCTGAAACAAATCACTGTATTCCGCAAACCAGCCTATCACCATCATATGCATCATCATCATTCACCCAATTGCTTTTTTTTTTTATAATTGGCAATGGAATTATTGGCTGCTGATATACATTTATTCTTTCCATAAATAACATTGAAAAAAAAAAGAGAAATCTCTTTGAATGAGGTTATTCCTTTCTCCCATTGCCTGCTGCCAGATCGCTCTCTGCCTTTTCTTGCATGTGTGAGTGAAAGAGTTGCTCATAAGCATTGGAAAGGGGGAGGGGAGGAGCACAGGGGCCATGGTCCTCCAAACGTCTGCTCTGAGATGGGCGTTTCCCCTACTTTGGCCCATGGGGATCTGATCTCCCGTGGGCAGAAGTAGGGGAAGAGGCAGAAGTAGGGGAAGACCGTCAAACAGCAGGCTGCCCCTTCAGCTAAATAAATAAGTGAATGCACTTTCCCTGATAAATGCTCATTTTCTATTCCAACACTTTCACACCATTGCCTTATATATTCTGATACTCCGCAGACTGCGATCATTGAAAAGACTCTTCCTGTCTGCCCACAAGGATCATGGGCAGACAGGAAGAGTCTCTACAATGATTGCAGTCCTCAGGCAGCAATCTGCCAGTGGGGATCACGTCTGCGGAAAGGAAGCGTCTTTGCCTATGGGGTGGGGCATGGGCAGGGCTTGGGAAGAGATAGGGACAGGGCTTGTGCTCTCCAAAGTGAAAGCCTTTCTTTTGCCCCTGGGATTTGCCCATGGGGCAGAGCATAGGCAGAGTTAGGGGCAGGGCTTGTGCCCCCCCATAGTAAAAGCCCTTCAATTGAAGCTGCAATCTCAGCACAGATCTCTCCTGTCTACCCGCAGGGATTCAATCTCCCGCAAAAAGACAGGAGGGATCTGTGTTGCGATTGCAACTTCTCTTCCATCAGGGCAGGTAGTTTACTGCCTGCCACTCATTGAAAAGACTCTTCCTGTCTCCTCGCAAGGATCACAGACAGACAGGAATTCAGTCTACAATGATCACGGTCCTCAGGGAAGAGTTAGGGATGAAGTTTGAGTGGAGTTAGGGGTGGGTCCTGTGCTTCCCCAAAGTAAAAGTCCTTCTGTCACCCCTGGGCTTGTTTCATTCACCCAATTGCCACGAGTTAGGAGGTGGGTCTTGGGTGGAGATAGAGGTGGGGCTTCTGCCCCCCAAAATAAAAGCCCTTCCATCGTCACTGGGGTTGCTGCGTTCATCCAATTGCCACATTTGCCCAACTGTTGTTCAGCCAATTGTCATTTACCCAATTGTTGCATTTGTCTCATTCACCCAATTGTCTCTTTCACTGAGTTGTCATTCACCTAATTGTTGCGTTCATACAATTGTCATGTTTTGTTTCATTCACCCAACTGTCCATTCACCCAATTGTCTTTCATTCAATTGTCAATCATCCAATTGTCATTCCACCAATTATATTTCACCCAATTGTCATTCCACCAATTGTCTTTCACCCAATTGTCTGGATCCCGGCATGCCCATGTCTTTACTGACTATTAAATAGAAGATATTTTTCTAAAGATGTTCACCTACCTCATGATTAGTGGCAATGTCATTGCACAGTAAGTGCACCCTTCATGCTCTAACCATCAAGGGGGTATATGCCCGGCATGTTTCTGGCAGTAGGCACACAGTTTCAAACGTTAATGTGTGAAATAGTTAAAATGGATGTACTTAATGACACACATAGAAGTGTCAGGTACACTCATGCTAATTGCCGCATTGTCACTGAGTGCATGGCAATTGCCCTTGAACTAGTGGCAATGTGTTCTCCATACCTACATTCTGCCCATTCCCTGTCCCATTGTATGATGATCGATTACTGTGCAATTTATTGTGCGGTCACTGGCATGTCCCAATATTAACGTTCTTAGTTACCAGTTGTTACACATTTAGAAAGCATATTAACTTGTTACCAGGCTTTAGTAAAAGAGCCCCACACCTATAGAATTTTCAGTTGACGCAGAATTTCAGTTTAACCCAAGCTTCCCTTTTCCTCCACGTTTTAAGGTAATGCCACAGCAGGTAAATACTCACCAATGCAGTTTCCTTTCTAGGTCCAGTCTCAGAACTCTTTTTCTACTTTTGCTTACAGTTGTCATGGCTGGCCTTAAACTGATATCCCTTGGGTTGAAGAGGGAAACAATCATCTTCCAGAAGGAGCTATTATGTCTCTTAAGAGAAGCAAGAGAAAACAATCAAACTGATAGAAACACTACGGTCAGTGTTTTGTTTTGTTTTTTAAATACTGGTTGCAGTATTTAAATAGAATCTGTATATTCAGTTCTACTTCACAGATTATAGGCAGTGGTGAATATATGTAAAGAGTGATCAGTACCACTTCCATCCAGATATCAGTGATATTCAGTCCACTGTGTAGGCCACGATCAGCCATGGCCCACACTGAAGAAAGGCATGGAGAAGTCAAGGCCTGTTCAAGGGGTCATGTCTATCAGGAGAGAAAACGAACAGGGGTGTCATACTACGAGGTGGAAAAGTGCAGCCTTAGCATGATAAAGCAGAGGTCACAGCATGATAGCTGACTGTTTCTGATAAGCACATTCAAAGAGCAGTCAAAGCCGGACTATAGTTTTCTGTAAGACTACAAGAGAAATGTCAGGGAATTATAGTGATAGCTCTAGTTGCAGTTGGGATCCTTGCAGAAGCATCCATTGTGTAAATAAGCTCTGGATTTGGTTGCTAGAGGATGTAGTGAAAGCTATTAGAGTAGCTGGGTTTAAAAAATGTTTGGACAAGTTCCTGGAGAAAAAGTTCATCAACCATTATTAAAGTGAACTGTGAAAAATCTAAGAACATAAGAACATAAGATATGCCATACTGGGTCAGACCAAGGTCCATCAAGCCCAGTATCCTGTTTCCAACAGTGGCCAATCTAGGTCATATGTACCTAGCAGTTTCCCCAAAAGACACAGGTTCCACAATGCTTGTACTGGGTCAAGCATTGATATCTTGGGTCACTTCTTATTTATTTATTTTATTTATTTAACTATTTCTTTTATACCGCCCCTTCCAGAGATCAAGGGCGGTTTACATATAACAGGTTAACAGTCTTGTACACAGTTTGTATACATTTTACATAGAACAATAGAATTCAACTATTTACATTGAACAGTAATATAAACTTTGTAGGTATTAAAACAAACACATCTAACTTTTTACAAATGTATATATACAGTGTGTGTTGTGTGTGTTGAGTGGGTCACATATTGTTGTAGGTGTTGGAATTTAGTTCCTTTTTATGTCGTCTTGGGGCGTGTGTGTGGAGGGGGGCAGGCTTGTGTTTACATTGTTTGGATTAAGGGAGTTTGTGCATGTGTGACCACGTTTGTTGTGGAGCTAGCTTTGGGGTAGTAGGGGACTTCGAAGTGTTCAGTGAACAGGTAGGTCTTTAATTCTTTTCTGAATTGGAAGAGGTCTCTTATGGTACGAAGTTCAATGGGGAGGTCGTTCCAGAGTGTAGGAGCAGCGAATGAGAATGCTCTGGAGCTGGTGGTGTTCTTAGTTTTGCGGATGGTTTTTGGTATGATGAGAGAGTGGGCTGCGTTTTGTCTGAGGGTCCTTGTCGAGGTTTATTTGTTTATGGACCTTTCCTCCAGGAACTTCTCCAAACCTTTTTTTAAAGCCAGCTACACTAACAGCCTTTACTACATCCTCTGGTAACAAATTCCAGAGTTTGATTACATGTTGAGTGAAAAAATATTTTCTTTTATTAGTCTTAAATAGTTTACCATGTAGCTTCATTGCATGCCCCCTAGTCTTTCTATATTCTGATAACGTAAACAATCGATCTACGTTTACCCGTTCCACTCCGTTCATTAATTTATAGACTTCTATATAAAGTTTTCCAGGTTAAAGAGCCCTAACCTTTTTAGCCTTTCTTCATAGGGGTATCCTTCCATCCCATTTACCATTTTGGTGGCTCTTCTCTGAACCTTTTCTAATAATGCTATATCCTTTTTAAGATACGGCGCCCAGAATTGAACACAATATTCAAGATGCAGTTGCACCATGGAACAATACAGAGGCATTATAATATCTTTTGTTTTATTTTCCATTCCTTTCCTTATCATACCTAGCATTCTATTTGCTCTCTTGGCCGCCGCTGTACACTGGGCGGAGGGTTTTAACATGCTATCCACAATGACCCCTAAATCTTTTTCCTGGGTCGTGGTTCCTAATGTGGAACCTTGCATCATGTAACCATAGTTTGGGTTGTTCTTCCCTAGGTGCATATCTTTGCACTTGTCCACATTAAATTTCATCTGCATTTTGATGCCCAGTCTTCCAATTTATCAAGATCCTCTTGCAATTTTCCACAATCCTCTTGGGTTTTAAGAACTTTAAATAGTTTTGTGTCATCTGCAAATTTGATAACCTCACTCGTTATTCCCTTTTCCAGGTCATTTAGGAATATGTCAAAAAGAAGAGGACCCAACACAGATCCCTGGGATACACCACTATTCACCTTTCTCAATTGGAAAAATTGGCCATTTAGCCCTACCCTCTGTTTTCTATCTTTTAACCAGTTCCTGATCCACAATAGTACACTGCCTCCTATCCCATGACTCTTTAGTTTTGCCAAAAGTCTCTGATGAGGGACCTTGTCAAAGGCTTTCTGAAAGTCCAAATACACTATATCAACCGACTCACCTTTGTCTACCTGTTTACTCACACCTTCAAAAAACATAACAGATTAGTAAGACAAGATCTTCCTTGTCTAAAGCCATGTTGGCTGTCTCCCATTAAGCCCTGACTATCTACATGTTCAGCAATTTTGTTCTTTATGATGGTTTCTACCATTTTTCCCGGTACTGACGTCAGGCTCACCGGTCTGTAGTTTCCTCGATCACCCCTGTGACCCTTTTTAAAAACTGGCGTTACGTTTGTCATCCTCCAATCTTCAGGTATTACAGATGATTTTAATGATAGTTCACAGATTACTAATAGCAGGTCTACAATCTCATATTTCAGTTCTTTCAACATCCTTGGATGTATATCATCCGGCCCAGGTGATTTGCTACTCTTCAGTTTATCTGATAGTTGTAATACATCTTCCCGATGTATTGATATTTCCTTCAATTCTTACGCACCTTTAAATACCACTTCTGTCATGGGTAACATCCCTACATCTTCCTCAGTAAAGACTAAAACAAAGAATTAATTTGCTCTCTCTGCTATCGCCTTGTCGCTTCTTAGTACCCCTTTAACCCCTTTAACCCCTCTATCATCTAATGGACCAACCGATTCTCTCACAGGGTTTTTGCTACGAATGTACTTGAAAAAGTCTTTATTACGTATTTTTGCTTCCGCAGCAAACGTCTTCTCAAATTCTCCCTTTGCCTGCCTTATCAATGCCTTGCATTTAACTTGCCAGTGCTTGTGCTGTTTTCAGGTTTCGTCATTTGACTCTTTTTTCCATTTCCTGAAAGATGCTTTTTTGGCAACTACAGCCTCTCTGACCTCACCTTTAAACCATGCTGGCAGTTTTTTGGAATTCCTTCCACTTTTCTTATAGTGTGGAATACAGCTGGTCTGGGCTTCCAAGATAGTATTTTTCAACAACAGCCAAGCTTGATGTAAGTCTTTAACCTTTGCAACTGCTCCTTTTAGTTTTTTCTCTTTTTTTTTTTCAATTTTTATTTGTTGAAAGGAAACATACAACAATACAAAAGAAAATACAACAAATGAGATCAACCTCTCATTTGAAATCAACATAAGAGGAAAATAATCATTAGAATAATAGACCACATCCAGGAAGAGCTCTATAATAATACATAACAAAACATACATCTGATCCAAGCCTGGCGAAAACCCCTATACCAACAAGAGTTAAATCAATATTGAAATCAGAAGTAAATTAATTAAATCAAAACTACTCTAACTTTGCTCTTTCTCTTTCAAGAATTCCATCAACTGAGCAACCTCACCAAATACATATCATTTATCCTGATAGCTAATAAAACATTTACATGGAAATTTCAGGTAAAAAGAGGCCCCCAAGGCCAAAACGCGTGGTCGAACTTCTAAAAAAGACTTCCGACAACGCTGAGTGGCCCGGGAGATGTCGGGAAAGATCTGAACACAATGACCACAAAAGTTTTCAAGTTTCTTCCTAAAATAAGCCCAAAAGATCCTTTGTCTATCTAAATCTGAAGCCAACGTAACGTTGGCTTTTAGTTTTTTCTTAACTATTTTCCTCTTTTTATCATAGTCTCCCTTTTGAAAGTTAAAAGGTAGTACTCTGGATTTCCTTACTATCCCTCCTCCACTAATTAAATCAAACGTGATCATGCTATGATCACTATTGCCAAGTGACCCCAAAACCCTTATCTTTTGCACCAGATCTGGTGTTCCACTAAGGACTAGGTCCAATATGGCTTCCCCTCTGGTTGGTTCATGAACCAGCTGCTGCAAGAAGCAGTCATTTATTTCATCTAGGATCTTTATCTCCCTAGTATGTCCTGCCGTGACACTAACCCAGTCGATACCGGGGTAATTGAAATCACCCATTATTATTACTGTGCTGTAACCTTTGTTAGCTTCCTTGATTTCTTTGAGCATTTCATCAACCATTTGTTCATTCTGGCCAGGCGGTCAATAGTACACCCCCACTGCCATCCCCTTCCTGCAAGAAAGCTGAGGGAAGGCTCATGTACAAGTAAGTAGGAGCTGAATAATAATCTGAAAGTGACAGGAGCTGGACATTGACTGGGACAGAAGTTGGGTTGGGTCAGTTACATAGTAAGTCAATTTGTGTTTGAATTGGAGAAATATTATGCTATTAGTAGAGGGACAATCAATTTGTTATGCAACAGCAACACTTTCCAGTGCTTACAAATTATGTGATTCACTGTCATGATCCCAATGACAAGTCTGTCTTGATTAGATTGTCTCTATATGTAAAGCGCTACGTACGCCTTGTAGCGCTATACAAATGATAAGTAATAGTTGTAGTAGTGGTGGTGGTGGAGGCACCCCTGTGCTAAGGCTTGGGGCTGAACATGCAGTAGACTACTGCATTTCAGTAAACTTATACCCCAGTGTGCACTAACAAAAGCGCATCTCTAAAACCTGCCTTTTTTTATTTTAAAAAACATTTTAGTGAGAATGAGTGTTTATGTATAGAGGTATTTATCTACAGGCTTACTGATTTGCTACTCTTCAGTTTATCTAATAGTTGTAATACATCTTCCCGATGTATCGATATTTCCTTCAATTCTTCCGCACCTTTAAATACCACTTCTGTCATGGGTAACATCCCTACATCTTCCTCAGTAAAGACCGAAGCAAAGAATTCATTCAATCTCTCCGCTATCGCCTTGTCGCCTCTTAGTGCTCCTTTAACCCCTTTATCATCTAATGGACCAACTGACTCTCTCACAGGTTTTTTGCTACGAATGTACTTGGAAAGATCTTTACTTCGCGTTTTTGCTTCCGCAGCAAGCTTCTTCTCAAATTCTCCCTTTGCCTGCCTTATCAATGCCTTGCATTTGCCTTGCCAGTGCTTGTGCTGTTTCCAGGTTTCGTCGTTTGGCTCTTTTTTCCATTTCCTGAAAGATGCTTTTTTGGCAGCAACAGCCTCTCTGACCTCACCTTTAAACCATGCTGGCAGATTTTTGGACTTCCTTCCACTTTTCTTAAAGTGTGGAATACAGCTGGTCTGGGCTTACAAGATAGTATTTTTCAACAACAGCCAAGCCTGATATACGTCTTTAACCTTTGTAACTGCTCCTTTTAGTTTTTTCTTAACTGTTTTCCTCATTTTATCATAGTTTCCCTTTCAAAAGTTAAGAGGTAATACTGTGGATTTCCTTACTATCCCTCCTCCACTAATTAAATCAAAGGCGATCATGCTATGATCACTATTGCCAAGTGGCCCCAACAACCTTATCTCTTGCACTAGATCTGGTGTTCCACTAACGACTAGGTCTAATATGGCTTCCCCTCTGGTCGGTTCATGAACCAGCTGCTCCAAGAAGCAGTCATTTATTTCATCTAGGAACTTTATCTCCCTAGCATGTCCTGACGTGACACTGACCCAGTCGATACCGGGGTAGTTGAAATCACCCATTATTGTTACTGCACTGTAACTTTTGTTAGCTTCCTTGATTTCTTTGAGCATTTCATCATCCATTTGGTCATTCTGGAAAGGCGCTCGATAGTACACCCCCACTGCCATTGCCTTCCCCCTTTTACATGGAATTTCAATCCATATAGATTCTACAGCAGATTTTGTTTCCTGCAAAACTTTAATCCTTTCTGACTCAATGCCCTCTCTAACATAGAGAGCAACCCCTCCACCAATTTGATCAGCTCTATCATTACGATATAGTTTGTACCCAGGTATCACAGTGTCCCACTGGTTGTCGTCCTTCCACCATGTCTCTGATATTCCAATCATATCTAACCTTTCATTTAGTGCTATATATTCTAACTCTCCCATCTTATTTTTTAGACTTCTAGCATTTGCATACAAGCATTTTAGAGAATGTATTTTACTCATATTATTTTGGCTATTGTTATACATGGGTAATTTGGGATCTTTAAGCTCAGTCTGCTCCATACTTGAGGGCATTTGGGCTACTTTACTCTTTTGTGAAACCTCTCTGCTTTTGGTAGTATCCTTCAAAGATACATTCTTCCGAACCATCCGCTCTTGGGCGACTGTCGGCTTTCCCCTAATATCTAGTTTAAAAGCTGCTCTATTTCCTTTTTAAAGGTTAATGCCAGCAGCCTGGTTCCATCCTGGTTAAGGTGAAGCCCATCCCTTCGGAAGAGCCCCTCCTTTCCCCAGAATGTTCCCCAGTTCCTAACAAATCCAAAACCCTCATCTCTGCACCATTGTCTCATCCACGCATTGAGACTCCGGAGCTCTGCCTGCCTTTTGGGTCCTGCGCGTGGAACAGGAAGCATTTCGGAGAATGCTACCTTGGAAGTTCTGGATTTCAACTTCCTACCTAAAAGCCTAAATTTAGCCTCCAGAACCTCCCTACCACATTCTCCTATGTCATTGGTACCGACATGTACCAAGACAGCAGACTCCTCCCCAGCAATATCTAAGACCTTATCTAGGTGGCGCGTGAGGTCCGCTACCTTTGCACCAGGCAGGCATGTTACCAGGCAATCCTCACGTCCACCAGCCACCCAGCTATCTACATGCCTAATGATCGAATCACCAACTATAACGGCTGTCCTAACCTTTCCCTCATGGGCACATGGCCCTGGAGAAACGTCCTTGGTGCGAGAGGGTTTTACATCACCTGGAGGACAGGTCCTAGTTACAGGATCACTTCCTGCCACACCAGGGTGATGTTCTCCTGTCACGTGACCTCTCTCCTCCATGGCAACAGGGATGCTGCCAGCCTGGAGGTGGGACTTCAGGACTATATCCCTGTAGGTCTCGTCTATGTACCTCTCTGTCTGTCTTATGCTTTCCAAGTCTGCTACTTTAGCCTCTAGAGAACGGACTCGTTCCCTGAGAGCAAAGAGCTCCTTGCACCTATTGCACACCAACTGGGAGAAAATCATACATGTGACACTCAATGCAAAAGACTGGAAAGCCCCCATCCCGCTGCTGGACTGCTGTCTGCATCTTAGTTTTAAGTTTGTGTTTAGATCTAAGTTCTTTACTTAATAAGGGTTGCTATGGATTCTTACATCTGTCCCAGAAACCCAGCCACCGGCACAACTCTCAGATGCACAAGCACCCCACATTTTGGCATCTGAAGTGTACTATCAGCAGCCTCAGTCTGCAGCTGACGAATCTCCACTACAGGAGTCAGAGTGATACCAAGGGCTGTACGACAGGGCACAAGTATAGAAGGGGTGCTAATGTTATCAATAGGCTTCCAGAATGCCCCCAAAATTGAGTTCCTGCAAGCAATTGGCTGAGTGTGTGTGTGGGGGGGGCGGTCACCAAGTTCACCTGTTATACGGGGCATACTGCTAGCTTGTTATGGTCCTGACAGGAGTGTCTGGTCACCATGTGCTGCACAGTCCATCAGGATATACAAAGTACCTTTAATAAAGTTGTAGAGCTGTGACACTCTCTGCAGCAAAATACCATTATTGTCCCGGAGCAGAACATCAGTATGGTACAGGGTCCTACTAAATTAACTACAGCTCTCAAAAATATGAGCACCACCATCCTCCAGGCTCTTCATTCAACCATCCAAAAAACCAACACCTGGAGAGGTCTGGCTGAAGAGTCTGTGTGTAAGACAATCAGTAATTCTGATAGAAGAGGTCTGGATGAAGATCCTTTCTTCCAGGCAACAGTTAGCCTGTCTGGAAAAGCCTAGCTGAAGAGCTTATATGTGAAGGAACTGTGGCCTGTAGAATACTCACCAAGTAGGATAGGTCAAAATTTTCAAGATGCCCAAATGAACTAAGTGCTGCCGTTTACTAATGTAAAATGTGGATTTGCACATGCAACTCAATATATATGTGTAAGTAGTGATTTTAGAAAATATGCTATTTATATCTGCATATGGCAGCAGTGTGCAGAGATTTAAAGGAGGCATGTTCTGGGCCTGGTTTGGGTGATCCTTCAAAGTATATGTGTATTCTGTACTTTGAAACTTCCCTGTCGACATTTTCACCTGGCTAATTTCTGATTTTGTCCTGGATTTTGGAGAAGTGCTTGAGGGTGGAATTTTGCCTGCCTCTCTCGTGTTCAACATCATCTCTTTTTGCAAACAGTTTGAGTTTTGAAGAAAAGCTTCTTTATCGGCATATAAAATGTTGTTGTTAAGTGCCGTCAAGTCGGTGTCGACTCATGGCGACCCTCTGGATAGTTGTCCTAAATTATGTTCGGTCTTCAGTCAGACGGCTTATTGTTGACAGACTGGCACCCATAGCTGCTGTTATTGTATCCATCCATCTCATTGCTGGCCTTTCTCTTTTGTGCTGATCTTCTATCTTACTAAGCTTGATATCTTTCTCTAATGGTCTCTCTCTTCGCATGATGTGTCCAAAATATGAAAGTCGAAGTCTTGTCATCTGAGCTTCTAAAGAAAGCTTAGGTTTGATTACTTATATTTATAATAAGAAAAATCATGTGTTCATAATGCTCCTTATATGCCACTGTTTTTTTTAAACATATTCATTTATGAAATAACTTTTCGCATTCTGCATGGTGCCAAACATATGTGCTTATTTGACAGCTATCTATATTTTATAAAAGGCTCTTTGTTCACCAAGACTTTTATAAAATGCTATTGTAATTTTAAACATGTGGACTTAAATATCATATTCCTTGCCTAAGATGATGTATGCAAAGTTTTTCTCCATAGGACAGACGGAAATACTGTTTTTTCTCTTGGATAAACAAACTCTGTATCATCTTGTTCTCTCCACAAAACCTCAGATGATAAATTTTCAAACTGTCTACATTTGAGACAGTGGAACTTTTTATCCTCAAGAGTTTACACCAATTTTCAAATTTAAGCATATTTATGCTTTTATTTTGAAACTTATCATGGGCATAATCTATCACTGGATAATTGCACCTACTTTCGGTGTGTGTAGTTTTTTCAGTGAAAATAATACATGAAGATTTGAAAATGTAATCTATGCATGCTATTTTCTCCTTCACATAACCATGCCTCCAGCAATGCTTCCTCTAATGTGCTCAAAAGTACACACATTGTGGAACAAGTTGCAGATATTTAGTTTTATTGAGGAACGGGCAATTTTCAGTGCTAATCTGCACACATGAATCACTATGAGGGTCATTTTGGATGTCCTATTCATGCTTTGGATGTCCAAAAATAGGCATAGAGATGTCCAAAGCACAGAGACCTCTCCAAGGTCATTTTAGAAGTCAGCTCTGGGGATGTCCCCAGCATGAGGATGTTCAAGTCTGAATGGGGGCGTGGTGGAGGTATGGCCATGACGTTGCCAGGAACCTGGACATCCCCCACCTGATCTCAGAAACATCATGGATACCCAGCATTATGTCTAAGTTTAGACCTGCGCCTGGTGCAAACATTCAGAGGGTGTAGAGAAAATGGCAGACCAACACACCCACTACTCAACACAATGTTAACAATAGCAGCAGTGCAATTTGAACCCTGGCCATAGCCAATTACTGTAACCATTATGCTATCCTAGACATCCAGGTTCTAAAATATGGTTTTGTGGATGTCTATGTAGATGCCCTGACAGACGTCTATATTGTATATGTCCACGTTTCTGACGTGCCTGCTTTTTTTCAGACGTTCTGGCTTAGATGTCCCTTCTAAAATTCCCTTCCACTGTTCCATGTATCCATAGAAATGGTTTTGAAGACTTTCCTTCTGTGCTGAACCATCTCCAATCTCATGGAGGAATACGAGAAAAAGGGGGAAGGGAAGATGAATCAAATGCTCAAATATCTAGCAAGCTTCACAAAGATACAGAAGGTAACATTTTCCGTAGAATGAAAAGACGTTCAAAGGTTTATGATATGAATATGAATGGAGGGAAGATGCTTTAAAGGAATATGTGAAGTTACAGTATTTATCAGCAGAGGTGTATTAACCAGAACAATGGCATAATGTGTTTGGGATAGGTACAAAGGGAACTTAATCTGAAAAGACCACAGAAAAAGTAAGAACTACGATGGCACAATGTGCAGGTTTAAATGGGTCAACTTGGTGAATCAGGTACAGTAGTGCCTACTGCTACCATCTTCTATATATCCACTAAACGTGGTGTGAATATTAATTTGGATATAGCTCACAGTGGTTTGCTATCACTTTTACTCTCCCTGATTAAAAATAATAAAAAGTATTAGGATAACTCCAGTTACAGAAACTCATTTTTATGAGGATATATACACTGAGAATAAATTCCTGAAGGCACATTTTAGGTAGTTTGAAGAGACTGGAATAGAAATGTCAAGGTCATGATATACTCAATTCCAACAGTATTTTGGAAAGAGCTCTGCTAAAGAAAGTTCAGGAACACATGGGGACACGCAGTGGAAGAAGCCATTCCACAAATATACACATGGGAAAAACCCAATGGAGGAAACTTACTATTACTACTTATCATTTCTATAACGCTACAAGGTATACGCAGTGCTGTATATATAGGTGTAAGAGACAGTTTATTTTATCTTAAAAACATTTCTACCATATGCAATAGCATTCAAAGCGATGAACAAGTAAAAGTAAAACAAATCAATTGCACAACCAATTCCTACCCTCAACCCCAGCCGCCACCCCAGATTAAGTACCTGCCAAGCCTAAATCCAACCTGCAAAAATTGAGGAGGAAACGGGAAGGTCTTTCATGCTTTCTGAAAATTAACCAGCTCTGACGCCATCCGGCAATCTATTACACCAGGTAGGTGCAGTCACTGTAAAGTCCCGTTCTTGCAATCTTTGCAACCGCACATGGCAAAAATCCAGAATCTTGAACAACTGCAGCTGACTAGACCACAGCGTCCTACCTGGTAGAGACCAAGTTAATCCATTCTGCAGGTAGCTAGGCCCCTGGCTCCTCATTACCCTAAAGGTCAATGCCTGCAGCTTGAAAATACACCACTGCTGTATCGGCAGCCTGTGAAACCAGCGAAACAGCAATATGCAGAGATTTAAAGGAGGCGTGTTCTGGGCAGTTCAACAAAAACAAAAAACATCATAAAACTAGGGACTAGAATACGGTAAAATACACTTAAGTAGTAAAGAAGAGAGTGAGGAGAATCAGGATCCAAAAGCAGCAAAAAGCAACTTACGCATGTAAATGTCAACATTCACAAATGTATCTGAGCCACCTTGCAAATCTCGATGGGTAGATGCTGTTAATAACCTACACAGAACTCTGTCTTTACCTCATTTCAATATCCCCCTTAATCCCTCCTGAAAAAGGATGGCCAAAAAGAACACTTTTTAAATACCTGTATGTGTCAGGGAACAGGTGTAAATCCAGACATGTGCAATTTTGTACTTTCACATGCTTTCCCTGTTTGAAATGGGAGTATATGAGTAGCTTTTTGTCCTATCCAGGCCACACCCTGACACTCCCCCCCCCCCTTACAATTTTGACTTGGTATGAGCATCCACATGTAAACTAAGGGGTGTGTTTACTAAGCAGCAGTAGTGGTCGCCGTGCAGTATCGGCTCCGATACCGCAAGGCAGCCTCTACCACTGCTTAGTAAACATACCACTAAGCCTTTAAAAAAACAGACATTTACACGTGGATGCACTTTCCACGGGCAAGTGGCCATATTTACACTTGTAGATCATGAATAAGGCTTCTAAAGTAACTCTCTTAATGAACAATAATTCTGTAATGTTCCTGCACCAAGGCAGCAGGAAGGGAGACGATCAATGGCAAGGCTTCTTCTCCCTGCATTAGCAGCAGATCCAACAAGAACGTCTCTAAATCATCGAGGAGATCTAAGTCCTTTGGGAACCAACCCTTCATCTCCATCTGCTAAACCCAGCTTAGTCCCAAAACCTAATGCACTATGCAAACTGTGTTTTCCATCTGAACGCATGCAATCTCATCAAAGTCATATTTATTTTATCAGCCCCTTCTATCTGTTGTTTATCATGTCTTATAATCGGACCTGTAAGGAAATGTATGAATGCTTAAACCTCCATTTTAATAACTTTCTTCTGTATATTATTCATATAACAGCTTCCAATTAAATAATTTAAATCACTGAGTTCAGGTCACAGTCAAATAAGCAATTACATTTTCATAGATAAATTCTTTCCAAGCTAAAACAAAAACGCATGCTGTGTGCAACCTTAGAAAACATTTTGTTCATTATGAAAAAATAAGAATATATTTGTCAAAACATCATTTACATTACTGATGTTTCCTATTGCTTTAGCGCTGAAAGTTTCCCATGTTCCCAGTAATTGACACTTTTAGATCCATAAGCACTTCTGCTGCACGCATGGATTCTTGAAGAATGTTGCATGGCACTTCTATACAGAAACGTATTTGGTTTTGATCTCTCATATACCAGGCAAGGGGAGGACACATTTGAATGCCAATTCCATAGGCAAGTTTTTATTTACACATGAAAAGAGACGGTCAGAAAATTGCTCTTCCTCAATATGACTAACAATATTGGATATGTTCCACAATGTACTCACTTTTGCCCACATTTAGGAACTCACAAGGGGTTTGTTTTGAGTTGGATCATAGCATAAGTAGATTGTATTTTATGAAAAAAAGCTATCTGCATAAAACTGGGTGCAAATGCCCGTGAGTACTTTGTACCTGTGACAACTTCCAAAGTGAAGGAAGGTGTGCATTCTATCTTTAAAACTTGGTGCCAAGTCAACAGGTAAAAAATGGGTATGTTTCCGTGCAGACAGTTTGAAAAGCGGCATCATAAGTTATGTCTCTTCTAGATGTCAGAGGAGGGCAGACTGGGGCGGAGAGTGCCTTAAAGTTAATGTGGGGTAAACACCTCACACTCTCACTCTTGCAATTAGTATGGTTGCAATTACATCTATCTCAACAGATGGAAGTAAGTGCACCCACAGTAATAGTAGCCCATGTGAGGGTATAGCTTCACTTAACTGCCAGAAACATACTGTCCACATCTCTGACAATTGATGTGGTGTGGTGGCTTTGCACTTAACATGCATGAACTTTCATCTTATTCATATGTTAGGTGCAAAACCACAGTGCACTTTAGTAATGGAGCCCCGATGGATGTCTAACAAAATGAACAGCTGAAACGGACATGAAAAAATGCACAAAATTCAGGCAAAATTTGTTATAATTGAACACAAAGCAAATTTTTTGGCCGTGCTTGCCCCTGCTGTAGTAATTTTCTTATCATAATTATTCACTTTAGCAACAAAAAACACATTATTTTTCAATTCCTTTTGAATTCCCATGCCTGGGAGAGGAATCCTTAGGGGTATGTTTACTAAACCGCGCAATTGTGCGGGGCACACTTGAGCGTGCGCTAAGGTACCTTAGCGCACGCTAATAGTGCATTTTTGTGCCCCTCACACGTGCGCGCTACACTAACGGGCCCGCACAAGTGCGGTGCGCGCTCAAGTGCGATAGAGGTGTGGAAAAGCATTCCGAGGGCGGAGGAAGGCTCCCGAGGGGCGGAGGGACGGGGTCAATGGGTGGAGAGTGGGAGGGGAGAGGCTCCCCGCACAGGAGCGGGGCTGAAATTCCAGCTTAAAAATACCGCGAGTGAAAACCTCGCGTTAGAGCCGATTTAAAGGGAAGAGAAACCATTTCCGTCAGCAATGTACAGCAAAACCGGGGAAACCTACAAAACGTGAGCAGTGTGATACATGTGCACAGAAGAAAATAGCAAATAAAAACTGAAAATGACCACAACAAATCTCAAAAAAAATTATAATCCAGCTGGGCAACATTAAAAAACACTCCCAGGAAAGCTCCAAAAAAAAGAAATGATTTTTTGAAGGGTCTACGCTCCGTAGACCCTTCCAAAAATAATTTCCTTTTTTTGGAGCTTTCCTGGGAGTGTTTGTAATGTTGTCCATTGATATCAATGTTGCCCAGCTTGGTTATGCGGTTTTTCCCCTTTTTTCGAGGTCATTTTTTAGGTTTATTTGCCCTTTTGTCTCCATACAAGGTGAATGAGTCCACAGTAAAATTGTGCAGAGCAGGGTTTCTGACACGTTCGGTCAGGTTTCCTATCTCCAGGGACTGTACTGTCTCTGTGGCCACAGTGTGGTGCAGCAGACACAGTCAGTGCCTGTAAGACCAGAGGGTCACAGGTTGAAATCCTAACTGTGGCTCCTGATAACCCAGTCCCTATATTTTACCCACCACCAAACAGAGATAGTAAGGACACTCATGTATTGCAGAGAACATAAGCATGGTTCAAACACCTCTATTTTACCCTACACCACACACACACCATAACAATGGGCATTACATACAGCCGAGTCCCCCAAATGCAGTCCTGGAATGCCACAACTCAATCAGGTCATATGCTTTTTCCAAGATGAGGACATGTCAGCATGTTGGCGGAAGGCTACAGGTGGTGGAGGGGGCAGTGGCTGCTAGCCACAGCAGACAGTGGCCTAGGACTGTGCAGGCTGGCACCGTCCACTTCAACAGACAGTCTCTGTCGGATGTACAGTTATGGACTCCCCAGGGACTGCAGCATATCTGTGGCAACACGGTGGTGCAAGAACAGAAGGTCACAGGTTCAAATCCCAGCTGGGGCTACTGCCAATCCAATCCACATATTTTTCCCACTGCTAAACCGTGATAGTAAGGACAAACCTTTATTGCTGAGAACATACGCATGGTTAATATGCCTATATTTTACCCCACCGACCACATACACCATAAACAGGCACATTACCTAGAGCAGAGTCTCCCAAATGCAGTCCTGGAGGGCCAAACACCATTCTGGTTCCATGCTGCCTCTAATAAAGATGCCTGTGCTGCATATCTATGCACCACCCCCATGGTATGCAGATGTAGCTCATGCATATTCATGAGGGACAGCATGAAAACCCGAACAGTGTTTGGCACACCAGGACTGGAGTTGGGAACCTCTGCCGTAAAGCAGCAGCCAACAGGGGCAGACACACCCACACCCACACCCACAGGCCCCATTGGCCAATGCCTCCTGGAGAGGCAGGACATTGGGCCCTGCCTGCATCTCCCAATACTAGCACTTGCATACCTTAGCAATGCCACCCTACACCTGGGTATACGGTACACAGCTATCAAACGGTTCCTATGATTACTGGCAGATAGCAATTCCTACGTTAAGCACATTGAGCTCCATCATAACAATCATTCTGATGTCTGCGGTGTGTGCTTCAGGTCTGGTCTCTGACGGTGTTTACCACCCTGGGGAATGACCCCCAACAGTATTGCGTACCATATCCATGCCTGTACTGTGCCCAGGACTGGTGTGGTGGGTATGGCTGCTGAACTCCTCTATAGTAGCACAATGCTGGCATAGGTGTGGGGGTGGCTGTCTGTCTATCCAGTGTGTGGTGGCTGCAAACACCTTCCACAGCCCACACTGCCAGCACTGTTGCCAGTATTGGGCTGCCAATGTGCATAATGAGGAGCAAGGTACCATGGGTATAGGCCGGACAGGGTGGCCTGGCCAGGGTGCATCTGCACAGAGCATAGGGCACTGACTGGGACATTTTAGTGCCCGGCCACCACCTACACAAACAGGGTGACCTCAGTATGTCCTGCTGGGAGATCACTCTCACCCTGACTGTGCAGTGACCACAGCATGGCTAGGCACCCCAATAGTGCTATATAGTATTTTTCTCATGTGATATGTATGAGTTTCCTTTTGGGGCCCAGTCACTGATGTATCTGCTTGTTGTGTGTGCTGCCATCCAGGTCCTGGGTGCATGCATTTCCACCAGGAACATGCACTATGGATTGACTAGCAGACTGTTTGCAGCTGGTATGTGTCTTGATGGAGTGCCTTGCAGGGTGCAGCGGCTGAAGGCTTGCTGCAGGAGAATATCAGATAGGGGTGGGGTGCAGCTTAGCATATACAGGCCTAATTTCTGTTTGCTATTGTGTTATGGTTATGTACAGAGCTGCATTGACTGCCCTGAAGGTTGTCTTTTCCCCAGCAGGACTGGGGTTGATGGTCCCCTCTACTGCCACCATTGCAGGGAGGTAGAATGTGGGTCTGTTGATGGGAGACCCGGTTTACCACCCTCAGCCCTGGATGGAGGAGGAGGAGGAGGGTGGTGGTGGTACATAATACTCCTAGGGGTTCATAGGGGACACACCTGACTGTGACAGACAGACAGAGATATCCAAGATGTTTCTGCAGAAACTACCTATCTCACACATTAACACTGCTTTGGACCTCTGGCACAGCCTTTTTCAGCTATGGAAGGTGCTGTGGACCTGGTGCTGGGCGCCTCACCGCACCCTCAGGGTGAGCACAGTACCCGCACAATGTGACGGTGTGTAGCTACTCTGTGCCAGTAAAACACACGGTCAGTACCCCCTACCAGGCCGAGGTGCTGTGGGGATGCACATGGTCACTTCCCCCTACCAGGCCCAGGTGCTGTGGGGGTGCATATCCCATCTTTTGTTTCTCTCTGGACAGCAGATTTGCATGTGAAGTGCATCATGGGTACGGGTGGGCTAACCCTATCCAGCTGACTACAGCAGACTGTCTGTGTGGTGACGTGCAGGCTCTCTGCAGCCAGCCAGGGGTTTGCTAGTAGCTGTAGAGCTGTAGCCCAATGGTTACTTCACTGTCTGTGAAACCAGAGGTCATGGGTTCAAACCCACAGTGGGGTTATTTGATAGGGCTGCCCAAAGCATTATATGTTTTTAATGTACATTTTTGCTGCCAGCAAAAACACCCTCATCATACTGTACCCATAAGGTGCCTCTGAGGGCGCTTTATAGGGCGCCCTATAGGGCACCTTATGGTTCCCGTCCATATAAGGTGCACTGTACATTATCCTGTGACGCAACTTATAGGGTGCCCTATAGGGGACATTTTAGGGTGCCGTGGCAGACAGTGCACTTTATAATGTGCCCTATGGAGTGCCTTAAAGGGTGCCTTATACGGCATTTTCAATTACGGCACGTGAGGGCGTGTTTGCTGGCAGCAATTAATAAAAAATAAATAAAGTGCTACAGGAAACAAAATGTACATTGCAAAGCTGATGCCTCAGCCAGCCTTAGGTATTAGGCACCCTGGGGAGCAAACTCATGACCCCTGTATCAGCAATCAGTGCCTTAACCATTGTGCTCAACTGCTGCTCCTCCTTGCTTGTCAGCGCACCTACTTATGCTTTTCATTCCTTGAACTGCACAGTGTTGCCATCACAAACAGTACTCTGACCTTGCGGTACCTCATACGGCACCCTATAAAGCGCCCTATAAGCAACATTCTAGGGTGCCTTGGCGGACAGTGCACTTTAAAATGTGCCTTACGGAGCGCCTTATGTTAACACGCTTTGAGAGTGCGTTTGCAAGTAGTGATAATTAAATAAAAATAAAATGCCTCCTAAAGCAATCTTCCCCATAATACGTAATGCCTCAGCCAGCCTTGTTCATTGGGCACTGTGGGGGATTGAACCCCTGATCCCTGCACCATTGGCCAGTGTCTTAACCATTGTGCTGTGGTTCTGTTTTTGTGCCGGTACATCAGCGCACTGCCTTATGCCGCCCAATATTAATATGCCTGCTAAAGCAATAGCGCGCCACCTTATGCGGCCCACTATTACACTGGCTCATAAAGTAATGCCTCAGCCAGTTGTCTTCATTGGGCACTGTGGGGGATTGAACCCCTGATCGCTGCATCATTGGTCAGTGTCTTCACCATTGTGCTGTGGCTCTGCTCTTCTGCTTGCACATCAGCGCGCCACTTATGCCTCCCGCGCAGCTTCCTCATGCGCTAATGTGCGGGGCGCACATGGGCGCCGCGCACCTTAGCGTATATTTAAATCCCATTTTTTCTTTTTCAGAAAGAAACGCCCACTCCTTATATGGCATCTGCACACTACCGCGGCCCGCACATTAGCGGGGTTTTAGTAAACATACCCCTTAGTTTTGTAAAAACCAGGCTGCACTCTGCTTGGCTGTATACCTTGCCATTTAGAATTACCAACACAAATCATCCCGGAATCAGATCTCATTTTTCATTATCAGACTGCTGTTGTTTAAAATTTATGAAGTACACAGAAGAGTGTTTGATTTTCATAAGCTTTGTTGATCCTGCAGGGTTAAGCGCAACATTCATTTTGACTAGTGTACTAAATAAACACACCGCAGTAGTCACAGATATGATGCAGCTATCAAGCCCAAGGTGTCACTTAAACTCTTAATTTGAAGGAACAGCTTTTTTTTTTTCTAAACCCAGCTCGTTAAAGGCATCTGTTCTGTATGAAGAGCACCATCAAAGAAAGAATAGCATCTAAAAGGAGCTATGCCGGTGCATCCTCAGCGAAAAAGAGAGGGGGAGAGAGAGAAAGCAGCACGAAACCTTATGACCTGTAATGATCACATAAAGTGTAAAATTCAGAAAGGGAAAGGGAAATTTTCAAGAACATAGCACTTTCTCGACCCACAGGGTCATCAAGCATTGCTCACTTTTCTTGTGTTCCTTTTCATCAAGCATCGCTCACTTCTCTTGTGTTCCTTTTTTCTAGACATTTTAAGGATTTTTCAAGGCATTTCAGATTCCAATTTCAGTAGTTGCTTGTACTAAAAAGAAAACTAACAAGCTATCAGCTCTAGTGAACCTGAGAACATGATTGTAAAGCCACAAAGTGCCATTATGTGTAGAAACCCGGACTCATAGGAAAGAAGGGGGGTTCTCTATTAACAGTGATAATGTGTTTCCCACTGGCACATTGTAAAGGTAAAGTGATAGGTCAGGTGCCAAATATTTGGAGAGTTGCTTTTAGTGACAATATCTAATAACACATGAAATAGTTCAGATATCAATTGCCTCAGATTGTAAGCCTTCTGGGGGAGAGGAAAATACCTACTGCACATTGAGCTATTCCTGAAAAGGCATGAGCCAAATCCAAAATCTCTTCCCTTCCCTCCTGGGAGTTAATGCTGTTTTAGTATGGTAGGATTGCTCTACAGGTCTTGAATGACTTTTGTAGGATTTTATTTATTTTTTATTTATTTATTTATTTAAAAGGACTTTTATCCCGCCTTCTCCTTTAATCAAGGCGGTGTACATAGCAACCAATCGAATTATATTGACATTTGTGTTATCATGCAGTGTTATACAGTGTATGTGTGTGTGTGTAAGTTGGCGTTGATTCGTTGTGGGCTATTTACAGCATGAGCTACATTACATGGTTATGTATATGAGTGATAAAGGGTGGGGGGCCGGTCTTAGTCCAGGGGCTGTCAGGCACTATTATGTGCTATCGCCGTAATGCTCGATGAAGAGCGTTGTCTTGAGTTGTTTTCAAAATTCCTTAATATCTTCTGTCGATCGTAGTTCATCAGGGAGGGCATTCCATATTGCAGGTGCTTCCATCGATAGACCTCTTCTTGCAGTGTTTTTGCAAGCCTTTGTGAAGTCTTTTGGTGTGTTGATGGTGTCAGAGGTGACTCTCCTCCTTGGTCTTGTGCTGGTGTCTGGTTGTATGAGTGGTTGTAGGCTGAGTGCTGAGGTCCGGTGTTTGATTTTGAATATGTTTAGGACTGTCTTGTACCTGATGCGGGAGCTGATTGTATCTGATTTGTATAACTTCACAATATGCCTGGTACTGAAGAAGGTTTATGTTAGTAAGCATTGGTATAGCTAATACATTTTCCAAACATGTTTGGTAGCTCAACAATTAACTAAAGACCATGAGATCTGAAGCCTAGTGCCAATTTGGCAACCTACCCAAAAAACTGATAGGCTAAACATTTTTATGGTCAGCAGAAATCACAAGAGTTCTGTTCCATTGCTGCTGAACACCACTGTTCACATGGTCAACTGGAAGATGCTGGCCCAGGTTGAATTGCATATATTCCCATAACACTGTAAATACTGTTCTGTTTAATATGATTTTGGTGCATTATTTTAAAATTTGGCACATAATTCCCTGGAGCATTATTAGAAAAGGTACAGAGAAGAGCCACCAAAATGGTAAAGGGGATGGAAGGCTACTCCTATGAAGAGAGGCTACAAAGATTAGGGCTCTTCAACCTGGAAAAGAGACGGCTAAGAGGAGATATGATAGAGGTCTATAAATTAATGAATGGAGTGGAACGGGTAAACGTAGATTGATTGTTTACGCTATCAGAATATAGAAAGACTAGGGGACATGTAATGAAGCTACAGGGTAAACTATTTAAGACAAATGAGAGAAAATATTTTTTTACTCAACGTGTAATCAAACTCTGGAATTTCTTACCAGAGGATGTAGTAAGAGCTGTTAGTGTAGCTGGGTTTAAAAAGGGTTTGGACAAGCTCCTGGAGGAAAGGTTCATAAACCACCTGTAGGCACTCCTTGTGGTCTTGGGCAAGCCACTTAACCCTCCATTGCCCATGTTCCCTGTAAGTATTAGTGTATGTGTCTCATATCCCCTCGTGTTAAATGTATCCCCCAATTGACCGCTTTGACCCGGTGAAAAGCGGGATATAAATACAGCTAAATAAAAAACTAAATAAATTATTAAAAAGGGACCCAGGATATCAATGCTTGACCCAATACAAGCATTGTGGAACCTGTGTCTCTTAGGGATATTGCTAGGTATGTATGACCTAGATGGCCACTGTTGGAAACAGGATACTGGGCTTGATGGACCTTGGTCAGACCCAGTATGGCATATGTTATGTTCTTATGAGTGTTATTCAGTGTTCATATTACCATAGTAACATGTACTGGAGGGAAGCAGCTGGTGTGTAGCTGTACGAGAGCCACACAATGAAGGTGTCCTTCCCTGCTGTGCTCAAAAGTACCCCATTGTCCCTTTAAAATGCCATAGGTGTTGCCCCCACCTCAAGGATTCTAACTCACCCCATCACGCTTCATTCCACCTTGCCCTATACACACTCTGCTTTAGCCTCCCCAAATCACTGAGTCACAGATCACCTATGACCCACCCCCCCTTGCTCATTCCCTATACAGTGAAATAAAATAGTCACACACATTTCAGATATTGATCACCTTACAATGGTTTCCTAGACTAAGGGATGCTGTTCCAATGGTAGCGGAGCACAGATAGCGTCCATCTGTTCAAGAAGGGTCGACATGTCTTCAGCGGACTGCCTAACCTATTGAATAGGACTTTAAATTAAATTTGCTGCGGATGGGTGAAGTGAAACATTAAATACCTTTATGGAAATGGGTAAAAGGGGGAACATATGGAAAGCAGTGTGTATAAATGCCCATAGCATGGGAAATAAGATCCCAGATACTGAGGCTTTAATGGGAGAGGCTGACTTGGATTTAGTGGTGGTTACAGAGACATGGTTTACAGACAACCATGACCGGGATGTAACTATACCAGGCTATACTTTATTTAGAAAGGACAGGGTAGGAAGAAGGGGAATAGGAGTGGCATCATATGGAAAAAAAATAATTTGAAACTATGGAAATACAGGGCTTAAAAGGGAGAGAGAAGGTACTGTGGGTTAAAATAGAAAGAGAGAAAGAGAAATCTATTTGCATTGGCATGATATACAGACCTCCCTCACAGGGAGAAGAGGTGGTGTCAGACGGCTGCCTGGGTGAGAATCTTCACACTCTTGGCAAGTGCATATTTCTATATGATTTGCAAGATATTGTGGGCAATGTAGTTCATTCACACCAGACACAGCTGCTGACAATAATTTAGTTGTGCTCTTGGGTAAAGCCAATAAGATATTTATTTATGGGGTTATTTCTCCCAACACAGATATGCTTGGTAGCACATAAATTAGGCAACTTGCTTTCAGTGTTAACTTGGAAAAACAAAGTCAAAGGGGCTTGTTTACAAAGCCGCGGTAGCGGTTTGCGATCGTAATCGGAGCCGCGGCCCCATTGATTTCAATGGGGCCGCGGCTGCGATCGCGATCGCGAACCACTACCACAGCTTTGTAAACAAGCCCCAAAATCAGGAAAACAACAAATGAAAAGCCACAAAGCAAGAAACAAACTGTTCTTTTCAGGTTAACTTCTGATTACTTCCCACATAGATACAGAAGTGATTCTCTCCTAGCTCACAAGCAATTAGGTAAGGCTTAATTGCTAGCAGTTACCAGCTGAAACCCCTTAGCTGGCTTGCCTTCCACTGTGTGGGTCAAATCCTGCTTCAGGAGCTTTTCTGAATAGATTAAAGAACAAATTTGTATTTCTTTGTGATGGTTGCTGTACATTATAACAGAAAGTTACCAACGGAGTTTAGATAGAGAGCAGTCCATATAAACAGGATCCTCATCTGCTATTATTCCCCCTTGTTCAACAAGCATGGGTTCAATATCATGGATTGGCACAGATGAATCTCTCAATGGAGCATTTTCAGGAGAATACTTGTTTCCCTGCTGTCTTTCAAGGTTATAGCTAGGGCATAGATCAGTGTTCATACCTGAGCTTCCATTGCTGCTAGAGTTCCTCTCTATATAGCCTGGCCAGTATGTAGTCCAGTTCTTATGTCCAGCCTTCCAATCCAGATCCCTGGACACTGGATCTCTCTTCACATACCTTCTGGCACAGGTCTTAGGGTCCCTTCCACGTGCAGCCATCTCCCTCACAGGTAGCCTCTGGTGATTCCTAGCTCTGCAGCACCATTCCTCTGACTTTCCCCAGTCCAATGGTGTATGCTGGCCCTTGGAATACCTCCCAGTATACATGCTGCTTTGGACTCTTCTAGACCTCTCAAAGGCTTTTCTCTTCCTTCTTCCAAAGGGTCTTTTTCCCTCTCTGTCCATCCGGTTTGGCTTCTGCTTCTGATGATCCTTCAGATGAAACTGATGATCCTTCTCTGTATATCCAAGGTGATCATGAAGATGGTCATCTGTAGAATAAACTCTACTCTTATTCTGCTTAGATGAGTGATCCTCCCTAACACAGCACAGCTGTGCTGAATCAGGCCCTGCCCTTTGAGATGAGTGCTTAGGGATTACCTCATAGCCCTCCTGATTGAACACACGTTTCCCCACTTCAGCTCCTCTAATGGCTGTTGGAAACCTGGTGCATTCTGGGACTGGTAGTCTTTTATGGCAAAATTCTGTTTTCTTATTTCTACCAGAACTGACAGGTTGCTTGTTCAGAGTCACTTCACCTTTTCTATAGCTCCTTCCTGAGCTATGATAAGCTTCCTTATCACAGTGGACAGAGAGTTAATTAAAGACATATGCAGCATAGCCAGGAAAGTGGAAGTGCTACTGATAAGGGATTTCAATATGCTAGATGTTGATTGGCATATCCCTGCTGTAGTATCATCTAGAAGTAAGGAGATCCTGGATTCTCTACAGGGAGAACTATTCAGGCAACTAGTAACAGAACCCAACACATGAAGGGGCCATACTGGACTTGGTGCTTACCAATGGTGAAAGTATATCTGATGTTATAGTGGGAGATCGTTTCATATCCTGTGATCACCAGATGGTATGGTTCAGTATTAGTACTAGGACTGATAAAATCCATTCAAAAGCGAGGGTCTTAGATTTTAAGAAAACTAACTTTGCCAAGATTGGACAATACCTTAGGGAGTCATTAACAGGATGGGAACAACTGGGGGATGTAGAAAAATAGTGGGAAAAACTGAAAGGGGATATTTTAAGGGCAACCAACCTTTTTGTGAAAATGGTAAATAAAGGTAAAAGGAAAAGGAGACTGCTATGGCTTTCAAAAGAAGTAGCTGAAAAGGTGAAGAAAAAGAGGGAGGCCTTCATGAAATACAAGAGATCACAGAGAGAGGAAGACAGGCATCTATATTTGGAAAAACTTAGAGAAGCTAGCAAAGTAGTCAGGAAGGCAAAGATTAAAAAAGAGGAGGAAATAGCCAATGCAATAAAATGGGGTCATAAGACATTTTTCATATATGTTAGTGAGAAGAGGAAGGGCAAAAGTGGTATTGTCAGACTCAAGGGTGAAGGGGAGGAATATGCAGAAGCTGATGGGGATAAAGCGGAATTGCTTAACAAATATTTCTCTTCTGTGTTCACAGATAAAGAACCAGCAAAAGGACCTCAGAAAACACCCACAAACAGAACAGAAGAGAGGGGCATCTTGATCTATTTTAGAAGACCTTGTTTGTGAGGAACTAGCTAAACCTAAAGTAGACAAAGCGTTGGGACCAAATAGAATATACCTGAGAATACTGAGGAAACTTGAGGACATTCTAGCAGCTCCACTGAATGACCTTTTCATTGCCTTGTTGGAGATGGGAGTGGTGCCAGAGGACTGGAGAGAGGCACATGTGGTCCCTTTACACAAAAGTGGAAGTAAGGATGTGATTGAAAACTACAGGTCAGTTAGTTTAAGCTTGGTGGTGAGTAAATTATTGGAAATGCTGCCGAAAGAGAAAATAGTGAGGTTTCTGGAGTCCAACAGATTACCGGATCCAAAGCAGCATGGATTCACTAGAGGCAGGTCTTGTCAGACAAATCTAATTGATTTCTTTGACTGGGTGACCAGGGAGTTGGACTGAGGGAGAGTCCTAGATGTTGTGTATTTAGAGTTCAATAAAGCCTTTGACACCGTTCCGCACAGACAACTTATAAACAAACTAAGCACACTAGAGATGGACCCTAAAGTTACTGCTTGGGTTAGAAATTGGTTGAGTGGGAGGTGACAAAGGGTACAGGTAAATGGAGCTCACTCTGAGGAGATGAAGGTTACCATTGGTGTGCCTAAGGGATCTGTCCTTGGTCCGATTCTTTTTAACATCATTGTTAGTGATATTGCGGAAGGGCTGTCGGGTAAGGTTTGCCTCTTTGCTGATGATTCCAAAATCTGCAATAGAGTAGACACCCAGGATGGTGCAGATAACATAAGGTGGGTTCTAGCTAAGCTTGAAGAATGATCTAGAATTTGGCAGCTGAGATTTAATGTTAAAAAATACAAGGTCATGCATTTGGGCTGCAGCAATCCAAGGGAGCAATATAGTATAGGGGGTGAAGTACTTCTGTCCCCAAAAGAAGAGCTGGTCCTAGGCGTGATTGTGTCTGATAATCTTAAAGTAGTTAAACAGGTAGAAAAGGCGACTGCAAAATCTAGAAGGATGCTTGGGTACATAGCATAGGGAGAGGAATGGCTAGCAGAAAAAAGGAGGTGATAGTGCCTCTGTATAAGTCTCTGGTATGACCTCATTTGGAATATTGTATGCAACCATGAATGGGATGTAACTATACCAGACTTCTTCAAAAGGATATAAACAGGTTGGAGTTGGTACAGAGGGTGGCTACTAAAATGGTTAGTGGTCTTCATTATAAAGCATACGAGGACAGACTTAAGGATATTAATATGTATACTTTAAAGAAAAGGCGGGATAGTGGTGATAAGATAGAGACATTTAAATACCTCTGTGGTATAAATTCACAGGAGGAGAGCCTCTTTCAATTGAAAGCAAGCACTGCTATGAGGGGACATAGGATGAGGGTGAAAGGGTTTAGACTCAAGAGTAATATATGGAAATATTTCTTTATGGAAAGAGTGGTCGATGTGTGTAATAGTCTCCCAGTAGAGGTGGTAGAGATGAGGACAGCATCTGAATTCAAAAAAGCATGGGGCAAACACAGAGAATCTCTAAAGGAAAAAAGGGGACTATTGTAGTGAATATGAAGGGGCAGACTAGATAGGCCATGTGGTACTTTTTCTGCCATCATGTTTCTATTTTTCTATGAAACAATCACAGGTTCATCTGTTCACGAAGGGTCGACATGTCTTCAGCGGACTGCCTAACCTATTGGAGAGGACTTTAAATTAAATTTGTTGCGGATGGGTGAAGAAAGCCCCCAGGTAAGTGAAACATTAAATACCTTTATGGAAATGGGTAAAAGGGGGAACATATGGAAAGCAGTGTGTATAAATGCCCATAGCATGGGAAATAAGATCCCAGATACTGAGGCTGAGGTGACTGGGAAGGATGGACTGCAGTGGTGCAGCTAGCACAAGTGTATGTAGCCTGCACTACGTGTGCTCAGCTCAAGTAGTTTGAATGCAACTAATGCCACCTCAATGGGTGGCGTTAGTTGCACCCATGGCTGTTTTGCTGTGTTGAAGCATGGTGACTGCAGGAGGATGGATGTACCCACCCCCTGCAGTTAGCATGTAGCCCTGTGCTGATAACACTGTCCACATGCTTTTTACAAGCATGGGGCTTAGTAAATATGCCCCTTAGTCATTTGGACATGCATTTTTATGTAAATTATCTTTTCTGACGGAAAGCTGAGAGCAGATGAAGCCTCTGTTGGAAAATGGTCATTACTTTGCAGACAATATTGGTGACTTAAAGCTTGAGATAAAGATTTTATGGGTTTGTTAGGAAAAATCTGTCTTTCATGAAAAAAAAGTAAAAATAATTCTCAGCTTGTTTTAGAGGTTTAAAATGAATTTATGGATAAGATGGTGTCGTAGAGTTTCCCCTTTACATGAACACTTACAGTAGCTGGGGAGATTGTACCCCTATCCAACCCAGTTTAGGTGTGATTGGGGGGATACAAAAAACACTCAGTTCTGTCGGGTATATTCGTAGCACAAAAATAAGTTAGACTCTCTGTTGTTGTCTAGGGGAGATAGCTACTAATATACAGCCCAAGGTTCGGAAGTTATTCTGGCAATGAGCCACGAAAGAATTCTGTTCTGCAGATATATATTAGACTTTATTATAGGCAACCAAATAGAAAAATATACAAACACACATATATGGCTAATTAGAAACATAAAGTAACAATTTGTTATTGTACAGATATACACTTGGACAACGTAATAAATCACTAATTAGTATTCAGACGTCACTGATTCGCTCTGCACTTAGGAAAAGTAAGAAATATATTGCTAACCCCTTTGCCCTTCCAGGAGGAGAGAGATAAGGCGATACCTTAGCTCCGTCGGCAGAGACAGCTTCGTCCAAGGATGCAGCTGTTAGCTAATGCCGGCTCCAGCCCCTTCAGAGGCGAGCCGCAGTAAGTCCGAACCGGAGGGATCAGTGAAAGTCTTATCTCAGACCTGTGAAGGACGGCCTAGCCCACACGTCTGGCGAAAGGCTCAGGGCTCAGGAATCAGGTACGCAGTGCACAGCAGCAGGACCGGTGCAGAAGTCTATGTCCAGGTGGGGAGAAAAACCCCCAACTCCTTCTCTCACCGCTACTTAGAACTAGCTAACTTTTCCAGCGCAGAATGCAGAATTCTGTGTGAGAATCCTCCGTCATAGGTCCGATGATTGGTGGGCACCAGGCAGTCTGAGGTGTTCTCAGCGAATCAGAAGGTAGATGATGCGCAGCGTCTTGCAAACAAAGGAGCCATGGTAAAAGTCAGGCAGAAGCAACAGCATGTAACTTCTGGGCACGTACAAGTGTCCAAGGCCAGCCACGGACAATAGCCTCTGTATGCATGCACACTTAGAAACGCTGTGCAAGCAGTTGCATGAAGGACAGGCTTATAGCTGAACACAGCAAAAGCGAAGTGAAGAATCCATCTTGTTCTGTGCAGTTTGGTTCAGGCCTGAGTTGCAGAGCAGGCCAGAGATTTGCATGTAGAATTGCAGGGTACCAGCCCTACATCTCCCCCCCCCTTGTAAGATGGAGGATGCTACAAGGGAGTACACTCCACCGTACAAAGCCTAACTAGCAGTACTACTGTGCAGGTCAGAACCAAATGACAAATGATTGACTAATACATGACAAGTGGATAATACTTCAAGCACAATATGCATGAAAGCAATACTGCATGAGGAATAATACAGTGAATACACTCAAGCAATAAAAGAAGTCAAAATAAAATGACAATGATACAGGCAAGTCAAATCAATTAAGATAAGACATGGTAACTTCAAACTCAAGAGTATATAGTATCCAAACCAAAAATGCATATCAGTAATGCAATATAATGTGTTAGTGGAACACCAAGGTGAACACTCAAAAGTAATGAGAAGCAATGTGTAACTGTGTTAGTAAAATAAACACATGCTATCTATGAAAAAAATAACTCAATCAAGAGCAATGGAGAACTTTCAAAGAAAATGGTGACACTTATTCAAAAGTGTGACGTTCCAGCAAATCCTGCAGACGCATGGCAGGCAGCAGAGGTGCAGGATGCATAGAGCGACGAAGAGCACGAATCTGCCTCTGTTGATACAAAGAGATAAGAAACTGGAGCACCAACAGAAAGAAAAGACCAGGAACAATGACATGTGACATAAAATCAGTTTGTAAAATGTCCACATCTCGTGAATCAAAGTTATAATCAGCAATGGCAAGGTCGTCCTGGTCAATGGACAGTTCAACTGTGTGAGAGCCCTTATAGTCCAAAAGATAGTTCAAGACTGCAGTGAAGTCAATCTCATGACCTCGAAACACATCCAATATCTGGAGCTCCGTCGAAACAGGGTCAGCATCAAGATAAAACAAGGAAACTCCACCAACATTAACAATGGAGTTCTTGGGAACATCAATCAAGCAAACATTGCAGGGTAGAGGAACTCTATTATGAATGTCATGTTTATTCATGGTGACCAGGAGTTCACTCAAAGGGGTGCTAACCAGCCAAACATTGTTGACAACAGCAACTTTCGTCTCTGAAAAGTCATCGAACTTGGTCATGGTAACTTTACATTGTTCTTTCACATTTTCAGCAGACAACCCACAAAGAGCCGTAGAAGTGTCCTTCAGGAAAGGCTTACCAGGACATAAACAATGAATGTCTTTAGAACGTTGGCACATGCCAAGATTAGGTACTGCTGCATATTAGTGGTGCGTACAACAGACGATTCAAAATGCTTCTGTAAAACATGTCGGGGATCTAGGGACACAAAGACTTTCTGTGTGACAGTCTGGGACTGTGTAATCAGGAAACCAGGCGTATCCTGTAGCACGACACCAGAAAGAGGGCCAGGTTCAATCAAACTGGCAACCTCGGATCCCGCTAACAGCAAAATGAGGAACAGGACCTTCAAAGTCCGGGACTCCATCTGTAAAAGAAAACAAACAGGCTATCCCGCCTCAAGGTTAGCATCACTCACTTCAGCAAGAGGTTCATCAGGAAGGAACTTACTGGGATGACACGGTCTAAGCTGATTAATGTGGACCCATTTAAGGGAGCTTTCCCTCTCAGTACTGGACTTCATGCGAATTTGATAAGCAACAGGGGAGGCTTTATCCACAATAGGAAATGGACCGTTCCAGCTAGGTAGAAATTTACAGTCTTTGACCTTATTCTTACCAAAATTGTAGTAGAATACCTTATCGCCAATCTGGTATTCTGTAGAGGTAGTCCTCAAATCATAGTAGGCCTTCCTACCCCTAGTAGCAGTGTCCAAATTCTTTTGGGCAAAGGCAAAGGCACTTTGCAAGTGTTGCCTTAAATGGGCAACATATTCATGAGCCGTTGTAGCAGCAGCGAGATTCATATCATTAGTCCTGTAAAGAAGATGAAGGGGTAAAACCATGTCCCTACCTGTCATCATCTCAAAAGGGGACACACCAGTAGCACGATGACGCGTGGCTCTGATAGCCATCAGGACCAAGGGCAGTTTGATGTCCCAGTCCTTCCCAGAGGAAGAAACATACTTTTTCAAGATACTGATGATAGTTTTGTTTGCTCTCTCCACTTGTCCAGAGGATTGTGGACGATAAGCAATGTGGACTTTGGCCTTCACACCTAGTACCTTCCACAGATGCTTAATGACTTGTCCCGTGAAGTGGGAACCCTGGTCGGATTCCACTCGCATGGGGAGGCCCCACCTGCTGAAAACATGGTTTAACAACAAGGTGGCCGTGGTCTCGGCGGTACAGTTGGGTGCTGGGATGCACTCGACCCACTTAGTAAATAAGCAGGTAACTGTCAGCATATATTTGTTGCCTCGAGAGGATCGGGGCACGGGGCCGATCCAATCAATCTGGAGATCAGACCAAGGCATGGTCAGACCTCTGTTTCTCAAAGGTGCTCTATGAGAAGGAGCTGCAGGTTGAAATCTGCAACAGGTCAGACAACCTTTAGTATACAATTGGACATCTTGGTACATGTGGGGCCAGTAGGCCACCTGTTTCAACGTTTCATAGGTTATTCGGTCACCTCTATGACCGGCACAAGGTTCATCATGAGCGTGCTGTAACATAACTCCACGGAAGGCCCGAGGTACCACCCATTGCACAATACCATGCTTACTTGTCCGTATCAACAGATCTTTCTGGAGTTGGAACATGTCCTTGGAGATGTAGAGGATCCTCAGTTCCTCATCGTCCTGACAATCCTCCAGAGTTAATGGGTGTTCCTGGGGGTTCTGCAGAAAAAGGTAGAAACGTCCAAGAGTAGGATCTTGTTTCTCGGCTTGCACGAGGTCGAGATCTGTGCTCTCGCCACTCCATTGAACCACAGGGGGCATGGTGGATAATTGAGCTTGTCGCCGGGTAACCGCCGTCACCATTTGAAGCCCATTGGTCTCGGGAGCCTCCAACTGCCAGAGGTCTCCAGAGACAGCACCCTCCTTGGCAAGCTGATCAGCTAGATCATTTCCAATCTTGTCAGGATTATCAACACGGGAATGACCTTTCACTTTCTTCCAGTAGATGGTCATGTCATTTTCATGAGCTACCTTGTCCAAGGCCAGAATCAATCCGGCATGTTTGACAGGTTTCCCTTTGGAATTCAGCATATTGTTAGATTTCCAAACGGGTAAGTGGGAAACAAAATTCTGTCGGACGTAGTCTGAATCAGTACAGATGGTTAGGGTGTGAACCCCTCCCTGAGCAGCAGACTGGAGAGCTGCCAGGGCTGCAGCTAGCTCTGCATACTGATTAGTTTTGGTACCTAGACGGTACTTGAAGGGTTCACAAGGGTGGTTCTGGTTCCAAACCACACCTATACCTGCTACCAGTTCATGGTCAGGCTCTCGACGGTAAGCACAACCGTCCACATACACCTTGGGGTAGCCTTTACAGAGGTTCTCATCATAAGGACGATGACGAGAAGGCTCAGGCGTACATGACTCCATATCGGTGTCTAAATTACCCACTAGAGGTTCTCTGGCAGTGCAATCGTGCAATTCAGCCAGGCCCTGTGCGGCGGCATCCTTGCGGTTTTGAGCATACCTGACCTCCAGGGGCCAGCCCTGAAGTGCTAAGGTCCAGGAGACAATGCGACTGTTTGACACTTGTCCCGATTTAATCCGATCACTGCCTAGGAACTTGATGGGTTGGTGATGAGTCTCAACAACCAACCTCTCACCTTGGATATAACTGCGGAAATATTGGAGGGCCCAGACTGTGGACAACAAGGATTTCTCACAGTCAGAGTATTTCTTCTCCACTTCCGTTAAAGCTTTGCTGGCATAGGCAATAACTTTCCTATCTGTGTCATGCATCTGGTACAGAACAGCACTCATAGAGTGATCAGTGAAACCTAGTTCCACGAAGAATTCTCTGCCACTCTCTGGATAGGCAAGACAGGGAGCTCGACTCAAAGCTGCCTTCAGCTCTTCTAGAGCTGCCTCTTGGTCGGGATTCCATACCCAAGGTTCATCTCTTTTGAGGAGTTTGACCAGGGGTTGGGAAATCTCCGCATATTGATCCACAAATTGGCGTGAATAATTGCAAATGCCCAAGAATGAGCGCAGCTCACTCACGTTGGTCGGACGTTTGAGTTGTTGCAAGGCCGCAATTCTCTTCCTTTGAGGTCGCAGTCCCTCAGCAGAAACTTCGTAACCCAAATAATTGAGGGATTTCCGGCACCATTGGCCCTTTGACAAGGACAGCTTTGCTCCCGCAGCTTTCAGTTGCTGGAAGACATGCTCTATTTCTTGCAAATGGTCAGTGAAACTGGTGTTCTTCACCAGAATGTCGTCTACATAGACGAGGGTGCCTCTAGTCTCAGCATCAGGCAAAGCCTTATGCAGGAAAATATTGAAGTCTGCTGGGGCATTCAAATAACCAAACGGTGTCCGATTCCAAGTATATTGTCGCCTACCGAAGGTAAAAGCCAGCTTATGCTGATCTTCTGGATGGACAGGTATAGTCCAAAATCCTGAGGCCAGATCCAGGCTGGTAAAGTACCTTGCACCCTTGATGGTGGCTAAGTTCTGTTCCAGATGTGCCATAGGCCATCTGGATAGAGGTACCTTTTTATTAAGCTGGCGATAGTCCAAAGCTAAGCGCCAGCTAGAATCCTTCTTGATGACAGGCCACAGTGGGGCATTGTAAGTACTGTTGCATTGACGTATAATTCCCTTTTGTTCCAGGGAATTAATGATTTCCTGAACAGATTCATAGGAGGCCAATGGGATTTTATACTGCCTCACAAAGACAGGTTTACTGTTTGGATCCGTAGGAATACGGGTGACATGTAGGTCGGTGAGACCACAGTCATAAGTGTCAGTGGCAAACAGGTCCTTGTGATGGTACAGCAGTTCTTTTAATTGTGCCTTTTCTGACTCATCAGTGCAGGCGTCTGCTTCAGCAAGTTTTCCCGCAACCATTTCAGCAAATCCCAGAACAGGTTTGTTTGAAGGTATTTCAACCTTCTCCTCAATCTCATCTTGGAGAGAGGAGACTTGGATGGCTTGGACAGCATGAGGCTCCCCCCCCTGGTGGGTGAGGGAACTAACAGCCTCATTGAGTTTACTTGACAAAATCAGATGGTCAGACTCGAGGTCCACCTGAGAGGTCACAGCACTATGTGGCCAGACAAACTGTAAGGTGAGGAGGCCTCGGGGTGAGGATCGTACACACAAAGGGGTTCCCCCCCCTTCACAGATGTTCCAGGAAACAGGGGCTTCCCCAATAATCTGGAGACCCAATTCCACACTTGGGAACGCTTCTCCCACTAGGAATCCCAGGGGTTCGCCTTTCACAAGGTGAATGCGATCTGGATTTGGATTGGTGAGCAATAAGTGTAAGGAGGGAGCTGTGGCCTCCATGCAGGGTATGGGACCCATGGCTAGGCCTAGCTCCTCAAAACGGGAATTTGGACTGAAGAAGACCAAGTTGTCGGAGAACACATGTCCTCGGGTCACCTGTATCGGCAGGGGACAATCCTGTACCCTCCCAGGTATGTGGATGTCTTCTGCACAGACCACTTCACAGACTTGAGGGATAGTCTGACCAGCCCGTAGGGATGGGCGGGCACCAGAGAAATCCACCGGATCTCCTTCCATCCTACTCCAGAGGATGTTGTTCACAAAATCCACATAAGTTCCCAGTCGAACAAGGCAATCTGAGCCTAAGGAGAGGGGCACCTCAAGTCCTCTGATGATGGAGAAGGTGTGCCGAAAACCTTTGACCCCAACTTGTAAGGGGAGATTGCAGTAGCCCATTAATGTCTTGAGCCCTTCCCCAGGCACTTGGAACGAAGTCTTCGCTCCCATTACCCAATCAAGGGTAAGCTGTTGTTTGAGCCGATAGAAAAGAGTCTCACTGATGAGGGAGTGGTCACAGTGGGGTAATAGGTAGGCCCTTTCCTTTTTGGACATGCCCACCTGCACATATATAAAGGGACCTTTCTCCGCCGAGAATATGTCCGTCAGTCTCCTAGGGTGATCTAGGCAGGGATGGGATGGAGGAGGGGTTTGCACCTCACAACCTTCCACAGGTTCCTTCAGGAATATCTGCAGGCAGTCAGTATCAAGGACAATGTTAGCCACTGAACCGACTGCAATTGCAACCACGTCGCTGATGCCCTGATCCTCATCTCCAGCCCTTTCATACTGGAGCTGAAGGATTTGGGGATCAGCTGACCTCTGGAAATTAATCCTGATGGACTTGTTTATGCGTTCCACCGAACAAGGACCACTGACTCTGCTGTCATGTTTTACCCTAGCATAAGGTATGGGATGTGTGACCTGTGTCCAGATCACTTCCTGGACGTAGTCCAGAATGGGGCGTAACCGTTTCAGGAGCTCATTGCCAATCAATAATTCTTCCCCAGGGCACTTAGTAATGACTACAGGATGTTTCACCTGTAATTTTCCAATTTGGAGGTTAAGCCAGACCTGCCCCATAGACTCTATGGGCTGATTCCCATAAGCTGCGAGTGACAAATCACTGGGTGTGACGTGTAGGGTCCTCTGACTCCCCAAGGAAGCAGTGAGTCTATCAAAGAGACTCGAGGTCATCAGGGTAGCCTCAGAGGCCGAATCTATCAGGCCCTCACAGAGAAAAGCCTGCTGAATTGTAACAGGAACAGTGTACCTCTGTCCTTTTGGCTTGAGTTTACCCAGAAAGTACTTGTGCTTCCTGATGGTGTCAAAGGCTGGACCCTCGCTGTCCATGGCAGAACTGTCACTCTGTGTCCATGGGGTGGCATCTATCTGAACTGGCTGCACCTGTGCAATAGTGACCTGTGGGACAGAAACAAAGTCGGTTAGTCATTCAGTCGCCTTAGAAGGGGAAGAGGAGTCAACCAGTTCCTCCTCCGGCTTTTGAGGTTTTGCTCGGGGCTTAGGAGGTGCGCTACTAGCAGGAGCCTCCTGTGAGGAGCTGAATGCAATGCTAGCCTTCATCATATCGGTCAGCTCGCTTATTCTCTTCTCCAGTTCCAGGTATTTGTCAAAACCGGGCTTTCTCTTCCAGTTCCGGTTCTGTGGAGTGAAACGCTGATTCCCAGAGCGCTGCTTAGACCCAGATGACTGGTTATTCTGGGGTGGCCTGGGAGGATTCTGTGGAACAGAAGGAGTAGAGTTATTTTCTAACGAAAGAGTGGATTTTACAGCACTAACACACTGTTTTGGCTCTCTGGCCTTGCTGGGAGCCCGGACTGTGCTGCCAGTATTGGTTGCTCTCATGTTGGGAACAGCTTCCCAAATCCACTCAGCATGTTGTATCACACGTGACAGGGGTTCGTGACGCTTGTCAGACATATAAGGTTTGATAGATGGAAGGAGCAACTGACAGTAAAGATTACGAAACTCCTGATGGTGTTCTATTGTTTCCCAGGAAGGGTCACTCTGGAAGAAAGTCTGCCTAAGTCTGTAAGCAAACTCTCGGGGAGTTTCATTTTCCCTATGAGTCATACTAAATGCTGCCTGCTTTGCAGCAATATCATCAGGGTATGGCCCATAATGTTTCTTTAGTGCCTGTTCAAAAATGACAATGTCCTTCTTTTCATCATCTGCCATGGCCCGAATAAATTGCTGGCAAGGCACATCAAAAGACCATGGAAGATACAAAACCATGTCCTCCCCCCTGGTAATGTTCAGTGCCCGAAAGGCATCTTTGACAGCAGCTAAATGTTCATTTATGGTGGCATGACCAGTTTTCTCAAAAGGAGTGACCATGCTCCGCAAGGTCTTGATAATTTGTAATTGTGCGACAGATGCCCCGTCATTTGTGTGTTTCCCTTGCAGGACACGGGAGCATAAGGAATTTTTCGTCCCTTCAGCTCCCTCTGGTGGTCGCTGCTGGTACAGTGTGCCATCACCAGGGAGACTTCTCACCCCCCCCTCCACCGCTTCCTGTATGGGGAGGGGTCGAGAGTAGGGTGTTTCACTCCGCCCAGTTTCTCTCCTGTGCTCATGCGCTGATGGGAGAGAACTGACTCTGTTCTGGAAAAGCTGCCGTTCTACATTGGGCAGGGTTTCCAGTGGCAACCTGTCGTCATCTACCCTCTGGTACTTCGAGAAGCCAAGAGGGCTGAAATTCTCCCTGTACTCTGTCTCATTACTTTGAGAAGTGGACATGCACGCTAATTCAAAACAGTCAGCTCTTAACTGCTGGATCTCGAGATTAACTCTCTGTATTTCCTGCCCACATTCCTGACGTGCAGTAGCAAGCTGTCTTTGCAGATCGGCTGTTCGCCATCTCTCAGCACTGAGAGCAGACTCTGTGGCCTCGAGCTCAGCCATCAAAGCACTCTCTCGTTGCTCAAAAAGAGAAGCGTCCGCTTTTAACCTCTTGGTTTGGGCGGCTAATTCAGTTCTACAAACTGTCAGAAACTGCAATTCCTTTTGATCCTGTTCACCCCTCTTTTTGAGAGCGGAAACCTGAGCCACTAGCTCTTGGCATCGCAGACACCACAGGCTAGAAGTACCTGGTGAAAAAAAACTATTGCTAGCCCGTCTGGTTGCCTCCGCCTGAAGTCCGTCAACTTGATGACGTAACTCAGCACTCTGCTTTTCACACTGGTTAGCTGTCTCCTTAGCACACTGTATCTGGCTGTGAGCTGTCCGTAGATCAGACTCTAGCGATTCAGATTTAGTTTGCAGGTGACATAATGCCTTCTGCAGTTTGTCAGTGAAAATATGCAGCACACAGGCATGTTCGGCTACCATATCCACTGGCAATTTAGCCTTATGAGCAAGAAGCCGGTCTAGGAACTCACTGAAAAAGCTATCAGCCCTAACAAGCTCTTGCATATCTGTTGTAAGGCACTTAGAAATTCTTTCAATGTGGTCGGCAGTGGTATCTTTCGACCAACACAGGGAAGCTAGTTTCTGGAATGCCAAATCAACCTTATCTGCGTGAGCCATCGTAAATCTGTAGCTGAGACTGTCTCTAAGGCAGAGAGCCCGTAATATGGGTTCTGTCGTCTGTCTCACAGACAATGCTCTCTGGCTTCAAAAACCGTAGCATAAACAGAAAGATTACACAAATTCTGAGAGGCACATTCAGAAATACTCATCCCGGACGAGCCCCCATATGTCGGGTATATTCGTAGCACAAAAATAAGTTAGACTCTCTGTTGTTGTCTAGGGGAGATAGCTACTAATATACAGCCCAAGGTTCGGAAGTTATTCTGGCAATGAGCCACGAAAGAATTCTGTTCTGCAGATATATATTAGACTTTATTATAGGCAACCAAATAGAAAAATATACATACACATATATGGCTAATTAGAAACATAAAGTAACAATTTGTTATTGTACAGATATACACTTGGACAACGTAATAAATCACTAATTAGTAATCAGACGTCACTGATTCGCTCTGCACTTAGGAAAAGTAAGAAATATATTGCTAACCCCTTTGCCCTTCCAGGAGGAGAGAGATAAGGCGATACCTTAGCTCCGTCGGCAGAGACAGCTTCGTCCAAGGATGCAGCTGTTAGCTAATGCCGGCTCCAGCCCCTTCAGAGGCGAGCCGCAGTAAGTCCGAACCGGAGGGATCAGTGAAAGTCTTATCTCAGACCTGTGAAGGACGGCCTAGCCCACACGTCTGGCGAAAGGCTCAGGGCTCAGGAATCAGGTACGCAGTGCACAGCAGCAGGACCGGTGCAGAAGTCTATGTCCAGGTGGGGAGAAAAAACCCCAACTCCTTCTCTCACCGCTACTTAGAACTAGCTAACTTTTCCAGCGCAGAATGCAGAATTCTGTGTGAGAATCCTCCGTCATAGGTCCGATGATTGGTGGGCACCAGGCAGTCTGAGGTGTTCTCAGCGAATCAGAAGGTAGATGATGCGCAGCGTCTTGAAAACAAAGGAGCCATGGTAAAAGTCAGGCAGAAGCAACAGCATGTAACTTCTGGGCACGTACAAGTGTCCAAGGCCAGCCACGGACAATAGCCTCTGTATGCATGCACACTTAGAAACGCTGTGCAAGCAGTTGCATGAAGGACAGGCTTATAGCTGAACACAGCAAAAGCGAAGTGAAGAATCCATCTTGTTCTGTGCAGTTTGGTTCAGGCCTGAGTTGCAGAGCAGGCCAGAGATTTGCATGTAGAATTGCCCTACAGTTCCAACAGGAGTATCCACAAAGGAACACAGTCAGAAAAATAAATTAAAACTTAAAGGATAAAAGAACTCTAGCTGGTGTTATGATACCCAGATTTCCAGGTAAGTATCCCTTGGGAAGTATTATTACCATCTTTAAAAGTAGCCTGATGTTGGAGGTGTGAGTTAAGAACAAGTGGAAGCCGATTCTGTTTTCCGCATGTCTGGCCGCATTAGCCGTACAAAAAACAGACATGCACGAAACATACCCAATTCTGCCGCCACAGGGCCCGGACATATCCACGATGGCAGAATCTGTGACTTGGATGTCCGGGCACGCCCCATTTGCCAATAAGAATGGCAAGGTTGGGGTATGGGGGCCGTGGCATCCTCGTGTCATGACAATGAGTCATCTAAAGGACAGCTTGGAATGCCATTCCCCCATCCGCCCCTGCAGACCGCGATCCTGCCATCACCGGAGGCCTCAATGGGACGGATTGCGGCTACAGGGGCACAGTGCAGCCGTCGGGATGATTTGGGGGGGGGGGGTGCAGTGCCATGTAATGGGGGCCCTCGGGGCTTATTCCATCTTTGGGTTTCTTTGGGATGGAATAAGCCGGGCATCTATTTCTTCACTGGGAGACATACAGAGGCTCTGTACATCTAGCTGTGTTAGCCTGCCCCCACTCCACCACCACTCTGCCTCCATCCTGCCCCCTTCTGCCCCATCCAGGGATCCCCACATGAACCCTCTGTTTGTGTGGGGAACGCTGGGACCGGAATAGCATCTCAGGCCTGTTTGATGGTTGTACGTACAAGAGGGACATAGAAGCCCGCTATTTGGAGATCAGTATGACCACCATATTATTTAATTTCTTAAGAAATAATAAACATTTAACAACAAAGTCTCATTTTCTTCTTAGGGTAACAGAACTCAGTTTCCTAAATCTATATGTGTAGTACCTATCAAAATCCAGTCCTTGGAAACATTTGAGCTCCAATATTTAAAAAAAAGTTATTTTTAAAGATGGGTCTCTACTTATCCGAAGGTTTCCACATCGAGACCCGAAGTCCTCAAGTACTATGTTCTCTGATCCTCAAGGGTGATCTTCTCAGGAACTATTGGCATCTTTAGTCTTCCTCTGGACTTGCAGAAGATCTTCATCACTACTGGATTCCTGAACTAACCCTATCACTATTTCTATTCTCTAAACCTCACAAAGTATATCTTTTATCCTATCCTCGTTGTTGCACTAAAAAAAAATTATTCCCTAATGAAAAAAAAAACCCTGTAACTAGCAAGCTTGATGTGGCATCTGAAAAACTATTGTTCTCTTTCTCACTCTTCCCTTCACTCACCACATACAACACCCAGTATTTCTCTCTTCTAAGCACTCCTTTCTCCATCTACACTCATCCAGCCCTCAATTAGTAATTCTCTCCCTTCCTTTCTCCTCACCTTCTTCCCCTCTGACATCCAGTCTTTTCAGTCACCCACAGACAAACACTCAAACACAACCAGAAACCACTTTTTCTCATTCAAACTCCTCTCATCCACTCTCCCTGTGTCTCATCTATCCAATTCACACATAAGACCATTCAAAACCAGCCAAACACAGGGCCCTATGCACAGACACCTTCACATACATCCTCATTCATCTCCATCCAAGCTCCAACTGTCTCTTTCCCTTCTCCATCACTAATATTCCAAATCCCTTCTAACAGCATTCTTTCATCTGCTCATGTCAGCAAATAGCCCAGAATGCTGAAAAACAACAACCCTAATATCCTCAGATTTAAAAAAAATATTTTATATAACTTGTGTGAAGATCACAAAAAGAAATTTTCTGTGCTGTCCCTTTATACTTCTCAACTTCGCTCAATTTTTAAATTTATACCCTGATGCAATTTTCAGTTGGGAAGGCTATGCACCGTGTTGGCAATTAGCCTGCCCGCCGACCCCCTTAACCCGGATTTTTACTTCCATGGCAACAGAAGTGAAAATCCGGGTTTGGCTGGATGTGCCGGCAGCTGCCGAGGCCAAATGAGCAGCAGCGATTTTCGATGCTACCCGCTTAGCCCTCTGTGCCTTAAAGATAGGCACAGAGGGCTAAGCGGATAGCGTCGAAAATCGTTGCTTCCTACCTAGCCCTTTCCTCCACTCCCGCTCTGCCCCCGAAAGCCCCAACATGCTCCGATGCTAACCGCATAGCATCTGGATGCGTTAGGGACTACCCATGTAGGTACCTATGGAAAATCCCAGATAAGGCATTTACATGGGTAACTACAGCCCTTAATTTTTTCATTCTGGATACATTAGTTAGGTTCTCAGCAGGCAGATAGCAGCCTTCTTTAGAAGTTTTTAATTAATGTCCATTAGATACAAGTTTTAAAAGAAAACAGATAGGTGGTTAGCCTTTTACCTGCCCAGCCTTCCCATCTCTTCCCACCCCAGGCAGATCCTTTAATTCATTTTCCCAGTTAAAAGAGAGAGAGTGAAATCTGACACCACGGTGTATTTCCATCAACCCCCTAACATACAAGAAGTAAATAAAAACAATAATAGCCTAAAACATACCAAATAATACTTGGTTTAGGTATCCATACTCCCTTAGCAACTCCATAGGGCCCAAAACTGTAAATGGTAATAAAACCTTTTTTCAAAAAGATTTGAAACAAAAAGTCTGCAAGGAAGTTAGTTGGACTATTAGATGATAGGGGGCAAGGTAGAAACTAAAGGTTGAGAAGGCTTTGCTTCGGTCTTTACTGAAAAAGTTATAGGGGAGATACTCATCCCAGAAATGATTTTTAAAGGTGAAGAATCTGAAGAACTGAACAAATCTTGGTGAACGTGGAAGTCATAGGACAATTTGACAAGCTAGCAAATCCCCTGGACTGAATGATATACATCCCAGGGTACAGAAAGAACTGAAAAATGAAATTCCAGACACACTATTAGTAATCTATAAACTATCATTAAAATTGTCTATAGTACCTGAAGATTGGAGAGCGGCCAACATAATGTCAGTTTTTAAAAAGTGTTCCAGGGTAATCCAGGATACTTCAGACCAGTGATCCTGAAATCACTGCTGGGCAAAATGGTAGAAACCATTATAAATTTAAAAAAATACTGAATATATTCTTTTAAACTAAATATATATATTTTTTACATTTTTGTTAGTGATAGTGCAGAAGGGCTGTTGGGTTAGGTTTACTTGTTTGCAGATGATACCACAATCTGCAATAGAGTAGACACCCAGGAAGGAGTAGATAACATGAGGAGGGATCTAGCTAAGCTTGAAGAAAGGTCTAGAATTTGTCAGCTGAAATTTAATGCCAAAAAATGCAGGGTCATGCATTTGGGCTGCAAAAATCCAAAGGAGCGGTACAGTGTAGGGAGTGAGGTACTTCTGTCCACAAAAGAGGAGCGGGACCTTGGCATAATTGTGTCTGATGATCTTAAAGTAGCTAAACAGGTAGAAAAGATGACTGTGAAAGCCAGAAGGATGCTTGGGTGTATAGGGAGAGGAATAGCAAACAGAAAATAGGAGGTGATAATGCCTCTGTGTGAGTCTCTGGTGCAACTTCATTTGTAATATTGTGTGCAATTCTGGAGACCACACCTTCAAAAGGCTATAAGCAGGTTGGAGTTGGTGGAGAGGGTGGCTACTAAAATGGTTAATGGTCTTCGTTATGAGGCATATGAGGACTGACATAAAGATCTTAATATGTGTATTTTAGAGGAAAGGCAGGATAGGGGCAATATGACAGAGATATTGAAATACCTCTGTGGCATAAATGCACAGGAGGGTCTCTTTCAACTGAAGACAAACTCTGCGACGAGAGGACATAGCATGAGAGTGAAAGAGGATAGACTCAGGAGTAATAAGTGGAAATATTTCTTATGGAAAGGGTGGTAGATGTGTACAATAGTTTCCCAGTGGAAGGTTGTGGCCATCAGGACAATATCTGAATTCAAAAAAGCATGGGACAAACACAGAGGATCTCAAAAGGTAAAAAGAGGACTATTGTAGTTGATATGGAGGGGCAGGCTAACTCGGTCATGTGGTCTTTTTCTGCTGTCATGTTTCTATGCTTCTGTACTGATAAGTCATGATTTAATGCAAATTAAAATCATGGGATAGGAGGCAGTGTCCTATTGTGGACTGGAAATTGGTTAAAGGATAGAAAACAGAAAGTAGTGCTAAATAATCAAATTTCTCAGTGGATAAAAGTGAATAGTGGAGTACACTAGGGATCTGTACTAGGCTTACAGTTTTTTAACATATTTATAAATGATCCAGAAATAGGAAAAATAAGTAAGGTCATCAAATTTGCAGATGATACAAAATTATTCAAAGTTGTTAAATCACAATAGGATTTTGAAAAATTGCAAGAGGAATACCCATGCCCCAACCCTTCCCCACGCCATCACACGCTATTCGGGTTGAATATGGTTTTTAGTGCAGGGTCCCCATGCTACTTTTTACTATGGTGCTGAAACCATGCTACCCTGGTAGCACGCATTTGTAAACATAAACCTTAGAAAATAACATCTCACACTATAACTGCATGATGCAGTGTTCCACATTAGGGGTCACCACCAAGAAAAGGATCTAGGCATTATCATGGATAATATATTGAAAATTTCTACTGAATGTGCATTGACAGCCACAAAAGCTACTAGAATGCTAGGAATTATAAGGAAAGGAATGGAGAATGAAACAAAGGATATCATAATACCTCTTTATCACTCCATGGTGCAACCACACCTTGAGTATTGTATGCTGATCTGGTTGCCAAATCTAAAAAGATATAGCAGAATTAGAAAAGATACAGAGAACAGAAACCAAAATGAAAAAGGGGGTGAAAGAATACCCCTGTAAGGAAAGGCTTAAAAGGTTAGAGCTCTTCAGCTTAGATAAGAGACTGCTAATGGGGGATATGATAGAGGTCTACAAAATAATGAGCGGAGTAGAGCAAGTAAACATGAATTGACAGTTTACTTTTTCAATAAGAGCAAAGACTAAGGGGCACACAATGAAATTACAAAGTAGTATTTTTAAGACTAACCAGAGAAAATATTTTTTACTCAGGGGGTCATTCCAATCAGTGTTTAGCGGGGATATATGTAAGGTTTGTACATACATCCCCTGTCAAATGCTTGGGTCCAATGCTGATCTCTAAGCTCCCCACATGAACAGAGGAGATGCGTGGGGAGCTCTGGACGGGGGCGAGCAAGGAAAGACTGGAGGAGGAGCGTGAGTGGAGTGAAGGCGGGACTCTGATCCTAGATATACAGGGTTGATTCCAGTTGTGACCCTTTATATCCAGTCATGAGAAGGTAGACGAGGGACTTATTCTATCTCGGGGTGGAATAAGTTTCCCCGACATCAGCGGCCATTGCAGCGGGACCCCCCAAGACCAGGTGAGCAAAGAAGGAGGTTCCTCACAATTCGATCCTGGCCTTGGCAAACCCCATCAGGGGTCAGGCATTACTGAGGAAGATGTAGGGATGTTAACCATGATTAAAATGGTATTTAGAGGGGCGGAGCCTGATGTCCAGCGGGTAGGACGCTTTGCGTTGAAGCTCCCGAGAGGCCTACTTAGAATCCTGACTTAATACCTATACAAATTTACTATTTCGCTCCGAGCTGACCGGGGCACCTCGGGGGGATGGCGGCCCATAAACCAGCGCGCTTGGACTTCGGGTCTCCTTCTTCTTCTCACGGAAAACGCTCCAAAACAGAGGTGTCCTCCCCACAGAAGATGGTCCATTTCGTGAAAACCCCGAAATGCACCTGGAGATTTTGGAGGAAATACGCGGCGTGAAGGAATTGGTGCAGTCCAATGGAGAAGCGCTTCGAGCCATGCGAGAAGACTTTGGAGTGCTCCAGGACCGACTTGAAAGTCTTTCATTACGGCAGGACAACATGGCGGGGGTCCTCGACTCGCACGAGGTGCGCTTGGGCAAACTGGACAAGGCTGAGCGCCAGATACAGAATCTTCAAAAGGAGTTAGAAGATAGCAATAATCGAGCCCGTCGCAACAATGTGAGGCTCCTCGGAATGCCGGAGGGGGTGGAAGCAGGAGATATAAGAGAATTCTTGCTCAAAACTCTTCCCTCCTTGCTGAAGATCACTTTTCACAGAGAACTGGAAATCGATCGAGCACACCGTGTTCCTGCCCACATGGCGCTCAACCGCACGACCCCCCGGCCTATTATCTTTAGCTTGCTACGATATCAACAAGTGGAACAAATTTTACATGCTGCCCGAGCGAATCATCATTTGGAATTTGAAGGTCGTAAGGTCTCCTTCTTTCCTGATTTGGCAAAGCCTACCGTTGACCGTCGGAAGAAACTCCTTGCTTTTCGCCCTCGACTTCAACAGCTACAGGCTCGCTTTGGCCTGTTGTATCCAGCGAAGCTCCGAGTGACTCTCCACAACCAAACCAGGACGTTCGAAGATCCTGATCTACTATCAACATTTTTAGACTCCAAAGAAGCAGAGCAGATGCGCTAATCCCAAATCTTGGACTCTTATCTGCCGGCTCTATCCGCCATTTTGAAGGGCCCGATGCGGCGGTCATAGCCAAGCACAGAAATAGCCTGGACTTTCTTTCTTTCTCTATATGACTTTTGTTTTTTGGTCTCCTATCCCTTCATGATGTGTGCCTCGGTCGGATTCGGAGCACGCACAGTCCTACAGGTTATGTGTTTTTTTTTTTCAATTTCGGCCTTCTCTGGGGTTTCTCCCCGCAGACACATGGTCGCCAGTAATTTTGGGGTTTTGCTTCTCCTCTACCGTACTGCGGTTTTCTTTGTTAATGTGGGGCGCTTCATTGTATTATATTAGCTTATTTTTCCTATGTCATGTGTACAGCCAGATACAGTCAGTTTGAGGGATATAGTGAAATTATGGGGCATGTTTACTAAACATTCGTATCGTGCGGGTCCGCGGTAGTGTGCCTGTGCCATAAAAGGAGTGGGCGGGTCAGGCAGAAAAAGGAAAAAACCCGACCGTACGTGTGCGCGGCGCGCACAGTTGCGGGCCCGACATTAGCGCGTGGGAAGGCTAAGTGGGGCGCTGCTGGGCACATATAGGAACAGAGCCGTAGCACAATGCTGAAGACACTGACCAGTGGTGCAAGGATCAGGGGTTCAATCCCCCATCGTGCGCCAGGAAAAAGGCTGGCTGAGGCATGAATTTTCATGGTTAAAACTGCTTTAGGAGGCATAATAATTTTGGGCGTCATTAGGCGTTGCGCTGTTAATTGTGGGCGGCAGTAATTAAGTTCGTGCGGCATTAGGCGTTGCGCTGTTAATTTTGCGCGCTGTCCATCTTGTGCGTTTTGGCCGGCATCAGGCGGTGCGCTGTCAGTTGTGAAGGGCATAAGGCGGTGCGCAAACATCCAGACACAGGAACGGAGCTGTAGCACAATGCTGAAGACACTGACCAGTGGTGCAAGGATCAGGGGTTCAATCCCCCATTGTGCGCCAGGAAAAAGGCTGGCTGAGGCATGAATTTTCATGGTTAAAACTGCTTTAGGAGGCATAATAATTTTGGGCGTCATTAGGCGTTGCGCTGTTAATTGTGGGCGGCAGTAATTAAGTTCGTGCGGCATTAGGCGTTGTGCTGTTAATTTTGCGCGCTGTCCATCTTGTGCGTTTTGGCCGGCATCAGGCGGTGCGCTGTCAGTTGTGAAGGGCATAAGGCGGTGCGCAAATGTCCAGACACAGGAACAGAGCCATAGCACAATGCTGAAAACACTGACCAATAGTGCTGGCATCATGGGTTCAATCCCGTGCTGTGCACAATGAATAAGGCTGATTGAGCCATTACCTGTTATGAGGAATAGCAATCTAGGAGGCATGTCACATTTTATTGTAATTTCTACTGTTAGCAAATGCACTATCAAAAAGCACTGTAATATAAGGTGATGCATAAGGCGCCCTACAATGTACCTTAAAGATCACATTTGAAGGTGCACTCTCCACCAAGGCACCCCACAATGTTGCGTATAGGGCGCTTTACAGGGTGACGTATGTGGCAGGGCAAGGTTGAAGCACTGTCTGTGCTGGCATCACTGTGCATTGTAACGCATCGAAATCGTAAGTAGGTGAGCAGACGTGCAAGAAGGAACAGCAGTGTAGCACAATGGTTAGGACAGTGACTGATGGTGCAGGCGTCATGGTGTTAGATGAGCAGTGATTACCGTTGGCTCAGGTAAGTCTGTCTACGTCATGCACCTGTACATCAATCTGTGCTGCCACCTAAACAGAAGCCCACCAGAGAGTATTGCACCTATCAGGGTGCACCAGAATGCACATCATAAACAACCACGTCAGCAAAGGTGATTTATAATGCTATCCATCGTCCATGTTCACATGTTGGCAACTCCCAGGGCAGCATAGTAGATCCCCCATAAACTGACTGAATGGAAGGTGTGCCATAAGATGCTCAATCATGTATAGGTCAACCAAAAAACGTTTCCCAGAAGCACTAAGCTCCCCAAATGTGAGGGGCAGCAGAGGTATGTGGCAAACACATATGTAACCTAAACACGTCACAGAGCTGAAAGGAAAGGCAATGCAGAAGTAAAACAAGAACAGAGATCACAGGTGCTCAACTACAAAAAGCAGCCCCAGTCCATGTGGCAGCTACACAAATGGACAAACATATTGGAGATAGGTGTAGCTATGTACAGAGTGATGGCAATGTACCATGCTGTAATGAGAGTGTGTGACATAGGATGGGAAGATGTGTCCAGCACAGGAGACTGAAATGGCAGGATAGGTGAAATATCTGGATGACAGTGGAGTAGCAGTGCTATGCACAGCACACACACGAGAGGCAACCATGGGGACATGAAATGCAGGAAGGTGTAGGAATGCAGGACGTGTCGTAGCAGCATGCACATCAGGGTAGGATGGCACAACAGCTGGCAGACAGAAGATGGACAGAAGCATGGCTCACAACTCAGATGAGGGTACAATGTGCTCACAACACCAATCTGCTGACATATGACCGTAAAACAAATCGAAACCACATCTGCAGGACAAGCACACACATCCAAGGGAACAGAGAGGGATCACACCTACGACCACTACCACAAATGCAAATGGAAAAAACGCCAGGACACACCACCAACGTGAGCGCAGTAGCAAAGGCTGCATACAGAAATAGTCCAAGCCATCACACAAGATGCATGCTGGTTATAAGGACAGGAATCCCCCCAAGAAGAAACATGAACAAATGCACATGCAGATCTGGTGTTTACAGATCAGATCCCAGTCTGTATTTGGCTCCATGGGCACATGCACACACACACAATGAGATGTTATGCAGTCGATAAAGCATGCAAAAGAGGAAAGAAAACAAACCCCAAGGGTAGCAGAGGATGCCTGGTGGAGCTGGGTAGCAATCTCAGGCATGACAGGAGACAACTCAACATGACGACAACTCTAACACACACCACCAGAACCGCAACACAACAAAACCCCCAGGTGCACTGCACTGTAAAGACCATCACGAAAGAGACCTATGTAACAGATAATATATGATGGCTAGGGAGCACTGAGTGCACACCTTGCTGTACAATGACGACAGACAAGGTGTGTGTATAGGTGATGAACCTGCTGCTTAATGATGGCTCAGTTATCATAATCGAAAAACTATAAATACAAATGTGGGGATAAAACCTGCAAACCAATGAGTTCAAACACATGCCTCCAAACACACCCACAAAGAACACAATGAGCACAAGGCAGAAGTAATAGTCCAAAGGGAGGGTCTATATGGGAACGTATCATACCCAGTGATGTGCCAAACAGCAGACACATACACAGCTGCCATTGTACAAGGATGTGAGCACAGGTGGGCTGTGGACATGACCAGCAAATCAGTAGACACAAGTGTAAATGTGCACAAAGAGTGGAGGAGTAGCCTAGTGCGCACAAAGCTGTCTTGGACACAAACCAAACAGGCCTCATCTCACACTGGCACTACATGTACCTTGTTCAAGTCACTGCAGGGACACCGTCAAGGAAACCATGGAGTCCCTGGGGCACAAGGAGTCATGATTGAATCAAAGGCACCCATTGTGTTGCATGATTGTCACCATGATCAAGTAGTAAAAGAGACAAATGTCTGTCAAATACACATATTTATTATGGTTGCTCCTCACACATACGTTAGACACTGCAATCATAATATCAAGGTGAGTCCCTCCATGGTGAAAGATGGAAACATATGTAGCAGGTTAAAAACCCACATGCAACATAAAGGTCACTGCCCTGAGCACACATGAAAGACATGAGACATAATGTGCATCAGGTGCATGCTATGCCCTGGGTAACAGGCCCACACACCCCACTTGTTGCAGCATGGCTCAATTGTGTGTCGCAGATATCAGTGCATGGAGACTGTAGGCGTTGCATGATGACGAAACGACAAAAATCACCGGACCCCCGAAACATAGCCATCACCCAACACAGGAGGCACACAAATGAAGAAAACAGATGCTGGGGCAATGTTGTAATGTGACAAAAAAAGCTCAGAACGTAATGTTCCAGAACCACATAATGGCTGATCCTCAAGACAGATATGCTACAATGCACACCCCAAATATCATCACAAGCAGAATGACCATATGCTAACAGGTAGCAGAGGCACATGAACACAGAGAGACTAGACATCAAAAACCCTTCAGAAAGCTACAGACATAATACCATGCAGGAGGTACACCCTGCATGTTTATGTGGGTAGACAGTGTCTGGACATATAGCATGGTACATGGACTGCAGAAGTGCAGGAGGACAATGGACACCCACACTGACACACACCAAATGTAATGGTGCAATGAGATTGACGTTACTGCAGGGGACAAACAGGACTGTGCAGACGTGCAATGCAAGGTGTGTACACACATGCAGAGTGTCACGTCTGCACAGTAAACAAACACAATAACCAGCATGTTCATAAGCAAATGATGGCCAAACATCTTACAATGAACCACACAGAGGCCATAGATCCACATTCTGTGTCTCACAAACATAGTTAGTCACAAGCACAATCACCATTCGCACACAAACATGATACAGTGATGCCACACATGCATGTAATCACCCTTGCCCACCCCAAACATCAATCAAGGATGGTGGTGGCCATGAACATGTGGTTGTGTCAAAGCCTGTATCATGTCTAGGTGGAGGGCAATTGGACATAGACAAAAGGACTGCTCCATCTGTGCCTCTATGCCACAAACATGCCTGTATGCTTTAGTTAAAACAAACAGATGAGCGTATCCTGTGTGCCCTGTCACACACATGGCCAAAACCAATACACCAACCAACTGTGGAGAAATGTCCAAAATACATAGTGAATGTCAGTCCCTGATGCGCACAGTGTCCCAAAAGCAAGGTGTCTCTGCAATCCAACTGAGCAGTTCAAAACATCCCTTGCAAACATGGGAATGCATAATAAGGTGGCACATTCCAATATGACACACTCCGTGAAAGGTCATCTGTGTCCCTGCAATCAGCATGACTCTCAGCCACAGCATGGCACAAACTGTGTGTTGTACAGGTCAGTCATGGCCAAACCAGCAGTCCAAGAGGAAAAATGTCCATCACAGGCCTGTGTTCCACTCTCAAACGTCAAACATCCAATGGCAGATATCTCCAGAAACACGTACATGGTGGTCTGTCCCACAACAGGTGTTGGATGGCGAGCCCAGGTGCACCAGAGGAAAGGGGTCCATTATGTCTCCTGTCCTGTGTCACAAGAGGATAAGTATGGTCTTATTAGACACTGTGCAAAAACACCACAAATTGCCAAAATCCAAAACGCACAAAATAGGGAATAAAGGGATGCAAAGGCAAACATTACAGGATATGGACATCAAATCTAAATCAGATTATAGCCATCAGTAAATGTCAATGCATACACGGGTCTTACATGGCTATGGTTAGTTACAATTCCATGTCACACAGCCATTTCACAGCAACACACTATATGCATCTGTATGTGTCCACAGAGATGCAACATGACATGTCCATTAGATGAAACGAAACCCAACAACAGGTACAGCCAGATTTAATCCCCAAATAAGAAAGGTACAACATACCCCGTTTGTGCATCATGTGTATGTCATCAATTCCTTCAGCTACTCCATAGCCACATCTGGTCACAGTGAAGGGAGACAATGTCAGCCAAACATGTAGAATCAGCATGTAAAGTCACTTGTGATGCATCTCCACATTATGCCTATATATGAGAGAAAGAAAAGTTGTTCAACACTCGTCCCACCAAACACACAACAGAGTTCTGCTCACAGCCCACAACACATGTTGACCATGATGACAAGGTAAACAGCAGTACGGTAGAGGTAGCATACCCAACAATGCCCCCCCGGGTACCCACACCCCTCAACCCACATGATAATGTACCATGCCAGGACACTGCATCACCACTTAGTTAACCCAGAAACACACACCCACACAGTATGCGTAGGTCAGCGGGACAGCTGTAATACATGGCCTGTATGTGCACAAGTGCAACATTGTGCACATAACCGCCCAGTCACATGCATAGATACCCTATTGATGTCTGATCGAACTATGTTGCTGGAGGCAGCAAGTGTTGGATTCAGCAAACAAGATTAAACACACACACATGTAGCTCTGCTGTAAATATGGCTGAACAAGTTGTCCAGTGGATATACTGTACACAAACACATGGGGAGATGTGTGACAACAGCAAGATATGGGTCAGGGAGGCTCAAGGAAAATAAATGAACAACAACATCTGCACAATATGACACATCCCAGATGACATGTTCTCCCCCTGACCTCACACACATACAATGTAGCTGAAGATCCACATACCCTGGACCACAGCATCTTGGCTGATGTACCGTCACGTGCAAATGCCACACAGGAACAGCATCCTCAGGAATGATGTCCTGTGGAGTGGACAAAACACCAGACAGAAACAATATGACATGTTCTAGCTGTGAATCCCACACTGCAAATCACTGTCCCCAGCTGTCAGACACCACAACATGGCCTGCCGAATGACTGTTCACTCTCACACTGTACTGATATCTCACATGGGAGGGCAGCATGTAGATGTCTGATGCTAAGTGACGGTCCCCAGAATCCCACTTTCGCCTCCCCTCCCCCTCTGTTGTTCCGCGCACTGGTCCAAAGACGTGTCTGCACCCACCATGTTTGGGGCGCATCCCAAGGTGACACTATTTGACTGTGTCACCCATGTTGACACCAATACCCCATCTCCATGTGTAGTGTTCTCCAAATGTTGTGTCATCCCCGTCTAAATAGCTGTGACACCCGGAAATATGCATCAACACCTCCTGTATCCACTGTGCAAATGCATCATCTGCAGTGTACATCTCCTACACCAAATAATACTGACAGTTGTGTGCTGCGCATGTGTTGACAAACATGACAATGTAAGCACCATGCCTGTCAAACAATACCCCCATGTCTGTTTGTCACCTGACCATGATGGCTACATCTCATCCCACTGTGTGACAGTGAGAATGTTAAACCATGGATAGGCTATATGTGCATCTGCTCTAAATAACTCCCATCTAGGTCGGGGTGTGTATGCGGACATAACATCCCTTGCTAGTGTCCACAAGGTATCTGTGGATGTGGACTGTGCTATCCTGCCCTACACACAACATGTCCCAGAGCCAGGAGGCAAATGTTGAGATAGTATCACCTACATATGCCATGCGGCAAATGAAAAAACTGCAAACCGCAAACATCACCCACACATGCAGTGTCACCATTGGCTACAGTCATTCACCCTTTGGTGATCTGACCCGCTGAACCTCTGTATGTGTCGACATGTAAAATACTGCAATGAATGACTCATCTCCAAAAAAAACAGTAGCAATGATATGGACCCCTGGCTCCACACTGCACATGTCCACATGACTCACCATATCCATGTCTGTGCTACGTGAGGAGGTATTCCGTACGGGACAATGTGTGTTTGCACCAACACCCGTCCCAAGTAAGCAATCACATCATGGGAACGTAGTCATGCGCATGTGTACTGGGCTATGTCTGACACGTTGCACCATACCTAACAAACATACACACATAGCCAGCGCACCGGAGCATAACACACACACAAGCACCTACAGATTGTAGGAGATGAACAAAGAGCCCACAGGAAAGCTCTCCACAAACATGTGCCTCCCTCCCACAGTGAACCCCGTACCATATGCCTGACACCGTGCTCCACACACACACGAAAAAGACATAACTGGGTTAGCACAGCAGTTGTTAACACAAACAGCCACTGACTGGTACTGTCAGCCCAAAAAGATCCGAAAGGTGTATCCACACTGACCCACACAATACACCAACAGCTGCTGTTGTGCCCTGTGCACAGTGTCCATCACACACTCATGGCTATATGCTACCATCGGATGTTCAGTGTAATGACAATGCAGTGTTGCAGCAGATAGCTACATGGTCAGAAACATCACCCGTGATAACCATCACACGCACACAACAACACATATATGTGGGAATATATGCAATACATACCAGTGAATATCTCTGCAATCAACCTCCGCCTGACCGCTGTGCCCGCCTGTGTGTCACCACTGCCATGTACAGGGGGCACGGTGGATCCTCCTCCAGATCCTCATTAATCTCTGCAGGAATATCATGCCTGAGAGCAATGTTGTGCAGGATGCAACAGGCTAGGATTATCTCTGCAACAGTCATTGGCTCATACTGTAAGGCCCCACCTGTCCTATCCAGACACCTGAAGCGACTTTTCAACACGCCAAAGGTGCGCTCTATGACAGAGCGGCTGGAGGCATGGGCCTCATTGTACATCCGCTCTGCACGTGTCTGTGGCTGACGCACAGGGGTCAGCAGCCAGGGGCGACACCCATACCCTGCATCACCTGCAAAACGAAATGTTACAGGTGAATACATGGACGCATGCCAGCACAAATTGACACAGGTATAGACGTAAGAAACAAATGCATAACACCTCATGACAGAAAGCTCTGACAGCAGAAATGTACATTTGCCAAAATAAGACCTCTGGTGATAGAAATGGAACAAAGGGCCTCTTGATTCTGTGCAGACATGCCACACAACACCACAGTCCCATTTGTGCCTCCACAGATACGCTATGTGTAGCACATGCGTCTTGTTATGCAGTTAATGTTATAAGCACTACCACCACCAAGGTTAGACTAAACCACCAATACACAGATAACATGTGAAATGTATATGTTAGCAAACTAAACACCACAATAATGTGTTGTGAGGCAATGTAGGTGCCAACACACAACATGTCTGACCTGGAGGTCTGACAAGATCAACACAAGCTCACCTCCACACACCCCGTGTCCTGAAAGGTCTACATATCTACATATAGCAGCCTGACGCCATATGCTGTTGCTTGTTGACCACCAACCATGTTAGTAGACACCCTGGGCATTGTCCCCATCATGTTCCCATCCGTGTTGATCAGCGCTCCACAGAATTGCACACTGTAGCCCACATGAGCCTACCAATATCACAGTTACTGAGTTTGACTACATTCCTGTGTATGTGCTACCAATACCTCTCTGTATGGCCCCAAGTTGGCCCCTTGCCCTTGCTGTCACCCTTACCAAATGCTGAATAACAGCAGGATAATCACATACAATGATGCCTATGTACCACACATCTCCAGTGGCCCAAGGTAATGCAAACCCTAGACTATTTGCCCCCCCCCCTGCCATGGCACAGGCCTAAACCATTAACATTCCGATGCAAACATGTACTCCCATTTGCAAAGGTCAGGAACATACATCATACGTCTCAACCCCCCCCCCCATTAGCTAACATGAAATGGCTAACAACCACAGTACTGAGTGAGTGTGTTGCCGTCACACACACATGACAAGTGTTAGGTGCATTGATTGTCAAGGACATAAATGTTACAGGACATACCGCAGTTCTAATCCAAAGCCACGTATGCACAGCTGGGTGAGAAGGACACTAAACCCCCTCCCCCTCCCTGTGGCCACATGAAATACACACACAGGTAGCAAACTACAACCAGGATACACATCTGCACAGGTGCATAGTTCCAACACCACCATCAGCACGTTTATCACAGATATTGTTTCACAACTGATGTTACATGTCCAATCATGTCCCCTGTTACTCAACGTGTACAACCCCCTAAGGATGTAAACTCAGAACATTCCTCTGTCTGCTGAATGTGAGTTTAATATCCAACTGCACATAGAGGAAACGGCGCACTATATGAGAGATGTTACTCAAACACACACATATATGCATGATGTCATGATATATTTTGGAAATACTCACCCAGCAATATACAGTCCCCATACTGTCCCTCCTCAAATTGCTGAAATAGTGCTGAGCGATGCAGGATATAGGAGTCGTGGGTGGACCCTGCAAACCTTGGGACCACATTCAGAATATGCAGATTAGCATCACATACAACCTGAACATTCAGGGAATGGTAGTGTTTGCGGTTGCGGAACACCACCTCCCTGTCTCTGGGCGGGACCAGGGCAACATGTGTGCAATCAATAGCTCCCATCACGTGTGGTATCCCGGCTAACGCCGCAAAGGCTTGGTTCAGGGTCCCCCACTGTTGCCTATTGTGGGGAAGGCCTATGTAATTCCCCACCCGGCTGACCATGGCACGCAGTACCTGGTGAAGACAGCGTGAGAAGGTGGGGCGGCTCATGCCACCCACTGTGGCCACAGATGACTGGAAACAGCCAGAGGCAAAAAAATGTAAGGCAGCAAGGAGCTTGACTAAACCCGGTATGGCATGGGACCGGTCAGTCAGGGGCTCCAGGTCAGGTCTTAGATCCTCATAGAGCCCCCTAATAGCCCTTGTGCTTAGTCGGTAAAGGGAGATGACCTGGTCCTCACGCATGCCCTGGAGCTGGGCCCTGGGCCTGTAGAGGCGAGTCTGCCGAGCCTGCACCTCGGCACGCCGTCTGCGCCGTCTACGCACAGCACATCTCTGTGCCGCCTCCACAGGAGCAGGTCTGATTTGCTGCGGGTCCACACCCATGCCCTGTGCCACAGCCACATGGACACCATATCCCCTGTCCAGCAACCGCAGCATCTGCCCACGTCTTCGGGCACATGCAACAACATATATCTCCGCCATCAATCCCTCCACTGTGGTCACACACACACACACACACACACACACACACACACACCTCCCGAAACACTGGACACCTTACAAAACAATACAGACACTAGCCACACAAGACCAGACACTACAGACAACACAACAAAGAACACTACAATGAGCACTACAATCACTACATACCACAATACAACACTACAAACGCTACAGAAACCACTACAATCAGCAGTACATGCACTACAAGCACAACAGACAACAGCAAAACACTACATACACTACAAACAACACTAGTAACAACACCTGCTCTCAGCTCTCTCTATCTCCCAAACAACACTCGCCGCGCCTACAAAACAACCCTCAATGTGGCCAAATGTTCAGCATCATTTTATATAGGTAAATGGATGTCCGTAGAGTGCGCATGCGCCGTTGTGCGACTTCGCCGCTTGTGCGCGGCGCCCCTGTACAACAGTTTGTGCATGTGCAATCCGATACGCATGGGCGTTTGCCTGTGCGCGCCGCACACGTTCAAATGATAGCGCATGTGCGTGTGGATGTGTGCGAGGCGCATGTGCAATTTGATGCTTATGTTTGTTGGTTTGTGCACGGCGCCCATGTGCATCTCGTTATGCCTGTCTGGATGCGTTGCCTGTGCGTGACGATGCACACACAAACGCACATGCGCAAAGAGTTGCACATGCGTGCCTCGCACACAACCAAACCCACCAACGAACGCCTATGCGTAAGTGCAGTTACGCACCGCGCACAAGCAGCACCGTCGCACAATGTCGCATGCGCAATGTAACCAACGTGCAAAAACAAATATAAAAACACTACACGCCTGGAAAACGTTGAGGGTTGTTGGAGGACGTATAGTTTTGTGAGAGATAGGTTGTGGAGGAATAGGTTGGTGAGGGTTCATAGTAGGAGGTGTGTTGTATCTGTAGCCAACTAGTTTGTTGTTGTCATTTGTCTCTGTACTGTTGGGTGTATTGTTCCGTTTACTGTGTTGGTTTATTGCTATTGAGTATATAGCTGTTGTGTCTGTGTTGTACGTGGTGTAGGAGAGGCAGAAGGGATGATGTGCGGTGAGGAGGGGAGTGGGGAGCGGACATGTGAGAGGAGGGTGATGGATGAGCAGAGTGAAAGGGATAGAGAGAGGGATAGAGAGGGGGACAGAGAGAGGGAGAGGGGGAGGGATAGAGAGAGGGAGAGAGAGAGGGGGAGAGGGTGGGATAGAGAGAGGGAGAGAGAGAGGGGGAGAGGGAGGGATAGAGAGAGGAATAGGGGGGGGCGAGTTTGGGAGAGGGTGAGGGTGAGGAGGTGGGCCCACCAGTGCCACTGGGGCCAGGACCTGCAGGCCCTATGGAGGGTGAGCCATCAGCAAGGGGCCAGCCTGCTCCCAGCAGACACACTGGGAAAAGGAAGAGGGTCCCTGTGCCTGAAAGCCTGAGAAGGAGGGCCACACGGTTCACAGATGGGGAGAACCACAACCTCCTATCCATGGTGCTAGAGCAATACGAGGTTCTCTTTGGCAGGCTGAGCACACGGACATCAACAGCAGGGCGGAATGCGGCGTGGGAGGAGGTAAGCAGAAGCGTGGCTGAGGCAGGGGGACACCCGCGGGACATAGAGAGCCTCAAAAAGAGGTTCTCCGACATCAAAAGAGGTGTGCGCCAGCACATGTGTGAGGACGAACAGCATGCACGTGGCACAGGTGGCGGCGGCCCCCTACCAACCATGCTCAGCCCCCTGGAGCAGCAGCTTGCACAGAGACTCGGTCCTGTCTACACATATGGGCTGCCTACGGCCCTGGACACCGCACACACACAGGCAGGTATGTATGCTACGCATATCCATTACGACTCATGACCCCCATGGGATCACCATTGTGTAGATAGTTATGTGAGTGCAGTTGGGATTGTCTGCTATCTGCCGAGACGCATCTACAGGTACAAGCAGGAATGAGCCATCACATATGTGACTGTCAGTACCGACAGAGCCTGCACGGGAATGCTGCCCAGCTAACGATCATAACGTATTTGGCAACATCCCTTGCGCCTGCGCGCTGAACTGCCTCCTTCTCCAGAGCCTCCCTTCAGTGTTTGAGGCCTCCATGGAGCCCGAAGGACGTCCTCCTGTCACCCACGCAGAAACCTTTGTGTGAAAATGATGTCAACACCTATCTCCCTTGTTATCGTGTGTGTGCGGCTGTAGGTGCCCCCGACACAGGTCCCCCAGGGGGTGTATGGCCAGACTCGTGATACACATTTTCCGCATCCTCCTGGCCCAACCTCTGGGGGCACAAGGCCTGTGCATAATGGAGCCAACGTCACGGAGGGGATGCTATGACTGTGGTAACAAGTTGTCGTTCTTTAAATCCATTTACTGTTGTCCAACCAGTATAGGTCATGACCATTTCCCGCCTGCATTGCCTTGTCCAAACACGGTGCTGGAAGCATGACGTCCTCAGGTCTCCCTCGATAACATTTGTCCCATGCCACATGGGGTACAAGCTGTCCCCACTCTACAGGATCAGGTAACCCACACAACATCTCTGAGGACTAGTTAATGCTTGCGTGGTACGCCTCATGGCCAGCATGGGGATGGCTCTCCGGTCCGTACCCTCAAAACAAACATTGCCCTCACATAGGCTGCGGGAGCCACCTGGCCCCAAAGCATCAAAGGGGTTGCAGTTTGTTTCCAGGGCCTCACCCCTCACAGAACATACCACAGCCATGCTTGCCGTTAGATATCCGCTCCGAGCAGTACCGATATCGTGTCACTAGCAACGGTATGTAGTGCCTCTCCCTCCCCCGACGCATGTCATTGCATGTCCTTGTTACCGTCCAAAACAATGTATAACAATCAGACCGGGTTCTGTGTGTTGGCATTGCTGATACCGATGTCCGTACCATCAACGCATACTTCGATCGAGTCACCCTCTTAGATGCCTACTCCATGACCGATATGTACTCCTGAGGATTGGGTCACGATGTGTTTTGAAACTGCACATTGTTGTTTCAGGATACGCACGTCTACGGAGACTTGCTATGCCACGCCAGTTGTCCTGGTGCCGCTTCAGCAGCCACCGATGACAACATCAAGGGCTGTACTATTGATACCCAGTGTGGAGTTGATACCCGGAGTGATCAATGCAGTACCTCCTGCATTGTCTCCTGATCGCAAGTGCCTCCACACCACCACTAGGTGTTGTGTTCATAATCAGTCTGCACCCTCTGGTGCTGAGGCTGCTACTGCAAACCTACCTTTGCCATGGATGTTTTCCCTTGGATGACCTTCGTCTCAGACATTCCACCTTGACATGGCAACCTATCTGGCTATTCCCATCCCTGACCTTCCGCTTACCACTGGCGCCACTGCAGGAATGGACAACCTAACGTCTCTTATAAATCCTTCTTCGCAGGTCTGCCTCCTGGAAATGTGGATATCACCTTGGAGGGCTCCTCCTCCCCCTGCCTCAGCAACTGATGCTCTGTATGAGGTGGCACCCTCTCCAGGATCTCATAATACCCGACCCCCCACCATTCCTTGGTAGTGGAATCAGCAATGCGGAAGGTCAAACGTTAAACGGAGCAGTCATCCTGTCTGCCAGGTCGTGCTTCTAAAGCACATGATGCTTTTGGACGTCACAATGTCCAAACGTCTATGCTGCCATCCCGGATGATATCCCATATGTGTTATATGAGTCACGCCCTCCAGGAGGTCACACAACACCTGTCACGTTTGAGGCCCTTCTTGGCAGAGTCAAAGGTAGCTGACTACTCATAACTTCTAAGAACTAGTCATGGAATATCATAATTCTCTCACTTCCTTATGTTGAACCAACTGGGACTGTAGGCATATCCACTGGTACACCCATAGTATCACGTTGCAAGGGTTGGCTCGAGGTTGGCAGGTCTGAATAGATGGCCTCAACCTACTGTGGCACAATCACCATGTACTGGAGAAAGCCTCATCAACAAGGAGGTTGTACGTCAGTTTGCCCACTGTTCATCTGACGTCCCTAGGGCTACAGGCCATTCCAATCCACCATCAGTGTCAGGGGGTAGGAAATGTCCCACCTGACCCTCTTTCTTTTTGGAAATGAGGAGTTGTCAGGTCTCCTGCCCATCATGAAGAAGTAGCACAACGAGGAACACCTCAGCATGGTCACATGAATACACACTCTACGCATCCGCAGCAATCACACAAATCAAAGATGTCGGGGAAATGTAACATACAGTTAGTGTATTCTCATAGGTGCCGCACTGGTGTTCCCCAGGAGACTACACTGCATACCCTTTCTCATGAGGTTAAGATGTCGGGATATCCTTGTTTCTGGGTTATAGATCTGTCTTCCTCTCATCACTGAGAGGAGGGGGTACAACTATCCCATAATAGTGTCTGTCACAACATGAGCACTGTGCCATCAGCTGACGTCCCCTATGGGTACGTCACCCCTCCGGTTACCTACATTCCACACCCTCTCATCCAGGACTTTCGTAGGCTGAGGGTTACCTTACTAAGATGCTCCTTAGCCTCCTTTTCAGGGTATTGCTTGTCCTGCCATGAACATTGTGCTGGATAACTCAGTAGACAGGGACAGGACCATCCCCTGTCCTTTGTTCCATTGCCCATGTCCGCCACCCATCTATTTCTACAGCTGCTGTGCCTGCAGGAGGCACAGTGATTGCCCTGCAGACACATCCCACATGTTCCTGTTTCTCTATCTCACAGTTCCTGTTCAACCGTAGTAGTGGTTCCAAGCTAGTCCCATGGTTATTTTCACTCATTGTAGGCTGAACACCTCTTATCTCTGGACAACTCCTTCCAGGGGATATGGCACTGTATCTGGCTTACAGACAGTTCATTCAAATTCAACCTCCATATGCTCTCTGCACTCTCAGAGAGCTCATCCACTATGAGGGCCCTGATATAGAGCGAACACCATCCTCATAGGGCGACGCTATATGGCTAGACAAGGTTTATGACCCCATCAGAGGTCTGTGTGGGTTTACTGCAACCTCTGGTTTTGTATTGTATAGAGGGTGGAATGTTCATGCATGACTATCCACGGCTACTGGGAACGCATAGTACCGCCATATCCCTCCAGTGTGTCCCCTTGGTATCCGTCGGCTGGATTTCTGTACCTTTGCCATGTTAGATATCTAACAGATGTTAGCCATGTCCGCACAGACTGGGCTTATCCCCTGTTGTCACCCAACCATCCTGGTGATTCGCTGTTTGCAATACTGCATCCCTGTATGCCATGGAGATTGATGATCATTGTATCTGTCAGGTGGGCTTGGCCTCCTGTTACGAATAGAATGTCTCACACTCACATACCCCATCCCAAACTAACTGTGGGGCTCAGTGGCAGACATGTGTCGTCAAGAATAAAGTCATGTATGTGAATAGGTCCTCATAACTCTACATACATATGTCAATTTGCTGCCGGTGCATATTCATGGGCCACATATATATAGAGATAAATGTGTGTATATATAGATATAGATATAGATCTAACTATACATAGATATATATGGATATAGAGATAGAGATAGAGAGAGATATAGATAGATAGATAGATAGATGGATACATATAGATATGTGTTTTATTATGAACATTATATACAAACATATAAATATAGCTGCCTATGTATATATGTCCACACATGTCTCCAAACATATCCTGAAAATACAGATATGTGCGTATATCTGTACCTAGATATGTGTCTGTGGGGATACCTCGTAGGGATTGATATATGTTACATACGTTCACCTCACTGTCCATGTAAGGGGTGAACTGACTGACTATCAGA